>OX103945.1:31105826-31529133 GCA_944470405.2 Schistosoma mattheei
AATAAATATCATCATTTTCACTTTATTTGTGTGTGGGCCGTGATACTGCACAGGTGCCCAGACCGAAGCAGATGGTTTTCTTAGGGAGCATTTGACCTAAAGGTCTGACCCACAAGGCAGTGAAACATTGTGAAGAGATGCAGTCTTATGGTAGCAGGTGACCAACGATTGGTTCATATTCCATTTGTTCCGTCAGGATACTGGAGCTCATATGCACCATTAATTTGGAATCAGGGTTTCCTAACTTGCCTGGGTGGACTCTCCATGTCCACCAACCCGGTTAAAGCGCCAGACATTTGCTTTTCGTCCTCTCAATTTCGTAAACAACATCCTCTCCACGAGAAGTCAGTGAGTAGGACTTCCCTGGTAGAGGGTGTATACGTGTGGCCATGTGTAAGCATTTCGAGAAGGTGAGCGAACTCGCACTACTCTCGGCCGTACCAGGGCGTTTGGGGGCCACCGGGTTGTAAGCTTTTTGTGATACGGATTGAGTACACACCGAATTTATAACAATTTAGTTCAAGCGAATCTAAAGCCGGGTGATTTACCAAAACTGCACAGTTGGAAAATAAGTGGCCTAAAACCTGAACAGGCCACTTCACAACATATTGTTAACCTCAAAATATAATTACAAACGGACGAAGGGAATGCTAATCATGAAGCATAAATAGAGACTAGAAACCCTGATTTTACTAATGTTTAGGCCAGATATGTGGATTCTTCTTGTGGTCAACACATTTGTCATCAAAAACGTTGGTGTCCACATTTTATCGTCAACGTATTCGCAACAAACATTCGCATTGAAAAAATTGTACAACAATAAACTACTGTTTTTTCATGTTTGAATACCGATTTCAGCCCAGGAAAACAGTTGCAATTGACTCTAATCCACACAGATCAAAGTTTCAACTACAATAGCAACAATGCGAGAACCCATAATGTCCACTGCGTGTATGCTTTGTTTAAAAATCTAAACCACAGCGCAGTTAACTTCCGAAGAAATAAAGAGAAATACCTGATGACTTTTTTAAATGAACAATTATCCAGTTATTGTCATGAAAATCTGTCAATCAAACTATTCGACAAATGTGAAATCAATGAAAATAAAGTTCAACAACATCTAACCAAGATTGATGTCTACAGGACTAACTTATATTTATATGTAGAGAAGTTCGAATAACTCACTTTACCAAGCAATCTGTGTTCATGTTTCCCAGAAGGACAAAGAAAGCCTCTTGATTAAACTATCCAACTAAGATAAAAACACTCCAAAAACAATTCTTAATCCATCTCTTCATGATAGTTACCTCCAACCACCTGAAATGAAGAAAACCCTATTGTAATTTCCAGTCCATGTCTATGTGATCTACTTTAAAATGTAGCACATTATTGTAATACTAAAAGGCGTAGAATAAAATTATCTACATATTCCTAGATTATTTTTCACTCATTCTATCATTATTTTTCTTTCTGAACTTTATGTTGAAACTATGATTTAAGATCCAACGAAATCGCATATTTTCTTAAGTATTTAAATTGTTTCGATTTGGTCTGTTTAATGTTTGCATTTGCTTTCTTTTGTGACTAGAGCACCATTAACTTTCTAAATTGTTTTTATTATCTTTAGTTTATAACTGCAATTTCTTTATGTAAGATAGTATTTCTTTATTTACCGGTAAAATAATGGATGTAAACATTGATAAGTCTTGCAAAAAGTAAGTTTCACAATTGTCAACTATTACTGAGCATACTTTTTTTCTATATGGAATAAAATCTTAATGATTTGCGCAAAAATATATTTCCAAGTGTGCAGTCAAATGTAATCGTTTATATTAATATTAGTATATATATATATATATATATATATATATATATATATATATATATATATAGAGAGAGAGAGAGAGAGAGAGACTTTTTACAAAGAAAAAAGTAAGACTGTTAGATTTTTATTTCTAATTTACTATGAATTTGTATATTTGTTTCGATATTGTTCATTATCAAAGCGCACTAGCACACTATCCTCTCCTATGGTAGCAGTCACCTTTTTTAAAAAAAGCACGTGTTACTTCTTTCGCTGTGATCATATTTATTGACTGATGTACACTTTTTGAAAAAGTCAGTTCTGTATTCAACACAGGCAGGATGTGGATTTGAATAGGATTATTAACCATAGAGTGTTGTCTTCTAATTAACTACGCAAAAAATAACTTGAAATAATTAAGTTATTTCGCCTGTGTATAGCATTACACACTTGAAATGTAACATGAAATCAAACCCAATGTCTTTAGTTTTATTAAAGAGCAACATACCATTTAGTACCTATATAATAAACCAACAATTAACATTATTGAATTATCAGTTGACACTATTCTCATCTGATTTCATTATTCACTTAGTAATCTATCTTTAACGTTTTCACAGATTATTTATTTTCAATATCAATAATTAAAGTGTATCTTCAACTCAGTCAATAGTGAACATACAGTTGCCCCCAAATGCCCTGGTACGACCGAGAGTGAGGAGAGTCCGCTCTCCCTCTCGAAATGCTCTCACATGGCCACACGTATATAGCCTCTGCTAAGGAAGTCCTACTCACTGCCTTCTCGTGGCAGGGGTGTTGTTTACAAAAATGAGAGGACAAAAAGCGAATGTCCGGCGCTTTAACCGGATCCCAAACCAACGGTACACATGGGCTCCAGTATCCTGCGGGAACAAATGGTGTATGAGACAATCGTTGTTCACCGGCTATCATGGGACTACACCTCCTTACGATCCTCCATCGCCCTGTGGATCAGACCTTCAGGTCGTAGGCTCGGGGAGTGGTCCCCGAAGAAAACCACCTGCTTCGGTTTGGGCACCCGTGCAGTATCACAGCCCTCACACATGTCGAATGAGATTTGTGTGGCGCATATGTATTTAGTGCCTCCTTGTGCCAATATCTGAACATACAGTTATTTTTTATTCAGTTTCTTTTATGATATTTTATTCAACTTGAAGGCATTTTTCATTATACACTACGTATTTATTCAATTTAATAAAAAGTTTATAGTGTTATAATTTGTGACCGCCTATTAGAGAGCAGTGACTTATCGATTGGATCAAAGACGCTTAAACCCGTATGAGCAGCCTAGAGTTCTGATTGGCCTGCTTTCCGCCTAGCCCAGCCACTTAAGTCCAGAGCACAAATCTCAGCCTCTGCGATATGAATCATGTATTTCAAACATACTCTGTTTATATACCAATCAAGCAGACCACAACGTACCAATAAAATATGAAACAACATTTGTACAAGAATTAGCCAGATGTGGCTGTGAATAAGGGAGGTAGTAATTAATATACTGGGTATAACTCAAGAATGGTAAAACGTATAATAATAGTTTATAAGTCAAAATAAAGCTTATAATAAGAGGAATATGAATATGCATAGTTTAGTTACTGAATAATTATACAATAGAAATATACGTTTAGTATTGGTCCATAAATGGACCCCAAGTTACCATTCATTATGTTTCTCGGGTCCTAACATATAGGTAGTTGTTTTATTTTGTAAAATTCATTTAATCAAGTTTTATACAAAGTTTTCATATGACTGATCATAATTAGTCCTATTGAATCAATGAAAAACCATTAGGTTTTCATTTGTTTGCTTGTTTGTTTTTTAAATAAAATATTTACATCATCAATATACTGATCAGGGTTATCACCGAAATTTAAATGTTTCAGTTCCTGATATTTTTACATATAGATTTTTATTTTAATGTTATTTTCAGTTGGTAATTTGATATCCCCTGTCTAGTTATAGGGAAAAATTGATTTAATTTTGCCTTTGTTAAAATTCTTGAACGTGTTAAGGTATATTTCTGTTAATACTACTCGCATGATATCCACTATGTAGGCTACCTACTTCATAATATCGAGTTTTTAAGCGATTCACAATGAATTTCCAATTAAGAACCTTTCAACTAACTTATTTTTTTATTCTCTGACTGGTATTTTTTCATTTAGGTCATTACCATAAACCCAAGTAGGTTATATTGCAATCAACTCTATATGAAATGTAACTACCGGTACTTTTGAAACTTGTTTTCTGGTTATTGACTGTAAGGATGTTGAATGCTAACGTTTAATGAAATCAGTATAACTATTCTGAAGCAATCCAAAATGATTGTATTTAAAACTAGAGTTGACAATAAACTTATTCTATGTCAGTCGTTTGTTCATTAGCAATGGCTGACTTTTATCGCTTGCCGTTATAAAGTAGATTTTCATAGTTTTATGAACGAATTTACGAGTGCTAATTTAAAGAAAATAATGTTAATCGACAGATATCTAACCATATACTGTGGTTGACTGTTGGATGTTCGCGAGACTGAATTATTAATGTGTACTCT
This sequence comes from Schistosoma mattheei, assembly GCA_944470405.2. NCBI lineage: Eukaryota > Metazoa > Platyhelminthes > Trematoda > Strigeidida > Schistosomatidae > Schistosoma > Schistosoma mattheei. The sequence goes on from OX103945.1 coordinate 31,110,221, forward strand.
AGAATGATGGCCTTAATTATGAATAGATTTTTTATCTAGTAAAAGAAAATACTCATCTACAACATAATAATACGAATTCAACATAACTGGATGATATAAACGATTGGACGAATGAAGTTTTGTGAGTTGTTTATTCTGCAACGAACAAAAGCCTGGTCGTTCAATACAATATTTCCGTGTCATATCAGTTTGGTGCATGAAACCACGGCATATAAAAGTACTTGATATGATCTTAATTATTCCATGACGGGTTTTCTAAAACAAAGCTATGTTAAGTGAATTGAAATCAATTAGATAGTATTAGCTACTTATAGTTTACAGAGAGACCTTGTTGAGGAATGTCAATGATCGCCACAACCCTAACTAGAATCTAATGTTTTCTGATGAAATTTAACAGCAAGAATTTCGTTTTCATTAAACAGTTTGCTAAAATAACAAAATACGTATTTGGCGTCGAGAAAACTTTGAAAACATTACATCATATGTCATAATTGTCAATGAAGAAATAATATCCTCGATCTCAGTGAATATCGACAATGGTGAATATTAAAAGAGGCAAATGGCAAAAAAATACAGAGATCAGATGACTAACATAGACATTCAGGGAATATAAATAATCTTATTATGTGATCAACAAGAATAAGGATTTGAAGCTGTAATCGTATTACTATGAAATTAGTTTAAATGTCATACCGTAACATTCCAGCTGTAATATGAATACAAAACGTGCACGGATACAAGAAAACTGAATGCATTTAGGAACCTAGGAAATGTAAAATGGATCAGAGCAACAGGTTATGACAACCCTTCAAATGCCTTTTTGGGTGAAATTAGTAAACTGATTTACTTGCTAGGGTATAGTGATCTGATGTAATTCATATGGACCTTCCGATACTTCATCGTTTAATTTTATAAGAATATATCAAAACCAGCATTCGATGAGCACACGATTAAATTTTAGTAATATTTATTAAAAATCATCAAAATTTATTGTCGTTTAGCACCTGATCTTGGACAACAGCAAACTGGTGGAACTCATACCTACATTTTACATTGTCATGAACCGTAGGATTGGGTCGTTCATAAAACTGTTTGATTACATGATGCAGCATTAAGGCCATTGATATTCAGTATCTATCATCATTCTCAACTATTGAACAACTACTCACATACTTCATCTCACCTCAGTGGTGTTCTTATGTATGTTTCAGATCTTATTAATTCTCTTTTTTCACTCTTCCAATAACTGTCATTATCTGAAATAGTTCAATTTATTCAGATTTGTACATCGTTCAATGATTTTTCCGCCTAAAAGAAAATGAATAATTCTTCACTGATTTATTTACCGTCGATGTTCAACACCTTATTAACCAAATTCACATTTTACACAGACATATGTTCATCTACCTTATAACATTACTATTTTGTATAATACATTAGTTTAATTCATTCGTTTTTACTAGAACATGATTTGTATCTTAAATCAGTTGTGATCTCTGACATAAAAAGTATCTTCCAGAATTAAGCATTTATGGTTGTACTATAGTACATGCTATTTATATCTGTCGACATAAGTAGTGTGTAACATCAGCCGGAAGTGGAAAACCTGACACCAGAAAGCTAAAATATCGAATTAAAGAGAATGGATGGGAAAATAGAAAGAAATTGTGAACTGGAAGAAGCATACAGAATGTGAAGGATAAATGACGGAAGTTCGCATATAAAGTATTCAGTGTATGATTCTCATATTTCACCAAGAGATTCTGTAATTTTGTATTCAAGGTAAACTTTTGACCTCACCAATGTTTCTATTCATTACAGTGCTTTGAATATTCTGTGTATAATGTCGATCCATGTTCTATGCATGTAGTATTGGTATAATAAAGCACCGTAATCCGTAAGCATCTATTTTGAACGTAAACCAGATCCTAAATAGCTTAACTATATTTGTATTTTATAGCCTTAAATTGTAAGATGCTATTTTCTAAACACATATTTTACATATTCTCACCATTAGTCTACAAAAATTGATTGTTATATACAATCTATCATTTTATTTATATATTATATAAAAAAGAAATATACTAACTGTGAGTATAATCTACTATCAATTAGTTAGAATTTTACTTTTATTTCTCAATTCAGAATGTGAATATTAATCTTTTCTTTATATTTGATCAGTCTACTGAATCAGTTACTCTATGGGAACAAGTAAACGACATAAGTGTTCTAGCATTAAATTGAATTGTCAAATTTAACATTTATAAATAAGCTATTAAAATAAATCATTGTACTTAAATTTCAGTTTATGTATATCAAAACGGTTTATTATTTATCTTGTGTTATTCTTAAACGAATAATCAATACTGATACTTTGTTTAGATGATATTAAATTCTATGTGCCTTCAGTAAATATGTGTACACCTGATTATATATATAGCAGGATATCCATGTTCTACGCTTTCATAAAGATCAGTGAGCGGTGAATTTATTGTTAAAGCACTTGACCTTCAACTAGTATGACATAAAATCTAACTCCATTGAATCTAGTTCAGTTTGAATGGACATAGATTGTCTATAAAACTCACACTTTAAGTGTGCCTTAAAGCTTAATGCACAAATCTGTGCCTAGTAAATGAGTTACATTTAATGTAATTTTTATAAATAGTTTGAAAAGTATAACAAAATCAATACTATAAAAATATATGCCAATATTATGAAAAATTAAAAGGGGCGTTAAAAATATTCTTTCCATGAGCACTAATAATTTCAACAATAATTTAATAGTTGCCGATTAGTAAATTACTTTCATGTGATAACATACCATGATGTTAATGAATGTTGTAATTCCTAGCTTTCAAACTTAAATCTGAAAAATAATGCTATTTTTGCAATATTTATTAAATTTAGTCATTCATCATAATAATAATGTAAGTAGAGATTAAACTATCAAACTGAAATGACAATATTATTATTATTATTTTGTATTCAAATCGCACCATGTAGTATGTGTTTTCTTTGACTCAATTTTTGTTAAAATTCTACGTAACAATTACATTTTTATAATCACAGAGTGGTTTTGTTGATATTATGGTCCTGGGCCCTGAGTTCGAACCTCGCGAGCGGGGTCGTGGATGCGCACTGTTGAGGAGTCACACAATAGGACGAAACGGCCGTCCAGTGCTTCCAGGTTTTCCATGGTGATCTAGCTTCAATTGACTCGTGATCTCAACTGTTGAAATATGATTCTTAATCATCGTTACTTTTTTCTATTATAGTGTAAAATATTTAACATAGATAATAATCATATTGTTTTCATTAAGGAATAAACATAGTTTACTAATTAAACTGCATAGAAGAAAAAAACATTAGTTGGATCAACTAAATATTGTATATAAAGATTATAGTGATGACTCAGATAGAATGATCAGATGATATATCTTGACAATTCAACCTGGAATTATGCTGAAGTTAGAAGTTCATTTGTATTATTGTGAATTTAAGTTAAGATTACTAAAATTTGTGTAATATTGTGGTGTTTGTGCTACTTATATTGACACAAGTAGTAGATGATGTTAGTCGTGAACAGAATGTCTGGCAGCAGAGAGACAAGAAGATCGAACAGTAGAGAATCGAAACAGAATGCAATTTGTATGAAAATTCAAGAACAATGAAGTCTGAGTCATTTTGAGACAATTGGTGGACATTTTTGCAAATTAAGCATTTACTTTATGATTGTCAGATTTTATTAACGAGTCCTGTAATTTTGTGTTAAATACATTCGATTGTCCTCACTGGTGTTCTTGTTCACTACAAATAATTAGTCCGCATACATTTTATTTCTATTCCTTAAATACATCATTTACAATACAAATAAACAAATAATTACACTAACTTTTTAAAATATTTTACTGCATTTTCATAAACTATGGATCATTCATGCCTATATCTTTTCCAATCACTTTATATGTACAAATAAACTAGGTATTTCACGAAATACGTATATACCATATACAAAGTGTTTTAATGTTTACTGACAAACTGAACAAGAAATTATTATCTAAGACTTCACTTTAAATTTATTGATGACAATATGAACGTTCATAAAAAATGGGAGTTTCTACAGATAAGTGAAAAAGGTGAATCTCTAAAATTCATCAAGAAAACATAAATTATATAATTATTAGCGAATAATTAGTAATTTTACTGATGTCTTTATTCGATTTTACTATAAATTACAAATTGTGAACATTTGAATCTGAAATTATGAAACAGCATTTTTGTGGCTTAATTAAACATTAATCAAACGTAACCTTGAAGTGATGGTTTTCTCTTCTATTGTTGATGAACTTAGGCAACCATTGCTCATCGAATGCTTGATGAAATTAGGAGGGTTTCAAGATTTCATGGGATGTTCATGGTTGTTTATGAAAATAATTAACAAAAGTAATCGCTTTTTTCAAATATTTCAAGAGAATGTGTGAATGTGATGAAGAATATAAATATGATACAATTCTAGAAATATCGTTCAAATTTTGTGTAGTTGGAAAAAAGAAAATGCTTGACATCTAAGACTTTCGGGTTGCCGATTCTTTGCCAGAATAACTGATGATAAATTGCACATGAAGAAGCCCACTCTATAAAGGATTCCAGGAAAATAACTGATAAGACAATAGGGGGTAAAAGATTGGTTCAGCAAAGAGTTCTCTTTTCGGAGCATCAATTTTCAAAGCTGTACAATCGCAAACTTTTCACAGATCACTCAATCAAAGCGGACCCTGCGCTCACAGTCATCTACAAGGTAAATAGAATGCCGCCAAAGGTAGTTATATTGCATCTTCTTAACGTTGCTGAAGCAATACCCATACATCTGAGTAAACGAGAATTATGGGTCCAAAAGAAATTGGTAAAATCTTTCCTTCTACCATGGTCTTAATTTTTCATAATTTTATTTCATCTCCATACTTTCTATCACACCCATCTGCTCCCTTTTTCTGTCTTCTGCATAGACCTTTTACCCCCCGACTGGTTTATTTCTGTTTATATGATCCTCCTAATTACACTCAATCTCGACATTTTATCTCATCATAATAAGCTTTCCCTTCCCAATTATAATTTTCCTATCTACATGATGAATATTCAAACCCCGATCAATAAAAATGATATTAGTTTGTTTATTCTACCTCACTGTTACCATGTTTAACAGAATTTTGTTATTACTTTTATTGTTAATAATATAATTTTAGCCAACCTGGAAAATAAATATATATTTAGTAAAGCTTTTTTCTCTGAGCTGAAAGGTTTGGTTGTGGGGTTTTCGTTGTTCTTATCAGCGACATCATCAGCACAAACGTCAGCATGCAAAACGCTTTACCAGTTTATTTGACCAATTGGTTGTTTACGTTTGATGTAATAAATTCTTTTAACGCAAAATAACTGAAAATATACGAACAATAAACAATCTTGTTCATTGTGTTACTAATTTGACGGAACGAAAGTTGATTAGACTCATTTGAAATCGCTTGTTTGAATCTTCTCATTGATTTCTAGGACTGTAATTGATCAGTCTGTTATTGTCATATTTACATTCTGTGTGGATTTTCTCGGTATTGTCTTGAGTCACAAACATTATAACCAAAGATGGTTGGCATCCAGACCCATCTATCTAATGAGTCTCAAATAGGACGAAACGCGTTTTCTGGATTCCACTGCCAGCCACTATCCATCTTTGCCTATAATAGTTGATTAACTTGACATAAATTTCACATCAAGTGTAAAAAATAAAAGAGACAAACAGATAACGGAACTAAGCCTTTTGTTAATTTATTGGTTGATTTAACAGAAAAATATCTTGTTTTTTTATTGTTGTCATTTATCGATAGTCATTGTTTACATGTTTATTTTAATAAATAAGCAATAAACGTGCTCGTTTGTTTTCATTTCATGTAAGAGACAGACAATGGCGGAAAAAAATAGGTTAGTTATTATGTTCGTAATACTTTGTAAAAAGAATCTAATCTATAAAAGTACAAATCAATGTTATTTTGTCAATCTATTTTCAACAATATAATTCAGCGGTTATTATGAACTAAATGTATATATTCGTCCATGTATCATTGAACATATGATCGTTTCAGGTCTACAAATTTTCACATGTTTTAGTTATAGACAATAATAAGTTTCTTTTTATAGAAAATATGGATAATAATTTATTACTATTGATTTTTAGTTATAGAAGTCAATCAGACTAAAGATCATTGTTTGATTCAAGCTATTTCTGAAGAACTTTAAATTAGGAAATACTGAGATTTGTAAATGTATGACACTGTCACAACAATAGAATAATCCATAACATTCCAAATTGAATTATATACTCATAATTATTGTACAAGTGAGTGGCTGTCTGGACTCGATATTTAAGTGGATAGCGTGATCATGTTTTCAGTAAATTGTACTAAGTTTGAGTCCCAGAGTGAACATTAAGTCCATCTGACAAGTTCCAAATAGGTCGAAATGCGCGTATCATATTCCACTGTTAGCCACATTCCACCTATTTTATATTAAGTCGATAATTATTATTCATACTACGCTTTCTGTTAATCACCTTCTTGTCTGAATGCTGTTCCTCCGCATAGTTCTTTTGAATTTTCGAAGTTTTAAAGTTTCTTCACTTATGATTTTATGAATTATTACTAGATTATGTTAGAAGCTAGTCGTAGCTATTGCAAACTACTTATTTCAAGTAACTTAATATTGGTTTCATTCATACATATATGTGTAATTTCCTTGATTATATTTCGCAAGGTCATAAAAAGAAATCGATGTGAAAGTATGGATTATAATAAGTCACAGTTGCAACTTTACTTTCAGTGTTTGCTTCGCTCAAGATTTTGCTTACATTAATGTTCATTATCAATCTTCTTTTTACTTGTACTGATTTTGCTTTTTTATACAGTAGATGATCGTGGCAGTGTAAAGTACTGTATCATTTCCTCTAAGTTCTACATTATAAGCTTAACTGTTTCTAAAGTGGAACAGAATAGTGGTTTTATGCTCGAGAGATGTTCATTTTGAAAAAAAGGATGGAAAATTGAACCTATAGAATACTTTATTTACCTGTGAACAAATAGGTACGTTAAAATTCTGCATCTAGGTTGTGGAACCACATTGTATCCATTATGTTATCAGGTCTAAAACCACGATGTGAAGAAATTAATCTGCTAGCTATATTGTTAAATCTTATCAACTAAAATAATTAATACTTGTTTTATGTATAATGAGGCATTTTCTACGTCAGTGTGTATATAGGGTGGTTAGATGAGTGGAAAATACTTCATACTGATCATACTAAGTAGACTCAAATTATTTAATCTTATGCTACTGACCTATACAGTTCACTGAAACCACCTTAAATTATAGCACCTACTGCTTTGAAAAGTCAAATACATTTTTCACTTGGTTCTCGACCACAAAGTTTGTTTTTAGACCCATAGCACAAACGCACAATCCACTGCTACACTTTCGTTCGACTGCCCTAAATCTCCTCCAATCTGTTGTTATACTATTTGTTGTGTCTTCTAGCCGGTTAATTATCATGTGACTTATCCGTCAATCGAAATACGACATAGACAATTTTAACACCGTGACAAACTAATGACGTTCGAGCTGTATGAGCAGCCTAATACCCTTATTAGTCCTTTTTCCTACTAGCCCTGCCAGTTGAGTCCAGAACACCAACCAACTTCCACTATGCGAATCATTTATTTCAGACATGCTTGGTTTATATGCAAAACAAACGGACAACAAATTAGGAAATAACATTTGTACAAGATCAAGCCAAAAAGTAGCTGTGATTACAGGAGTCGGTAATTAATAAACTGGACAAAACTTAAGCGTGGTAAATTGTATGATAACAGTCTATAGGTCGAAATAGAGTTTATAATAGGAGGAATATGAATATACATAATCTAGTTACTTAACAATTATACAATAAGAGTATATGTATGGTATTAGTCCATAAATAGATTTCAACAGTTACCATCCATTATTCTCGTCAGGGTATAACACTAACCACTACTGCATATCAGAGATGGTAATGCGTAATACTATGTTCATGTTAATAATCAAATATCAAGCAAATACAAAATCCTATTACATTTCACACATCTCTCCTTGGTTTATGACATTGCTTGGCTTTGGTTTCTAGTCAACAGACTATGTTTAAATAAAACTTCCTTAGACGCTGTCATGTATCTTCATAAATTAAAAGATATTTATTCAGATGTTATAATGATTGAACAGTATACATGAGTGTTAGATGACATATCAAGGAAGTTATTTGAGCACGTGGATCGATTCATTTCCATGGATTAATTCACAACAAGATATCCCTTCAAATATCTGAATAAAATGAAATTCAGAATTATTGCAATCACTGATTAACAAATTTCCTAAAGAAGACTAATTTTGGACAACAATCATTACCCATTAATAGTAGAGGGATATATTAGGTACCAAAATACGGTACTTGGTAATTCAAATACATCGATCAGTCAGTTATTGATATCCAACTTGAAACGTAGTAAATCAATTCAAGTCGCCATACCACATTTGTACAGAAAGATAAACTTTCCAAAACAAATCCCAGAGTAGTTAAATTAGTAACAGTATCAGTGGTAATAGAAAATATTACATATGGAAAAAAGAAAAACGTATAGAATTCTGGAACTCATGATCTAAAGGAACATAATGAATGAATTCATCTGAGCCATTAAGAATAATTTTGAACTATGTCATTCAACGTCTTCAACCACTAGTTAAGATAATCACTTAGATCCTCAGTACTCAAGCAAAATTGTGAACACTAGAAAAGCTTATTGTACTCTGTTCATACCTTGCCATTCATTTAGATATTATTGTATTAGCTCCAATATAAACCTAATTAAAAATTAGAAAATTCTTTTATTATATACTATGTGGATTAAATAATTCGTGATGGTAATAATACGAAAAAGGTCATGTGAATAACAGCAAAACTATTTCATAAATAACAATCTGATCGAACAATATACTTAGATTAAATCATGACATTTGTATTGATCGATTTCACTTCAAATGAACAATTGCGGTTTTGAGTTTTATTAGACAATTTACAAAATCCTAATGTACAAAGTTGAAAATATGTGGAGGAATTCTTTGACGTTTACCATTTAACCAATTCAACAGGTAACAGACAGATAAATTAAGACATGAATTATGAACTAATTATTTGTAAATACATGACGTAGTGTATCATGTGAAGATATATCAGTGGAGATCAATGGAATAACTAGAAGAATAAAAAAATGAAATAAGATACGTTAATCAAACAGTTTAGAGTGATTGGAATAAGTAGAAGGATTATGAAATCCGTATCAAACAGTAGATAAACAAGTGGCGACAGGCTAAGATAATAACTAAAGTTACATGCTTAACCCAGCTAGTCAATCCTTATCCTTTTATGGAAATTAAGTGATATAACTACTAAGTAAAGTAAGCTCCAAAAGGTAGAGGAGACCATTTGGGTTGAAATGCATAATATCAACTGATAAAAATGAGAAATTATCAATATGAGGTTTTGTAGACTGATAATTTTTTGATTGAGATCATGTATCGATTGATGTTAGACCACCATGGAAAACCTGGAAGCAATGGACGGCCGTTTCGTCTTAGTACGGAACTCCCCAGCAGTGCTCACCCACGATCCCGCTCGCGGGACTTTCGGTCCCGTGTGAACGCTTAATAATAAACCACCGATTCAACATCCAGAGGTATACAACTCACAGTTCAAGGAATTTAAAACTAACAAGGCAAACATTTCTCACAAAACGTACATAATGAGAACATCATACTAGAGTGCAAAGTTGTACATGGAGGACAGCTGACAGATGTATTTCAAGTAAGGACCCGAGCCAGACAAGGCTGTCTACCCTCCCCCTTCCTCTTTCTTCTGGTGATCGACTGGATTATGGAGATCTCGACATCTAAAGGAAAACACTGCATACAATGGACAGCTCAGAACCAATTAGACGATTTGGACTTCGCAGATGACCTAGCCCTCCAATCGCATACCCACGAACTATGCAGATAAAGACAGCCAGTGTAGCAGCAGTCTCTGCATCAGTAGGCCTCAGCATACACAAAGGGAAAACCAAGGTTCTCAACAACAACACGGAGAACACCAATCCAATCACTCTTGATGATGAAACTCTGGAAGATGTGGAATCCTTCACATACCTGGGAAGCATCATCGATGAACAAGGTGGTTCAGATGCAGACGTAAAGGCGAGGATCGGCAAAGCAAGGGCCACATTCATACAGTTGAAGAACATATGGAACTCAAAACAACTTTCAACCAATATCAAAGTGAGAATCTTCAATACGAACGTCAAGGCAGTTCTACTGTATGGAGCTGAAACTTGGAGAACTAAAACAACCACAATCAAGAAAGTACAGGCATTTATGAATAGCTGTCTACGCAAGATACTCAACATCCATTGGCCGGATACCATCAGTAACAGCTTTTTGTGGGAGAGAACAAACCAACTTCCAGCTGAAGAGAAAATTAGGAAAAGACGATGGAAATGGATAGGACACACATTACGCAAATCATCAAACTGCATCACGAGGCAAGCCCTAACTTGGAATCTTGAAGGCAAGCGAAAAAGAGGAAGGCCAAAGAACACATTGCGTCGGATAATAGAAGCAGATATGAAAAGGATGAATACAACTGGAAGGAGCTAGAAAGGGTTGCCCTGGACAGGGTTGGATGGAGAATGCTGGTGAGCGGCCTATGCTCCTTCACGAGGAGTAACAGGCGTAAGTAAATAAGTAAGTAAGTGTGTGTTGTGGTCATGTTAGTCATTTACATTATTCACGTATCTTTTTATATTATTCTGAATCGGAGTTGGAATAGATCAAGTAGTTTCCAGTTGAATAGTCCTCTCTCCCTTGAAGGCTTGTCAACCAATTAGGTGACAGGATAGTTTTCATCTCTCTATTCAAGGCAGTTAGTTTCACTTTAAACTCACGCCATGCTAGCCTCAATGTTGAACAAGTCAACCTATCGTGTCAAGGCCTTGATATAGATTGAGACCAGTTATTTTCTGTATATTGGTAGGTAGACAGATCAAGGAAGTAACTCGCTGATAAATAAGTTAATACTTGAAAGTACCACTGGTTGTGTATATCATGTTATTATCAGATAGGTATTATTTATTTATTTATTTGAAAAATTAAATATTGGTACAAGAGGGCACCAAATATAGATGCTCCACATATAACCATGAGAATTCGAAAAGAAAAAATCGAAGGTCAGGCGCGTAAAAAAAGAACAATAACGAACAGATTAGTGTAAGGTGGTGTATTAATAATAATAATAGTGATAATGGGGGAACGGAAAGGTACAATCAAAACAAATCTTTCAGTTAAGGAAGATACAACCACTTTATATGAAGAAAGTAAAAGAAGGTTACAGCAGGATCGCAACTGGCTTCTATTCTGAGCCATATCTGATAACGTCTCTAGCCACTGTGTAGCACCATCTCTCAGACCCCAACCAGGGAGTCGTGAAGGACCAACACAAGCCAGTCCTTTGCAGCTTTCTTTCATGCCACGACACCATGTCATGCACTGACCACCTCTCCGCTTCTTCCAACCAGTCCCAGAGTCGGCAAATAATGCACGACGTGGAATTCTCTGGGACGACATTCGTAGAACATGTCCAAGCCACCGAAGTCGGTGTTTCAAGATGGTGACACCAATTGAATTATCATCTCTGTGCCCGAACACACGATGCCGAACCTCTGCATTACTGACATGGTGTTGCCACTGAATGTCAGCAATCCTTCGGAGACAACGATGATCGAACACAGAGAGTCGTCTAACGTCCTCAACTCGGAGAGGCCAGGTTTCACAAGCATAGAGCAAAACTGCTCTCACCGACGCGTTGTAGATCCGACCTTTTACAGCCAGACTAACATCACGAAGGCGCCAAAGATGGCCCAGATTGGCATAAGCCGCTCTGGCTTTCACTATACGTGCATTGATCTCATCACTCACACCCCCACCAGCACTTATGCAGCTACCCAGATACACGAACTTCTCGACTACTTCTATCTGCTCACCATCCAGGGTGAGTACAGGATTAGAATCCTGCCAGTCTTGTAGAAGTACTTTGCACTTCGAAGGTGCAAAGCACATACCATACCTACGGACACTGATTGCCAACTGATTAAGTGCGGATTGCATGGCTTGGGCATTATCGCACAGTAAGACAATATCATCCGCATACTCAAGGTCAAGAAGTCTTTCTCCAGGCAACAGATCCACACCACCATTACTTACATTCATCAGAGCTGTTTCCAGAATGTCATCGATGGCAAAGTTGGAGAGGAATGGTGAGATTGGGCAACCTTGTCTAACCCCACTGCTCGAATGGAACAATGGAGAAAGGTGGTTGTATGCCCTCACTCTGCCTGAGGTGTTTGTATATAGGGCTTTTAGGATGTTAATAAACTTCTCAGGCACACCCTTCTTCAATAGACAATATCAGAGAGCAGTCCTGTTCAACGAATCGAAGGCAGTCCTGATGTCAAGAAACACTACGATTGTTGGCCTTTGATAAGTATGGCGATGTTCAAACATTTGGCGGAGGGTGAAGATATGATCAATACATCCTCGACCGGAACGAAACCCAGCCTGCTCCTCGCGAGTCAATCTTTCTCGGGTTTTGAACAACCTACGAAGTATGACGGAAGCCAATAGCTCATTAGCACGCTCCGACCACCAGGCTTCTCGGTCCATACGCAAGCTTTGATTGATTTCATTACGTTACATCATTCTTTTGGGGTCAAACTCACAGTCACCCAGAGTAGACCGACGAGCTTCGATGAATTGTAAGGAGCCTGAAGAAACCCAATGCTTATAAGCGAGACGTTTCGCGAAGCCGCAAGCTGCCTTACTCACCATTTTCGTGGCGTCATGCAGTTGCAACCAATGCTCATCTATACTTTTCGGTGGAATGGTAGCTAGCCTAGAAACTAGCTCGGTTCGATACTTACTTGCAACAGAAGTTGCAACCAACTTGCTAACATCAATTCTTTGGTGGCGGTCACTTCGTTGTCCACTGAAAAGTAAGATGGGATTGGCGCAGACCAGGACATGATCAAAGTCCAGATAGGTACTCCAAAAGGAGCGGCAGTCTTGTACACAACCACGCCAGCGGTAGCTGATCGCGATGTGATCAATCTGAGTCCAGGCTTGAGATGCAGAGGGAGGACGCCAGGTGGCACATCGGCGATGACTGTGCCGAAAGTTAGTGCTAGCCAGAAACAGGTTGTGGTCTGTGCAAGTTGCAGTAGACGGTCCCCGTTATCTGACCTGCGACCAACGAGTCCCCATCGGCCACCTAAACGACTCTCTTCTGTGCCTAGACGCCCGACCTGAGCATTCAAGTCTCCGGCTAGTACTACAATATCTGTCGAACGCACTTTCTGGAGAAGAACAGATAACTGGTGGTAAAACTCATCCTTGATTGCATCCGGGCTGCAATCTGTCGGGGCATAGGCGGAGATGACGAAAAGACATCGTTTCTCACGCCGATTTCTTCTCACTTTGATGGAACTTTCTAATCTAACAGCACATAACCGACTGTTAATGGGGATCCAATCGACTAGTGCTGCCTCAGCTCTAGCGCTTAGTGCGACACCAACGCCAGCAAGACCAGACGAAGATGCCACAGGGTCCCCGGATAAGCGCACGTAAAACAAGCTTTTTGAAGCGACAGATGGAGATCGAATTTGTAGTACTTCACCAGAGTCTTGAATACGGGTCTCGGATAGACAGCAAACATCGATATTAAGACTTTCCAAAGACATAGCCAGCCCTATCTGTTGTCCAACCTGCATAAGTGTGCGAACGTTGAAGGCAGCCAGTTTGAATGGTGCACGTGGTTTCAGAAAAACTGCTTCAGTACTCATATTCGGTGGTAACATACAATTTTCAACCGGACAGTGACTCGAGAACGTTTAGATACAGTCGAATTTCCACCAAAGACGAGCCGCTGTATAAGTATAAAAGAGGGTGAATAATGTGGAAAATAATAATAATAATAATAATAATAATAATAATAACAATAATAGTAATAATAATAATAGTATTAATAATGACAATAATTGTAATGATAATAATTTGAATCAATTGATTGTTTTTCGAGGCAAGAAAAGTAATTTCCATAAACATAAAGAGTTCGTCATTTGTGTGTGGGCTGTGATGCTGCCCGGGTGCCCAAACCGAAGCAGGTGGTTATCTTAGGGGGCCACACCCCGAGCCTTTGACCTAAAGGTCTAACCCACAAGGCAGTGGAGCATCGTAAGGAGATGCAATCCCATGGTAGCCGGTGACCAACGATTGGTTCATACGCCATTTGTTCCCGCAGGATGCTGGAGCCAGCCAATGTGCACCATTGGTTTGGAATCCAGTTAAAGCGCCGGACATTCGCTTTTCGTCCTCTCATTTTCGTAAACAACAGTAATGCCACGAGAAGGCAGTGAGTAGGACTTCCCTGGCAGAGGCTGTATACACGTGTCCGTGTGAGAGCATTTCGAGAGGGAGGGTGGGCCCAACCCACTCTCGACCATACCAGGGCATTTTGGGGCTAGATAGGTATAGTTCCAGTTTCTTACTATAAGATCCAATTAATCAAGTTGTAACAACTAAAATGCCAGCTAATTTACTAATATGAGTTTTTGATTGGTGACAGTAAAATATTCAACAGATGACGTATCTCTTACTATCCATTTATCTTATAAACTCCAATCTAGCATGGTATGCTAATCCACGGCAGAGTATAGGCTGGAGTAGTTGAAACAGATCCACTAAAATGAAAATTATATTACAGTTCACATTATTTCCAAGATTTAACCGTCAATTTTGTAAAGGTGGTTTTGTATTCCTAATCAGAAAGGGGTTTTGTGGATAATGTGGTAACTTAATAGTTGAATTCATGTGTTAATTGAGGCTAGACCACTATGGAAAACCTGGAGGTACCAAACGGCCGTTTCGTACTAATATGGGACTCCTCAACAGTGCGCATCCACGATCCCGTACTAAGGTAATTCGAACCCGGGATCTTCAATCTCGTGTGCGGACCCTTAACCTCTAGACCACTGAGCCGATATCCAACGGTGTTACTGTTTAACTTCAACCAATGCATGAGATTGCACCACCGTCCACCTTTGTCATCAGTGAGTTACTATCACAACAGACCCCATTGAAATCCATTGGTTACTGCTTCTCAATAGAACTTCAGGAAATACTTATTGAAGCCAGTTTGATGTAATCAAAATGATGAAATTTATTTCTTTCTGAATGGAAGATATTACTACGACTTGAATGTATTAAAACGTCAATTTTGTTTAGGATTTACAGATCACTGATTTTTCTGTATTATAAAAGTTTAAGTCTTTAAATTTTATTATTCGTACATGTATCATTTCAAATTCGTTTGACGTTTTCTCTCAAAGTGGTTTATTAGTTAGACTGTTAAACAACAGTCTACAATAGAGTTTCAAACTTCTGTTTATTAGCTTATGTTAAGGTTAAGCCTATGGATATAAATAGCAATGTTCCAAAATTCATACTTGATGTTTCACTACTTGTATTGCTATCATATTTGATGATAATGTCCTCTTGGTCGCCTTACACTGGAAATTTACTCATTTATTTCAATCTTCAGTTCTTCTTAATACTTATATTTTCATCTGAATTAAACTCTTAAATAAAGAAACCAATCTACTACCCCTTGAATAATGATGGCAGCGAAGTTGGGTGCAATCACCACTCAATAAAGGCAATGGTGGATGTGTCGCTCAATTTCGTGGATTAGTTAAAGTTAGACAATACCACCGTTGGATACCAGCTCAGTGGTCTTGAGGTTAAGCGTTCAAGCACGAGACCGATGATCCTGGGTTCGAATCCTTTTGGTTCGGAATCTTTAATAAATTGTAATAATCTCACAGACTATTTTGTAATTATTCTAGAATCTATTGCATTTGCCATTTTCATTAAATATTTATTTAATAATTACTGTGAGTAAATCTAATTGTTCTTGATTTATTTAAATGAACAAAAGATAAATATATTTCTTATAAATTTACTTTTGAATAGTGTCACTCATTTGAATTTTAAATTTAACCTTAAATAGTTTTAATTGAATTTATTATTAAAATTATAAAATACTTTTAATATGCTGGTAGATTAAAATCATATCAATGTAATTTAATTTAATTATTATTTAAGATCACAACATATTACTATTAGCATTTGATTAATAATGTAACTTAGAAAAATTAACAATCAACTATACATATTATACACTCAGCTTTTAATCATATTTAATGCCAAATCAACCTAGTCTTAATCAATAGAATGATATTCAAATATATAACTTTATATCTAAGAATCTAGTGATTGAATCATTTCTCATTAACGGGATCAGACTTTATGTTAACTATACATAAATAATAAGTTGATCTAATTCATCAATAAAGTATATGATACTTTTACAGTCAAGACAATATTCACAGCATGCATATATACCAATAAGAGATTGATCAGTTGCAGCCCTAATCATCAATAGGGAAGATTCAAGTAAACAATACCAAGGAATTCAAACGATTGAATAGTTAACTATGAAATGAACAATAATTTAATCATAGTTTACAAGAATTATTCTGAGTAATTAATTTTCACATGGATTTGGAAATTAAACCTATGAACATAGAAGAGAATCAAGCATAAAAGAAACATTTACCTTTTTTGTTAATGAAAGTTTGAATAACTATATAAACATAAGCAAACTGGTTGAATCTCCTCATGTAAATAAGTTATTCCAGGAGTTTTCTATAATGAACGCTAAACAAGTTCATTCATTACATAAACATATGCCTAAAAACAACCTTTTTCTTATTTTTTACTGCAGGGACAATTCATGAAACATTTCAAATAATTGCATCCTATTAGTCTGGTAAGGTTGATTCCTTCCCTTCCTGAAGATTGATTTTATAATTATGCTTCACAACTTTCATTTGGTAAATAAACTTCACATTTCATAGACCCAAAAAACACTTTGTTGATTAAGTATTATATTTAAATCTTTCACCTTCCTTTCTTAAAATAAAGATGTTTAATTCATAGACTTTCATAGAACTACTTTCTTAAATAATATTTCAAACAATCAAGTCATTGAGTTATTAGTTATAGTTGATTAGATGTTTCCTTAAATTTCTTTTCATTACATGTATTCTGACCTAATGAAAAATTCACAATGTTTTTGAGAAACAGTGATTATATTTCAATTCATTAAACAAATAGTTTTCTATCAGCATTATATATGATAAATTTAAATGTAAACAATTCTACATTTCGTTTAATATAGTTAAGTGCTTCCAACAGGATGTCATGAACCCTTATTTTATGCATGTCGATGTCATCGGAAAGAAGAGTATAATGATTCATGGATAGTTCAAAAATTATCCATTGTATATTACAGGGGAAATAACATTGAGCTACTCTTACCTTACTCTTACATGACTGTGATATTTATACTAAGTAGTAATCAACTTCACTCAATCTTTTCTTCATCAATAATATCAGTTAAGTAATGTAAAATATATATTTTTTGCTACCATCAGATGATTTACAACCACTCAACGTAAAAAGATAATGTAACATGATGTCGTACTACTTACAACAGTTGTCATATTATTACTTTATCAACAAATTAAGACTAGCAATTATGTAATGTTATATAAGATCACATCATTTTTATTTGCTTTTCTTTTAAATAAATAAATTAGAAAAGTGAATGAAAATATTTTATCCAATGCTGTTGTATACACCTTCCATTACGCTGGTTGTACGAACCTATTCTACATGTTTGTCAGTTAATATTTACAGCATAACTATTGGTATAATTTGAAATGTATTATAATTCAAAAACATTACTGAATAAATCTTTCACACAAAAGGGAGCTCATACTATCTAGCTGGCATTTGAAGCCACATATCCAAGAGCACTTATGCACAAAATTATAAAATTATCTAAGTAAGTCTTCCTCCATGTGCTGCGAAATGGGTTTCTATGGTATTCCATCAGAAAGTTTTATATGCATTATCATTACATCAACTATGTAATTATTGAAACATCAAGAAAGACATAACGTTGAACCAATATGTAATTAATTTCCTTTGTAAAGAAAGAAGTAGTAAGTTAGTCTTTATAAAGTTCTATTAAACAAACAAGACAGATTGTTTAGCCATGTGTACGGCTTCGGTATACCTAATTTCAGTAGTGAAACTAGAGTCCTTCCATAGATGAGCTAGTACTTTGTCTTCACAGTAAGATGTTAATAAATTCAGATACAGAATTCATGAAGTAATTAGTATTTCTAAGTTTTTTATTCACTGGAGCCGATTCTAACAATTCTATCCATGAGAAAACCAAAGGATAATAGAGAGAATTTTCATATGGCCGATCATTTCTAACCAGTCGATCGTGGTTGCTCAGACGTATCAGAGTCCATATTGCTTCGGTTTAACAATCATAATCTCCCTGACGAAAGATTCAGATAAACTTCACTGATATAATTGTCCAATAACCCCTTGTTTTTTAACGTTATTTAATTAGTCTAAACTCGAAATGAAAGTTATTTTTTGATCAAATAGATATCGACAAAACTACCCAACGAAACAAAGGATTAATTATTCTACTGCTCAGAAGAAACAGACAAAAAATGTTTATTTCAGTAAACAATAATAAATATCATATTTGGATCCGCCTAAAGCCCCTCCGGGGCTACTGCCGGTCCCAAGCCCGGATAATGGAGGAGCGTTAAGCATGATGATAGCGACCCCACCCCGTAGAAAACCAACTCGCTAGAAAAAACGCTAACCAGAAAAATTATTCAAACCTTTTAAACTCTGCCCTGGGAGTCAGAAGGTTTTCATTTAGAAGAGTTATGACATCTCATGGTGAAAGTCGAGTTCCTTCGGAAGTCACGAGGCCGATGCCCCTTCTGAAAACCAGAGCAACCATTTATTTAGGTACACGGGGTGCTCGTACAATATGTGAGACCAGTAGTCTTCCAAATTGCTACAGAAATGAGGAGATATAACCTGGAGGTGCCTGGGGTCAGTGAAACACATTGGACGCAAGTTGGACAACAACGACTAGCTTCAGGAGAGCTTCTGTTGTACTCTGGCCGCGAGAAAGGAAACGCCCCATCTAAACAAGGAGTTGCATTGATATTGTCCAAACAAGCACAAAATGCATATATAAGATGGGAATCTCATGGACTAAAGATCATCAAAGCCTCCTTCAAAACAAAGAAAGAAGGCATTTCAATGAACGTCATCTAATGCTATGCGACTACCAACGACTACAATGAAGACGCTAAAGATCAGTTCTACGATAGGCTGCAGTCAATCATTGAGAAGTGCCCAACAAAGGACCTGACCATTCTGATGTGAGATTTAAATGCCAAGGTTGGAATGGACAACACCGGATATGAAGACATCATGGGATGACATGGACTGGAAGAAAGGAAGGAAGATGGTGAGAGATTTGCAAACCTATTTGTCTTCAATAAAATGGTCATAGGAGGCACTATATTTTCACACAAACGCATATACAAAATAACATGGACTTCACCGGATCACACTTACTTATTTACCTCCGCCTGTTACTCCCAATGGAGCGTAGGCCACCGACCAGCATTATATCACCCACCTTGTCCTGGGCCTTTCTTTCCAGTTCCATCAAATTTTTTTTCATTTTTCTCATGTTTGTCTCAATTCTCGACGTAATATGTTCTTTGTCTTCCTCTCCTCCTTTGGCCTTGAGGATTCCATATGAGGGCTTGCCTTGTGACGCGGTTAGGTGTTTTCCTCAATGTGTGTCCTATCTGATGTTGGCCTACCAACAATTTAAGAGATCCGCATGGCCATCAGACAAATCAAGAATGGCAAAGCAGCAGGACCACACAACATTCCAACAGAGGCACTGAAAGCAGATATAGCAGTAACTGCAAGGATACTCCACATTCCCTTCAATAAGATTTGGGATGAAGAACAAGTAGCAACAGACTGGAAAGAAGGACTTCGGATCAAAATACCAAAGAAAGGCGATCTCAGCAACTGTGATTACTACAGGGGCATCACTCTTCTCTCAATACCAGAAAAAGTCTTCAACAAATTATTGTTAAACAAAATGAAGGACTTTGTAGACACCCAACTTCGAAACCAACAGGCAGGGTTTCGTAAGGATCGATCGTGTATAAACCAAATCGCAACTCTACGGATCATTGTGGAACAACCAATTGAATGGAATTCATCGCTCGACATCAACTTCATTGACAACGAAGATGCATTTGACAGCGTGCACAGAACAACACCATGGAGCTTCTTCGATACTACGGCGTGCCTCAGAAGGTAGTCAAAATCATACAGAACTCATATGATGGATTAAACTGCAAAATCGTGCATGGAGGACAATTGACAGACTCGTTCGAAGTAAAGACCGCTTTCAGGCAGGGTTGCTTACTCTCACCCTTTCTCTTTCTCCTGGTGATCGACTGGATCATGAAGACGTCAACAGCTGAGGGGAGGCATGGTATACAGTGGACAGATAGATGCAGTTGGACGATCTAGACTTCGCAGATGATCTGGCCCTCCTGTCGCAATCGCAACAACAAATGTAGGGAAGACGACCAGTGTAGCAGCAGCCTCAGCAGCAGTAGGTCTCAATATGCACAGAGGGAAAAGCAAGAATCTCCGATACACATAGCACGCAACAATCCAGTCACAGTTGACGGAGAAGATTTGGAAGATGTAAAAACCTTTACATATTTGGGCAGCATCATTGATGAACATGGTGGATCGGATGCAGATGTGAAGACGCGGATCAATGAAGCAAGAGCAGTATATTTACAACTGAAGAACATCTGGAACTTAAAACAACTGTCAACCAACACCAAGGTCAGGGGGCATTCCAAATATACAAAGTAACCTTTATATCAAAAGAAAACTGTGTAGAATTTTCACATATTGAATGGGCAAATCAGAAATATCTCTTTTTAATAGTGAGTTATTATGTTCACTTTCAACTAAAAATAACATATTGCATTCTCCTAGCTCTTCATATTGTAGTTATTAGTAATTAAATTACCTACAATTGACAGTATCCAAGGATTAAAATAAAGACCTGAAGTAAAAAGGAATAAATTTCAATAGTAAATCTAAGAGATTATTACATATACTGGCCTTAAATCCACGAGATAAACACATACTGTTAGCCAAACTGATAGAATTATCTAAATTCATTCATAAGTATTTTTTTAATTTCCACTTCTCATTACTTTGAATGTTAGGCCCATTCACTTGTTTGTTCTATATTTCCATGTTCACAAATTTACGGAGGCTTAAGAAACAGCACTGAACCTTAAAAATTTAACACCAAACAAATTCACTTCACTTAAAGATTGAAGAAATGCCTTATGTTCAGTGCTATACAACAAACTGTAAACTGTTGTGAACGTATAATGATCAGTCACAGCAATCTATTTACTAATGTTATACATATTTCCATTTGCCTTTTTACATTTAACAATGAAAGAAAATAGATTAACGGCATTGATTTCATCTTTAACAAAAAGCAAACAAGATTCATTGTTCACTCCTAATTCATCTTTTTTTAAAAAACTTATGCTCATTGACTTGAAACGAATTTTATCAAATTTTTGATATGTCACTGTTAATTTAACTTTGTTTCCAGCGAACCAACTCATTTTTCTGACTTTTATGAGTACTAAACTGAAAATCGATAAAGAATAAAAAAATTCGTATTGTTGTACGTTATATACAAAGAAGCTTTTTCTTTGATATGGAAGACACTGCATACAAACAATGGTATTGGGATGTAGTTATTAGGGACAATGCTTTATATTAATATTTTAGAAAGTGATTAGCAATTGAACTCAGGTAGCCTAATTTATCATATTTAGAACTCGTCAGATGCATATGTCTGAATCTTACAAGTAATGATATTTACAGAAAGATTCAAACCTTAGATTCACTAGCAAAAGTGCCAGAGCGATTGTTACAAGGCGACTGAGTGATGGTAATCACTATTATTCGAAATTTGATCAATTTACAACTACAATTAATGATCCTTTACACTGACAGAAACAAATCGAAGTGAGGCCTAGATTGTAAATAACATGAAAATTAAAAAAACTCTTAAAACTACCAAGAATTGTTAAAAGCTATCTAGCAAATCAATATTTTTGGGTGAAAACCTACCAATGAAATACATGCTTGTAACTAGGTATGATATTAAACCAAATGTTCGAAGCTACAACAATTATAATTAAACATGGAAATAACTCTAAGGTTATCTTTAAAATCTTCTTAATACAGACCTATGGAGAGTGATAGATTATTTATAAGCGTAATTTCACAAGAATTAAATAGTATCAGCAAAATATGAACAGCATATCAAGTAATCACTTATTTTGCCATGTTTATCTTAACAGTCGATCTAAATAATAAAGATAATAGAATGCGTTTTATTCCAATCAATTAACTAGTAACGAAATTTATTGTTTACTTTCTTTTAGATATAATATCTGCTTTTAGGAAATATTGTAACCAGATTCCGGGTGGTCGGGATATAAATTTTCCCATCTTTACTCAAAACTAGGTGTTATGTACTAAGATCAGTAAATAATTACGTCGGTGGACTAATCATTGCACCATTATAAATGATTGCCAAGTGTAATTTATGATATGTTAAATATACCTAGAGAAGACTAGAACAAAAATGATAGCATTCATTTGTTGATCATTTTGACCAGATCAACTTACAAACATACTTCATAAAAGCTCATTTATTTACCTGTCAAACGTACAATATAGGAATACGACAATGGAGAATTTTAATTTCAAAAGTCATACTTATTAACTCAATAAATGGGGATTTCATTTCATTCAAAACTCATCAATGTATGGATGTAGTAGCGAATAATTTAATCAAGACTAGTCCTTTTTCTTGGCTGGATATATCATCGACCACGTTGTGAAGTGACCACCAGTCTAATTGATTCGATATTGTAATCTATTTTGTTTCTTCTTAACTGATTGAAAACCATAGTCAAAAAACTATAAAATAAGATCTCATGCTAATCGGCAACCGTCGAGAAAGAGCGTTAACAATCTAGCAGATAAATAATATTTACGTTACAGATTTTAATTACTAATACTCTTGTGCATGCTACTTATGTCTGACAACACAAATAGTATGTAAATCAATTGGAAGTGGGAAACCTGGTAGCAGAATGCTAAGAAGATCGAGTTGAAGAGAATGGAAGGGAAAATAGAATGAAATTGTGAACTGGAAAAATCATTCAGAATGAGAGAGAGGAATGATGGAAATTCGCAAACGAAGTATTCAGTGTATGATTCTCAAACATTGTAATTTTATACTTAAGTTACATTAGTTGTCTTCACCTGTGTTCTACCCAATTCAACATTAGTTTAAATCATCTGATTTCCATAACTATTAAGTGCTTATATAATTAATTAATATTTTGATTATATAATGATATTCTATCGACCAAATATAGAACAATATATTGTACGAAACATATAATATTGAACGAAGTCTATATAAGTATGCTGTTAAACTAAACATTTTTCTCAATTTTTTTTATTTACATGATTATTCATATTAATGTATACCAATAGTTAATATTGATGATAGTCTGACTGTTTGTCCAACTGATGCTCAAGTTTTCATAAGTAGCCTACGTATATCTAAAAGCTGATAATTCCCACGCGGAATAAAGTGGATTAGTGTTAGACAATTTGCATATCCCGTAGAAAGTGAAATACTCGTGGAGTTAACAGTAATAAACAATTTAGAATCTGATATAAATGCCTTTAGGTTCAAACTACCATATATCATATAAGCATGATGAGAAAGAAAATTGGAAGGGTGCAAAACGGTGTGTATGGAAGAATTTCGAACTTTTATGTGAAGTGAAACATGAAAAAAGTAACTCAAAAGCAACAAAAGAAATGAAAGAATGAATAGGACAGAATGAAACCGAACTCACGATTTAGAAGAATATAGTTTTAGCTGACTTGATACTATGTCACAAATGACTTTTCTTCGAGAATTAGATAGGGACTTGTATTTATCGATATTGACCAATATAACCTTCAGTGAATTTTTTAGGAAGTTATTTTCGGTTGTAGCGTGGAGTCGAGTCACGATCGACTATGAACACCACTACAAGAAAGCGCGTACCAAAGAAACCAGAAGGCGAAGATGGAGCGTAACCAGATTTAGTTCGTTGGCGATGTCGTGGTATTGAATGAATACCGTGATTGTAGCAAAAGAAATACAACCGGAATTAGTGGGAGAGAGTACAAGCGTATAATGTCACAGTCCACAGGAAAGTATAGAGAGTAATGGAGTAGTAATATGGCACAGTTAAACAAACGAGCCAGTAAAACAATCACTGGTACAATTGGTTATAATAATGATTGTTTTCATTAAACCCATCGCATTCTCTTGATAAAAGTAGGTCACTACGCGCTCTATATCTTCTACTCTCAAAATCCACTTTTTGTCGCTATTAGAAAAATGATTAACTTCTGATGATTTCTCATAACTGAATATACCCAAGTAAGTAAATTTATATTGACGGAAACTTAACTCATTTTTAATTTGGTCACTTAAAATTATGTATAAACTGTTTAGATACTTATTTCTGTCTGATTTTCTACTTATATGTTTATTTACAAATAAAGATTTTATTTCAAATGCTTTGCATCTATTAAATTATCTTTATCAAATGAAAGGCACACTATATATTAATATACTTTTACATATTGAAGAATTTTTCGAATGAGACACTTTAGCATACTAAATGTTATTTAACATTTTATTTGTTTGTTTCAAGGTTAAATTGATTTTTTTTTAAAGGGAACGAAATAAACAATCATTTAATTGTGTTTCCAACGTGGTCTTATGATCTAACTTTTATAAATATGTGCAAATAAAATACGTTACGTAATAAGTAAATGTAATTTTTGACTTTATCGATAGATTAAATTCAGATAAATTGATGAATATCACTCATCATAAACATAGAAATTATGATTAACAATTATTGTTAAGAGACTATTTTCGAAATGTGTTTGCTATAAATTAATATATAGAATTCATAATTTGGTCATTAGTTTTTTTTCTTATCGTAGTAGACTATTCCTTTTCAAAGAGAAAGAAACAGAAATTCAGACTATTATATCACGTAATATATTAGTTGGTAGATAATCATTTCACTGGTTGAAATCATGAGTCGATTGAAGCTAGAGTACTATGAAAAACCTGGAAGCACTGGACGGCCGTTTCGCCCTAATATGGGACTACTCAGCAGTGCGCTCCCTGCGAGATTCGAATCCAGGGCCAACAGTCTCGCGCCAGGCGCTTAACCAATTAGACCACTGAGCCGGCATCTAACGGTGTCAATGTCTAACTTCAACCAATCCATGAAGTTGCGCGACCGTACACCATTGTCTTCAGTGAGTTCCTATCTCATAACAGACCCGGTTGAACTTCACCGGTAATGGCTTGTCACTAGAACTCCAGGAGTGTCTCCTGAAGTCAGTCACTAGTGATCAGGTGATTATTATTATCAGAATGGGTTTTGTGGAGATTTTTTTACAAATTTCGCTGGTTGAAATCATGAGATAATCATTTATTAGTTGGATATTTCATAATTTCTAATCCTCGCTCGCAATACATCCTTAAGCACAGGGATATGGTAGCCTTCTGAAATGTTTAGGCTATTTATTTTCTAAACGTGTAATATTAGAATTAACCTGGATATTTTAGGATTCTTTGAAATGA
Source organism: Schistosoma mattheei (assembly GCA_944470405.2). Taxonomy (NCBI): domain Eukaryota; kingdom Metazoa; phylum Platyhelminthes; class Trematoda; order Strigeidida; family Schistosomatidae; genus Schistosoma; species Schistosoma mattheei. The sequence continues at coordinate 31,136,235 of OX103945.1, forward strand.
TTAATTATAAATACTCACGAGCTATTACAAAAGAGTTATAAATTTCTTCGATTTAAAATGCTAGAAAACACAAACACCAACTCTGTAGTTCTTGGCATATTTTCCACGTTAACTATAATATGAAGAAAGGATAAATGAATATAGTGAAAATTAAACATCTTATATAAGATAGATGGAAAGGTGGTCGTAACATTTCAACTAGTAGAAAACTTTGCTGATTTAAGACTGCTAGCAGACGCTGACGGTTAATAACCTTTTTTAAAATATGTTTTCAATAATTACAATTTGAGTTCGTACCAAAGAGATATTTGTTGTAGTATTTCACAACTAGTAATCAAAATTCTGAACTGTAACAAGCGTTATAACATCTAATAGAGCTATTATTAGTATTAATATCAAGATATCTCGAATAAATGACAATGAAAAGTTGATTAACCTTGTGTCATCTCCTACGCTATATATTAAAAGAAATAGCTCCAACTGCAAAAAGTTATATTGGTATGACCATCGTATGTAACTTGATGGGGAAGAGTGTAGTAACAGAGATATGTTGTTGGCCTATTGAAAAAAAATGATAATTTACAAAGAAATTTGAATATTAGGAAATATTACGTGAGCAGTAAAAAGTAATCATACACTCATTGGTAACTTTTAAGTCAGTTAAATCATTATTCCGTGCCATGGTCAGCGACTTGACTACATACGTTCAACAAAGCAAAGAAAATTAGCAAAGAAATATAAAAAAAATTATTATTAACAAACATATATATGCCCCACAATTTTTCCTAGATTTTCACACGGATTGTTTTCTGTATCGATAACAAATAAACTTTATATTGATTAACTGATTATATTTTACTCTAGAAGTTACTCACTTACTTACGCCTGCAACTCCCAATGGAGCATAGGCTACCGACCAGCATTCTCCAACCCACTTTGTCCTGGGCCTTTCTTTCCAGTTCTATCCAATTTTTGTCCATTTTTTTCATGTCTGTCTCCATTTCTAGACATAATGTGTTCTTTGGTCTTCCTCTCCTACTTTGGCCTTGAGGATTCCATGTGAGAGCTTGCCTTGTGACACAGTCCGGTGCTTTCCTCAATGTGTGTCCTATCCACTTCCAGCGCTTCTTTCCAATTTCTTCCACCGCTGAGATCTGGTTTGTTTTCTCCTATAGTAGATTGCTGCTGATAGTGTCTGGCCAATGGATCTGAGTAAACAACTGTTAATAAACACTTGTATCTTCTGGATGATGGCTTTCATAGTTCTCCAGGTTTCCGCCCCATACAGTAGAACTGTCTTAACATTTGTATTGAAAATCCTGACCTTGGTGTTTGTTGACAGTTGTTTTAAGTTCCAGATGTTCTTCAGTTGTAAATATACTGCTCTTGCTTTACCGATCCAAGCCTTCACATCTGCATCCGATCCACCATGTTCATCAATGATGCTGCCCAAATATGTAAAGGTTTTTACATCTTCCAAATCTTCTCCGTCAACTGTGACTGGATTGTTGCGTGCTATGTTGTATCGGAGATTCTTGCTTTTCCCTCTGTGCATATTGAGACCTACTGCTGCTGAGGCTGCTGCTACACTGGTCGTCTTCTCCTTCATTTGTTGTTGCGATTGCGACAGGAGGGCCAGATCATCTGCGGAGTTTAGATCGTCCAACTGCATCCTATCTGTCCACTGTATACCATGCCTCCCCTCAGCTGTTGACGTCTTCATGATCCAGTCGATCACCAGGAGAAAGAGAAAGGGTGAGAGTAAGCAACCCTGCCTGAAAGCGGTCTTTACTTCGAACGAGTCTGTCAATTGTCCTCCATGCACGATTTTGCAGTTTAATCCATCATATGAGTTCTGTATGATTTTGACTACCTTCTGAGGCACGCCGTAGTATCGAAGAAGCTCCATGGTGTTGTTCTGTGCACGCTGTCAAATGCATCTTCGTTGTCAATGAAGTTGATGTCGAGCGATGAAGTCCGTTCAATTGGTTGTTCCACAATGATCCGTAGAGTTGCGATTTGGTTTATACACGATCGATCCTTACGAAACCCTGCCTGTTGGTTTCGAAGTTGGGTGTCTACAAAGTCCTTCATTTTGTTTAACAATAATTTGTTGAAGACTTTTTCTGGTATTGAGAGAAGAGTGATGCCCCTGTAGTAATCACAGTTGCTGAGATCGCCTTTCTTTGGTATTTTGATCCGAAGTCCTTCTTTCCAGTCTGTTGCTACTTGTTCTTCATCCCAAATCTTATTGAAGGGAATGTGGAGTATCCTTGCAGTTACTCTAGAATGTATAATTTCAACATCTAAAACCGAATTGTTATTCAATATTAGACAGCATAGACTAAACGTTTTGTAGTCTGTGTGAATTCATAATAACTGGTTGTACATTACAGTTAATATTGTGGGGGTTAACCCATTACACATCAGAAAATCAAATTTTACCGCATTTCTTTAATTAGATTTGTAAATGCGTTTCAGTCAGAAAAAAAGACAATTAGCACATTTGAAATATTATGGATATTCAATTTCACTATCTGTTATATCTTGTGAATTTGTGTGCTCTGTTTATTGTATAACGCAACATTACCGCCTATTAGAGAGCAGCGAATTATCGATCGGATCAGTGAGGCATAAAACACATGTGAGCAACCTAGAGTCCTGATTGGTTCTGCTTCCCTGTCTAGACCGGCCAGTTGAGTCCAGAACACCAATCTCAGCTTCTGCAATATAAATCATTTATTTCAAGCATACTCGGTTTATATACCAATCAAACCGACCACATCGTACCATGAAATAGAAAATAACCTTTGTACAATATTTGGCCAAAAGTGGCTGTGAATGAGGGAGATAGTAATTAATAGACAGGTCGTAACTCAAGAATAGTATATCGTATAATAATAGTTCATAGGTGGAAATAAAGCTCATAATAAGAGGGAAATGAATATGAACAGTTTAGTTACATAACAATTATATGATAAAAATATACTCATAGTATTGGTCCATAAATGGATCCCAAAGTTACCATTCATTATTCTTATCGGGATATAGCACTATCCTAATTTGATTTATATTGATTTTCTTACTATTATTTATTTCTAATCAAGAAGGAACATGTATGACTATAATTATTTAGTTTCTAATAAGAAAATAGATTATAATTCTTTAATTCAATACACAATAATATAAAGAAAGAAAGGTATCGTTAGTTCAGCAGTGGTCAAGTGCAATACAACAGTGAAATCGTAACATAATTATATATTTCCAGATGAAAAACACCCAGACAGGAAAAGACTTTTAAACTGTACAATGTTAATTTCTCCATATAGTTCCATTTCTTTGATCTTGGTCATTAGTTTTATTTTGTTAATGTTTAATTTGTTATATTTCTCTTACATTACCGAATTCTTATTTTATATACATTTTAATCACCCCTTCATTCATACATTTCCACTCACTCAATTCTCTTAAATTATGTAAACTCTTCAATTCCTGTTCAATTATTACGTAATCCATGAATCTTATGTAAACCGTTCATTACCTCTGAACTTCACTTAATTATCACATCACACATCCCTAATGTTTTCTTGATTCTAACACCAAATAACCTTTGACCTGTTCTTACATATATATATATATATATATATATATATATATATATATATATAATATACCATTGGATGCCGGCTCAGTTGTCAAGTAGTTTAAGCGTTCGCGCGCGAGACCGAAGGCTTTGGGTTCGAATCCCGCGAGCGGGTCGTGGATGCGCACTGCTGAGGAGTCCCATAATAGAACGAAACGGTTTCAAAGGTGGTCTAACATCAGTCGGTTCATGATCTCAATCAAAAACTTAATAATCTCCACAACCCCTATACTAGTATATATAGTTATTACTGATAACTTTTGTCATTCTAATTCTTTACACTCACTTATGTCAATTGTTCCACACTATATCTTACCTCAATGTAAAATTTTATCACATATTTGGTTGTAAACAGCTGCTAAGAAACCACGATATACAAAGGAAATATTCAGTAGCTTTTTAGTGAATTATTTACAGATGCATTCAATGTTGGTATTAGATTGATTCGAAAATAATGAATATTTCCTAAATTGATCATTAAATAATTAACAGATGTCTAACCTGTTCTTTTCCAATTTGGGTATTTTTTTTTGTAAATGAAGTATAAATTACATATATAAACATAACTAAAACTGCCGATATCATAATTCCATTTAGTTCCATAAATAAAAATTGACGTCGTTATCCAGAGATTAGAATTTGATGTTTCTGATGTTGTATGTTAAAATGTATTTTTAGTACAAAATTATGTAATAATCTATAAAACCAGGGGTTTAACCAAAATGATGATAAACGGAAATATTTAAACAATATTAGAAGTTATGAATTTGGAAATTTGAATATTTACGTCGTTTGTAATCATAGGGACTTTGAATTTTACAGAAGAAAAAGAAAGTGAAAAAGGAAGCTATATGAAAGAAATGTAATAATACTGTCATTTAAAATAACAACCATGTATGTGATTTCCTCTGAGTGATATTTAAAAGTATCATTTTAGCAAGCAAAAAATTGAATTACCATTTAAATGAGAAAAGTATTTCAGAATTACATTTAAGCAATCGGGATATTTCAGAATAATTAGTACCTAAATAAAGATACAGTCAAATGATTTTACAATTGAAATCATGGGTCACTTGAAGCTGGACCACCATGGAAAACCTGGAAGCACTGAATGACCGTTTCGTTCTAATACGGGACTCCTCGACAGTGCGCGTCCACGATCCCATGGTGGTCTAGCTTCAACTGACCCATGATTTCAACTATTAAAATTTCTAAAATCTCCACAAAACCCCTTCTAATAATAATCATCTGCTCACTAGTGACTGACTTCAAAAGATACTCCTTGAGTTCCAGTGAGAAGCCGTTACCAGTGGGGTTCAAGCAGGTCTGTTGTGAGATATCAACTCACTGAAGACAATGGTGTACGATGGCGCAATTATGTGGACTGGTTGAACTTAGACGTTGACATCTTTGGATGCTGACTCATTGGTCTAACGGTTAAGTGCTCGCACGTGAGACTGATAGGTCCTGGGTTCGAATCTCTCGGGGGGCGGGATCGTGAATGAGCGCTGTTGAGGAGTTCCATACTGGCACAAAACGGCCGTCTAGTGCTTTTAGGTTTTCCATGGTGATCTAGCTTCAATTGACTCATGATTTCAACTATCGAAATTACTAAATCCTCCGCAAAACCCCTTCTGAAAACGATTTTACATCATTTAAAAATCAAAATTAAAACCTTTCATTAACAGAATAAATGACATCAACTTTAAAAACTATTCCAACCGAAGTACGAGATAGTATGACTGCTCTTGCTGAATCTAATGATGCATATTATCTTGAGGAAAACTAAATTTAAACTCTTGACGGAATGGACGCTTATTTTTGGTTATATATTTTCAATATTCCTAGATAAATGAATTATTGACATCGTTTTCACTCAATTCCTTAATCCATAAATTTATTGTGATCATAATGAAATACCACTTATGATGAAACGGTAACTTCATAGGATATCTAGAAATTATTTACTTACTTTTCTAAAGGAATTTAACAATTTTAGGCACCATCTTGTTACTGATCGACCTACATATCTGTCAATTATGTCTTCAGCTATATTAAAGTCAATCTTTTCATCCATACAAAATTTCACCATTTTAAGCAGTGAACTGTTAAAAAATACAGCACATTGTGACATAAGATTTACAACCAGACTAACATATTTACAAACCAGACGTTGGGTTTATCTGGTCACCGGCTACTAGTTTAGTTTCCAAAACTTTCGCCAACCAGATACTCGATTTAGGCTGAAATTGAAATATTCACGTCGGTTTGTCGCTGAGTAATAACCAATACTATGTTTTCATAGTACGCATTAGTAATCAAATTCTGTCGGCGCCCTTCTGTTTGAAGCCTCTGTTTCTCAGATATTCATGCGACACTATGAATGATTGAGTTCTGTCAGCATGCAGAATTAGACAGCGACGATAATGGTTATTACGCAGTGATTGTTTGATAAACATCACTTTATGACGTTTCACCTTCCAAAAATATTTAATTAGATTTAATACGGTAATCTTTGCTTCTTAATCAATTTCGTTGCAGTAAAGAAACTTTGTCCATCATGCAAATATTTTTGATGTATATATGAGGAATTTAAACTAATAGTCTACCGATTAATACGACATACAAAGTTAAAGGTGGAAAATCTTTTAAAATATAATGATTTACCACAGATCTAGTAAGTTATCTCAGTTGTAAGATGAACCAATATACATAACACCCTGCCCCATTTATTTCCCCAACTTCAACTAGTCTCTTCGTATATATTTGAGCAGTTTATGTAATACTTATCCCTATTACACTATCTCTTACCGAGTTCATCTTATTTCTTACAGTGAATAATTTATAGTCAAAGAACTTATACAGTTATTAATCATATGTTTATGACCAGAATGTGGTTTTGTGGATATTTTAGTGATTTTTAATAGTTGAATTCACGAGCCAACCTAAGCTAGATCACCGTTGAAAGTCTGGAAGTACTGAAGGGCAGTTTCTTCCTAGTGTGGGACTCCCCAACAGTGCTCATCCACGATCCCGCACGCGAACGCACAACCTCTAGAATACTGAGCCGGCATTCAACGGTGTTACTGTCTAACTTCGACTGATCCACAACCGCTCATTATTGTCTACAGTGAGTAACTGCCTCTACAACAGACACGGTTACTACAATATGCACAAAACCTTGTTCTGATAATAATCATGATGTGCTCACTAGTGACTGACTTCAAAAGGCATCTCCTAGAGTTCTAGTGTGAAGCCGTTGCCAGTGGAGTTCAACCATGTCCGGCTCAGTGATCTAGAGGTTGAGTGTTCGCGCGTGAGTCCAAAAGTCCTGCGTTTGAGTCTCGCGTGAAGGAACGTAGATGTGCACTACTGAAGAGTCTCATACTAAGACGAAATGGCCGTTCACAGCTTTCAGGTCTTCAATGATGGTTTAGTTCCAATTGACTCATGAATTCAACTATATGTTTATGTGTTTAACCTCTTATTACATCTATGTATTTTTACTACTAATCTTGTAATTTTTTGATTTTAAACTTGATTCAAATATATTTATAGTATATTGGTCATTTCAATATGTTAAGAAAGTTATCTTAATTTTAACCAGAAATTCATATTTCATTTTTCTTTTAATGTATGCCTCGTAAATAAGGGTGTTCAATTTAATGAGTATAATGGTCTCATAATTGTACAACCTAGTAAGAATTTATAGTAAGGGAATATTGTTTATTCATATTCTCTGAGTTTTTTAATGAAAACCAAAATTTTTTGAATAATTCCGAAAGAAAGATTGATTTACTTCTATTTTTCTTAATATCAATACATCATAGAATAAATAACGTTCGAAAAAAGTACAAGCTTGTTTAGCGAAAAGCAAATCATCAGTACTTAATCTATGGCAATTTTGAAAAACTTACAGTTTGTATTTACTGCAACAAGTAACTGAATACCATCAACATGTTAATTAGAAGTTACACAAAGTTCATATGTACATTCTAATTGTTTATACCCTTACTAATCATCATTGTAATTAACGTTTTCTACCCTATGAATTATTTGATCATTACTGATTGTAATGAAGTAGAAATGACTATATTAATGATAATCAAGTTAAATCTGTGGATGAATGTATAATAGTTTTAGAACTTCTCTCACCAAAGATAAATGGCACCAGAAAAATCAATATATGTGTATTGATTTTTAATAACATGTTTATACGAAATTTAAATATGTGTTTCTTTCATAGTGGATACGACTTTGGCGGAAAGACAAAAAGTGATTTATCGTATTTCATGGGATTGAAATTTCATATTCTCATTATGATTGGCTTATATTTTGCTTGTTTATTTATATATAAATCGAATGGTATCCTTAATCTTACTTAAATTTTACAGGCTTATTGAAGACATACCAATATGTTAAAAATAACATCCTAGAAGCAAATTTTCTTGAGAAATGAAATAAGCTAAAGAATTATTGAAAACCAATTAGCAATTGAAAGTCTTATTATCCTAGTTGGTGACTCCTTATAAGTTTGAATTCGCAACCTCACCCCCAACCGAACCCATAACCTTCATTTTTATAGGTAGACGTGATGTTTTCATTGGTATGAACTTTTAATTTTGGTTACTTTGTGATAACTCAGTGTTTACATGCTTCTTTAATAAAAAATTTATTATTTCCTGAAATCTTATTAATGTCGTTAAGATGATTTCTGACTGTCTGTCTGTGTACATACAATAGACAGAAATTAATATTTAAGAATAAATTTCATTATTTTTAATTTCTCAGATTAGTCGAGCAAGTGACCAAGTTTATTGGGATAAAGCTTGGACAAATACAATTATACATGAATTAATGTAGTTGGCGAATACAGTCATTCCATAAGTTGACTTACGATAAAATTAAAAACTACTGTGAAATGTACATATTGTTTGAGTGTAATGTTGATGTTTGTAATCGATTCAGAATGTATACACTTAAATATTATGATAATATTATAAACACTATATCATTCACTTCTGGACAATGATAGATGATTCATAATAATATTATTCATTAAATATAGTGATTGTTTCACTAATTAATTCTTTCAAGCGAAATTCCTTTTACTTCAGATATGTTGTCATATTTCACTAAATGTTTGACACCAAGACGAATACGATAAATAGTCGCCTAACGGATAATTGGTATGAGTGATGACTAGTGATCGACTGGGTGACATGGTAAGTATTTTGATTTAGATGTGCTCTTATCTTCCAGCAGTTCTCCGGCTTTTTTGACGTATTCTTCTTTGTCTATGATTACTGTGGTGCGTCCTTTGTCATTTTTGATTTAGAATTTAACCAATAAAAACCCCATTAATAATCTGGCTGTCTATGTCTTAAGTAAATCAAACTTTTATACAAAAAATATAGAATTAAGACTTAATCATCTTGAATTGCATATCAAATAACTGTCCAATGACAAAAATGAAGGATGAAAATGTCATGAAAACAGCGATTTACCTTCTCGAATTATTATTCAGAATACATAGATTGGTATTAATTTGGACAGACTTGGCAAAACGGAAAACATTTTTTTAACCAAATAACCTTGAACCCATAACATTTTACGCAACAGTTAGATACAAAAATTACTTTTCATTCTGTTAAATTATCTTACAAGTTATATTATGATGAACTAATAATACATATTTGGTGTTGTCTTAACGCATGTTTCCATCGGCTTTTTCTGAGGTAGGAACAGTTTTTGGCCGAAATTCGTGAGATCATCACAAACTATCACTTACAAACATAGATGAATTGATTTCGAGATGGTTTGTAATAGGGTTGATCTATTCATTCTTTGTTTTTGTATAAGTCTTGAAGATAGTTCTACGTTAATTTTTGTATGAAACAAGGTCACCCAGATATACATCCACACTAAGTGTCATGTGACCAACTGACTGAACAGTTCTGTGGATCGATAAGAAAAATACCAACCCATTTCAAAATAACAACAGATACATATAGGGTATGCCATTTTGAAGATAAAATCAATTTTCTCCGCCAGATTTGTGTTAAACGTTAGTAAACAGATAAACAGACAGAAAAGGACCATTGCAATGTTAATAAAATTTTATGTAATTTTTAGTCTCCAGGATAGTTTAGCAATAAACTATGACCATTTATGCCTGTTTCCAAAACTGGGTTTCAATAAACACAGAAAATCTCTTTAAATTACAACATTTGAAAGATTATGCATCACTGTATAAGTGAGGTATTGTTATGAACTATTTAATTCATACATATTAAGTTTACTGTAAGATATTTAAATAGTTTGATGTTGTAAACGTTTACAAGAATACTCGATGAACAGTTCTATGGAAATATAGCTTTTTTACCTAAAAACACTTACACTATAATTTTACTTAACGTTATCCAAAACAATACTGAAAACTTCATAGTTCAGCCGTTCGGCTTACAGAACATGGCATAATTGAAAAAAAGTTCATTTGACCTACGAATCGTCCCCATCACCTCATATAATATTATCATTTATCTAACATTTTACACAGCAAAATACCAGAGTTTTTCAACCAATATAATTTGAAGAATTATCGACAAGTATTTTTCTCATTGAAATAAACACCTAAATTAGAAATTATACTATTCATAAGTAATTTTAAAGGATTTAATGTCAAATGGATCATACAAGGTTTTTTCAAGAATTGATGGCATAATTAATGAAATGGCTTATTCAATGATTAAATTTATTATATTTACGCATAAATATTTGCAGCAACATGTCAAAGAAATAAAGAAATCATGAATTACTTCTTGAATTTATCTGGTCAGGATTGAACATTGAGCAGCTTAAACTACTAGAAAGTAAAAGTAATCCGAAAATAGGTAGTGAAGAAGTGCGTGTCGAAGTGTACTACATAAAATGGTGTATAAGGAGGTGATTGATAAAAACTTGACTCAGTATTCATTGGATTACATTTTTGACCTCAGCTAACTGAAATTCGTCATGTTTTATTATGTAAAAACAATTGACCATAATTGGAAATTTTAACCCTTGTTTTTTGACTCAGTAGCCCATAAGTGGAGCACTCGTCTCGTAATCTGAAGGTCTTCAACTAGATCTCTAGTGAAATTATAGATGTATACTGTTAATTAATCTGAAACAAAAAAGAAACTAGTGTCCAGTTTCGTCCATTCCCAAACAGCTCTTCAGGTGATATCAGTTTGTTATGAATATTGTCCTCAAAAGAACTGATCTAGGCAGAGTAGTTCTTTGATAAAGTGTAATTAAAAAATTCTGTATAACCTAGTCACTGGAATAGTGAAATATCATCTAACCCTACTTTTCACCATTAATCTCCAAGTTATCCACAGACAATCATTAATTCACAATTGAAGTTAACGCTCTCAACAAGTTTCCTTTAATTACTTTTGACAATAAATAAAACCACTTAATTTGTTCCATGTCCACAGCTAGCAAACGTCTTCAGAGTACATTGAACATTCATGAAGAGACAAATTAAATTCTTACCGTTTCACAATGTGTCCAGTTAGATTTACGTTAGAAGCATACTATTTGATGAATTCTTTCTACATTATATTTAGGTTATAAATTAATACAATCAAAAAGTGTTTTCATGTGATTTGAGCTAATATACGTAACATAATACTTAGTGATTTAAATGAAATATGTACATATATGCATAACTAACATGGTTCATAATGTTATCAGTTAACTATATGCTACCAAAAATGTATGGAAAAAGTAAATATATCTGAAGTTAATCTATGTTCAACTAAAATATTTATTTCACTTGATATTATTTACTTAAATCTTGAATTAAGGCAATATCGAGGCAGTATGCACAGTATGCACTTATGCTAATAACAGACTGATCAGTTGCAGCCGTAAACATCGATGGGAAGATTCAAGTAAACAATAACAAGTGCATTTAAACTTTACCCAATTGCACAAACAAATAGTTGTCAGGACACAGAAGCTAAGTGAATAACGAGATGGCATTTGAAGCGAACGGTACTGGGTTCGAGTGTCAGAGTGAGATGTAGGTACATCCAGCTGACGAGACCCAAATAGGACGAAACACTAGTCCTGGATCCCACTGCTAGCCACTATCCATCTTTGTTTATAAAATATATATTGTTTATTACAATTTAAAAAACAGTCTTCATTATTCTCTATTACAGACTATACTAAATGTAAAGTTAATCAATTTAAACAAGTCCTTAAGCTGTATAAAATCAAAGTAAACAAATCAAAAATTCAGAAAAATACTTCAAACTACACTACTTAAATGTTACTGAACTTATCTTCTGTTTTATTTTTCTAAAATGAAAATTTGGAAAAAAGGACAAACAAATATATTTCACTGATTGAAATCATGAGTCAATTGAAGCTAGACCACCATGGGAAACCTGGAAGCACTGGGCCGCCGTTTCTTCCTAGTATGGATGGTTTAGCTTCAATTGACTCATGATTTCAATCAGTGAAATTTCTAAAATCTCCACAAAACCCATTCTGATAAAACAAATATATGTTTAAATGTTATTTGTTTTAAAAGTATAACATTGAAACCTTCAATTTGATTGTTATTAAAACAAAACGCTAATGAATAAAGGTTTCCAATTATTAGAAAATGAATAGCACAGTGTTTTTCATGTTTTACAGTGTTTAGATACTAATATAACTTGTGATCAATACGAAAAAAGAAACAATATAAGTAGTAAATTAATTATTTACATTTTAAATTAAAAAAACATTCAATTTATGTGTAGTCATTTTGAATGACTCTGTATTTTATTATTCAAATCAGATTTATATCTAATCTAAATACTAATGAATAACTCGATAATTCTGCTAAGTAACCCATCATGTGGTCCTTTTTCATTTTAGGATATTTTTTTTCAAATCATGATATGAAATCAACTGGGTAAACATTGATGAACAGGTAGTCGATTTCATCTCAGTTTGAGACCACCTTGCACTAATATGATATTCGGGTAATGTATTTTAAAAGTGTGAAAACTATTGTGTCAAAATGTTTATATTTCAAATTTGGTTTAATCCATCGTGATGCTAAATACTATAAGATACAACAAAGGAACACCATAGTGGTTGGTTTATTTTCTTTTTTCCTTATTCTTCATAGATATAAGTGTATGAAATATAATTCGATTCACTTATTAAACGTATAACACTGTATCAGACATTCGATAACTTTTAATGCTGAAAATGAACAGAAGCTTAATACAGACTAATTAAATTTTATTACATGTTTTGGAATACTAAAGTGAAATTTGTAGTAAAATTGTTTATACTCTAATGAAAACTCTGTTGTAATCAAGCATACAGTATTATATAAAGCGATTACTACTAGAATTGTGTCAGGAAAATTCTAAACCAAAAATTTTGAGTCCAATCCAAACATGTGACCGTTGGGAAAATCGATCGATCATCTAATTTCTATATTTTCAAATTCAGCTTCTTTTTCATAAATCATTATTCAATACAAGAATGTTGATGACTTCCTGACCTAAAAACTCATTAATCTGCACATGATAAGGCTACAAATCTTTAAAAAAATCTTACCAAAGGTAAGGTATACAGACATCATTTAACCTACTTAGTGCGTTTGATAGGTGTCATTTCATTTTTGTATGCATTTGAAATGAGTGTGCACCTCCAGTAACAGTAACATAAAATGAACAAAGTGTTTTATTATTTTAATTTTGTTGTTATTCAAGTGAATGTTAAATGGTTCTTTTATTGATGTCATTAAACCCAGGTGAATTTAAAATCATTTGACAGAAATACCATTAATTTATAAGTCATGTAAATCCATGATGAAAACTATCTTCAAATGCAACTACTTTGCTCGAACCCGTTGCTTCCAGGAAGATATCCATAAGTTATATCAGATTCACTTAAGTAAGAAATGATACAATGATTATATAGTGATAATAAATCCTGAATATAAGAACTTAGGAATAGAGTACAATCAGAAAATGCATATCTTTGAACCAGGTTTAGCTACCCAAAATTGTTTCGTTCTTCCCAAATTTAAAACTTTTGTATTCTCTCTTCCATGGGCTCTGATGCATGTACTGGTTACAAATTGCAGACTAAAGACGATAGTAATTTAGTTTTCAACAACCATTTTTCCTACTTCTTAGGATTGTAAAAATTTTAATGCATATAGGTTTTCTAAAAAAAAGGAATACATAACTGAATATATGTGATTTCGTTAGATAGACTAGAACCAAATTAATTTCTTATGATCACTCACTGTTATGTTACATGGATTGAAGAAAACAATCTCTGATTATCATTATCTTAGTTTTTTTTTTTAACTATGAACTCAAAACGACTTGAACTCAGAGTTTTAACATTAAAATAAATAAATCTTAATAGGTTTCATTAAAAGAACTATTTTATATAATTCATAATTAATGGTGGATAATGAATAATTTTACAGGTTTTTCTGTGCTTTAAATGATAAATGAATTAAACAGGTCAATGGGGAAAAATCCGAACTTTCTTCTGAAATAATTTGATACTTCCTACTCAATCGGTTAGTTTTCTTAAACAAGCACCTAAATACAAGTTTAATATTAATAAATAAATTATGAATTTATTACTTGTAGTTTTCATCTAGTTTGAATCTCATTTCTCTGTGACAACAAAATCATGATCAATTTCTATGTTCATCGAATCAATCGATATCAATCACTAGCGAAATTAAGAAGAAAAAAAAATACCTGAAATGTTCTTTAGAATTCGAAACTTGTAGTGTTTTTTCTACATACCGTTAATCATTATTCAGTTTTTGGAAGATTCATGTCTAAAAATAAAGATTTGATTTTTTTTTTTGTTAAAAGTGAGAACAGTGAGAGAAAAAAAAGGTGATATGACAGCTCAGTAAACAAATAGAATTCATGTACACTTATTGATGAAAAATGATTGTCAATATCCTGAAATCACAAAAATGTGAATTCAGCATAATGTGAGAGCCAAAATTCTTAATTAAATACAGTAAGATATTCGAACATATTACACCTAGCATAGGAAATCGTTTAAAAACAAACTTATGTTACTCCAATCAAAAAGGGATTTTGCTTATTTATTTCCTATAATCATTAAGTGAAACAAATTTATTGATGAAATATTAGATTTGACTGACATCCAACCAATCACGTGGAACAGAAAATATGAATGAATTTCTCAGCATGATAAAACATGCATATATATATATATATAACGCTGACAGATTTTCCACTTATAAAACACACAAGTATGAATCATTTGAAGAAAAACACTACAAAATACAGAGAAATTCAGTTTAGGAAGTTTTACACATACATTTGTACCTAGTTCAATAAAGAAGAGTAAATCATTAAGTTATGTTAGTTATATAGAGCTTTTAGAATAATATGTGAGTCAAAATCATCATACAATCGACCGTAAACAAATCGTTTGTTGCATTTTAAGATATCTTAGCAGTAAACATCTACGACAACAAACTTGGCTATTCTTAAACATTTTGAGTCGTGTGACCAACATAATACATTTAGAGCATGGAATCTTGTTCCAAGTATCTATTTTTTTTTAAATCCAATCGATTGGAGATATAATACTACCATCAATTGATAACTGTATCACTACAGTTTAATTTATTTCGTTAGTTCATGTAAATCGTCTCAAATCAATCAAATAAATGTGAAAATTTTGTGAACATTGTCTATATCTAATGATCTTAAATTCGTTTATCCCAATTTTAGGTTTTCCTGAAATATTTCCGAAATATTGTTAGACATATTCGACTAATGAAGTGATATCATGGAATAAGAGAATTACATGACTAGTTAACTAATATCTTTGTATAAATACGTCCAATTTTAAATTAGTCAACAATTTTACCTACAGTTAAGTATACTTTATTAACTGACAAGTGTTTAAAATCCACTTTATTAAATAATCTTTTTAATTTGAATGAAATATTATTTAAAAGAAATAGAAGTATCTTATATCCATTCGATAGTTCAAGAATTATTGAATTGTTACTAAGCTAACATCGATATTACATCACAATTATATAACTTAGTAAGTTAAGATTCAGAATATTTCTGTCATTAAAAAAATTCGGTAACTGAAACAGTTGTCTAAATTTTATTAAATTTTCATTAGAAATAAAATCACAAAATTCTAGGGTTTGAAAATGTTATTCGATGAATTAACATTTACCTTCTCAACTCAGTTTATTATGTTAGGACAAATAATAATCTTAGTTAACATTTACTGACATTTTTTTTGGTGGATAACAAAAGCAGACAAAATGTATTTACAAACAACCAGGTATGAAATACAAATGTGTGTCACTATCATCTGTCAAATTAAATAACCCACCCACCCGCCTAGCATGTAAAAAATGACCACTCTCTCTTTCAAATGAGATTTTCTCATGTTTTTTAATGAAATCTATATTAGTAATTCGTTGACAAACATTTTCACGTTTTTTTTTTATCCTTCAATGTTTTTTTTTCTTTATGCTTCAACTTTCATATTTCTATATAAATATTTTAGGTTTTTCAGTGGTTGACAAGAATTTTCAATTTGCTTGTTAGTTCTTATGTAATATATCGACAATGTTTGGATTTCTTTATTAAATATCTCTTTTTATTTTACGGATACTGCATATTCTCACATTCTTCATTTACTTTCCTTATTAATTTATTACTTTTTCTAAAGATACTATACTAGTATTAATTATATTATCAGTTGTAAAGTAAAGCCTTAATAAAGAGTTCATTTGAAAAGAATCCTTCTTTTAATCAATTGAAGTTTCTAGATTCATGCAAACTGATTAATCAATGAGTATTTATCTATTAAAAGTTTCCAAATATTGAGTTACTTTGTGAGTTCTGCTACTATTTTAAGAATTTTAGTTATTTTGTGGAAAGAAAGAGGATACAATTTATGTATAACATAAGTTTGGTATCTATGAATATGAGTAAAATATTTAATTCTGTGATAGAAATAAATATACGTAATCATATTTGTCACTGTCTCATTAAAACACAATCCAAATGCTACGACTGAGTTATCCGGGCAGCGATTGTTTCCCTGTAAAACTGAAAAAACTCTCACAACTGACTTATCACTGAGTAATGAGCAATGTCATATTTGTCTAGTCACTTTTTGCTGATGGAATTCTACCGATTAAGTTGCAATTTGAACACTAATCCAATTGACTAGATGAGTGTCAGATATCATGAAACCAAGGTCAAGGGGGCGAGACTCTAATTTATGGACTACCTTTGAACGAATCTTAAGCGACTTTGAGAAATATTAGCCAATCAGCAAACAGACAGTATAGAGTAAAAATATGTTATACAAAACCAAGGAAATGAGATGGACACACTTCTTATACATGGTTCAAAATCTTGTCAAGGTTAGAAAGAGGTTCAGAGGTTCTAAAATCGTAATGCATGCAGTAGAGGAAATCATCCATACGGCTACAGAATAGTCGGTCTCTGGAGCCATGATAAAGTCTCAAAAACTCTTTCAGTCTCGACCACATGGCTTCAAAATCGTTTATGTACACTCCAGTTGTTGAGTGCACAAAATTCTACTTTTGGATAACGACACGATGCACATGACCAAGCATATGTAGGAGTCTGTACGCTCGCCAAACATCCGTATATATTGTGGTACCTGGCTGCAGCCAGTGTTACTGGTGCTTTTATTATCCAGTTCGCAATAATTGTCGTAATTTGCCTTAAGAATTATATATGGGGTTTTCATCACGAACTGACATCAGTTATAGTGCCAGAAATTTATTTAGCCAAATGGATGAAAAGCTTTCGTGTTGAAATCCGAGATCTATTATCTTCTACCTGATTGATTCTTCCACAAATTATAGTCTCGCCGTTTTATTAATTATAGCCGCTCAATTATCACACTGAAGTTGGCGCCATAACCTTGAAGTCTTTAAAACGCTTCAGATTGGCTCGTCCATAAATTAGAGTCTCGCCGTAAAGGGTTTCTTGCCAACTATAACAAATCGCCTGGCATGTGATGCCTATGGACTATGAATAATGGTCACATTACAACTTGATCGATAGAAACCATCAAACCTAAGAAGAAGTGGATAAAACAGCATTGGTTATTACTCACTGGCCGGTCAATGTGAAAATGTGTGCCATTTTAGTATCAAATAAATTTATATTTAACTGTCTTCCTGTTCTCTTTTGCGTCTCCATAACTGTCATACTATACTGTGATAAGTGTTAATACACTTCAAATCCTTCAGATGGCTGGTCAATGTTATTTTATAAAATAGCAATCCGCTGCTTCGTTCATTATATTTCGGCTGTATATCTTTCGTGGGTGGGGGGAATAAAATGTAAATACATTAGGATTTATACATTCAAAGAGAAAAACAAAAGCATTACAATACTTTATTAAGCATATACGTCAGGTTATAAGAACGTAAAAATAAGATTGATAAAAACCTTTATGTTTTAAAATAAACATCCGTCAATAGATGGTGCGGATATATTTGACTGAAAGTGTGCAATGTGTATGTACTGTAAAGAGAGTGGATCTTAAATTGCGCAAATGAGTGGTATACTGAATCAGTACAATTTCTTATAACTTCATGCATGAAATTTTAAACGACATTTTACTCCATTTTGTTCATGAGCTCATTTCAATGAAACTACTTCTCTAAGATAATAAGCTCTGAGACTGCACAACAGAAAAAACCTTATGTTTTTGTCATATTTAATACAGATAGCTTGTTAAAACTAAACACATAATCAATCTTTGAAGTAACAGAATGTCTTATTGACCACGTAGCGGACGATTCAATGCCCAACAGACTTGAAAATATATGTCATTACTAAGTCTTACAGTCGCTGAAATGATTTAGTTTGCTACATATCACATGTGTTGCTTAAAATATAATGTTTGACACGAAATAAATCTATCTAGAGCATATTATCGCTGATTATTTAAGGGTTGACTGAATTATCCAGGTTATAGCCCAGTTCGTAAGCAAGTAGTCTTTTATGGAAGATTTCATGTGATTTATTCTGAAATATTTTAAATGGTTGATTGTCACCTATATTTTACCCCGTGTTTTATTTTTGTCAAAGATGAATATTCTATTTGACTCTATATTCCTTATTTGTCCTACCATATGAACAGATTTTCATAAAACTGCTACTTAAACTTCTATCACTTTCATTGTAATAGTCTTCAAAAATGACTAAGAAAAATACCTAGTAGAGTGCTTAAACTTCTGGGCTTCATTGTTCCAGACGCCTATTTATTTCCAGACCTTCTCCTGTGTTAGAATTGTTTTAGTGAACTGAACAAGTTTGTCAACAGTATTTGCTTATCCGTTTTCGTAAAATGTTTAAAATTTGCTGAAACTATTTGCTTAAAATATCAAAAGTACCAACTCAGTGGTTCATATATTTTTCTACTTTTGTGTCCTTTAGAGAAACTAGAGATGAATATCACTGAAGGCATACAGTGGATGTATTCAACGATGAAATCAGATATCATCGAAGCATGACTGATCGAAAACATTGACGGTCGAATATTCAGTGTTTCGAAATGTCATATTCACATTTTCTAAATATGTATAAATTAACCGCTTATACAATGAGAATATTGTTTCAATTCTGTAAATAACTTCTGCCTAAGACTCTTAACTGTAATCAAATCAACGTTATTGGATAAAGCGAGTATTAATATTATTAGTAAACTATTTCTCCTTGGAACTTTTCACTTACCGGTGTTCTGATCATAATAATTCTCAGTTTTACCGTTGTTTCATTATTATGAATTTCAGACTATCGTCTACCGTGCCAACGGATTACTATAGACCTTTCTCACTGATATCGGTTACAAATCTACTACACTGACTTACATAATGAAATTTCTATCAAAAAGTCAGAAAAAGTCATTGAAAAGTTTATCTTTTCTTTAAAGACATCGTTATATTACTGTTAAGTTGAATTTAGTTGATAATTTTCACAACTTATTATTTTCTTTCTCTGAAGTGAACAGTCAGTTCGTTTAAGCCCTAGGCATAAGAAAGGTCAAATCCATCTTATCTGTTCAAAAATAATTTGTACCTTCGCTATATCTGACCTGCTAATATTATCCAGAGTGGCGTGAATCACGTTTCCTTATTATCTGTTCTCTTTCAGTTTGTCTATTTAACCTTTATCTTTCATATGTTAACTAGTAAATGTGTAATCAGAGTATTTGAAGTGTATTACATTAATAAAGCACATAACTGATAAAATTCCGTTATCACTTTACTTTCCAAACCTTCTCTAAAGGTTGAAAGAAAAAGATCCACTATTTTTCTCATTCTCAGAAAGATTTCCTTTAACTGTTTAGTTATCTATTCACTAGAACAGAAAGACAGAAGTGTTTGATTTCACCAATTATAGTGATTGTTTAAATGACAATGTCTTTTGAATCAGTACTGATCAAAGTATCGCCAATTTATGTGCATCTCCTCATTTATTAGTTTGACAATGAAAAAGATCTATCAAGAATTGTCACTAATAATTTATATTTATCCTTTATTTTTCTTTTTTTTAAACTAAAAATATGCATATAGAGCATTCATACCTGAAAATAATAAATAAATCAGATATCAAATCTGTTCAAAGATCAACAGTCAATAGTTAACTTTATTATTTTTGATAGAACAATGTCTTTCATTAAAAAAAAATGCTTTTAAGATTCAATATCTGTCAATTTTTGTTCTTATTCTGTTCATTGATTAATACAAATGATTCACTAACCTGTTAATATGAAAGCGGAGGTGGTTGTAGTTTTACTATATAGAAAACCAATGGAAACTAAAACACTCTGAACATCTGTTTCTTCTACATAGATCTTATTATTGACAGTCATTATTTATCAACTAGTGAATGACTTCAAGAAGTATTTCTCTGTGTTCAAGTGGAAAGCTGTAAGCAGTTGGATTCAAGCATATACAGTATGTAACAAATAGACATGATGGTGTCTTAATATCAAGAATAGAATGAAGTTAGAAATATAAACCATTAGATGCTGAGTTACTAGTTTGAAGGTTAGGCACTGAAGATCCTCAGTTTGATCCTTAGTGAGGTCTTGGATGCGCATTACGGAGGAATCCCTTGTTGCAATGAAACAACTTCCAGTGCTTCTCGGTTAATAATTGCTGCCTAACTGAGGTTTTTTGGCTATAAAAAAATCTAAATATCTTATACTAAAAAAGTGTGAGGATAAATTAACTTGTTGATGATAACATATAATACTGAAAGACTTGATTTCATAAAATATAAAACTTTTTAGGCTTAACTTATAGTTCAAGCAATGAAATAACCTTCAAGAATTGCAAGGAAAATTAATTGATTTCATCAAAAAACCTTAATTGAAGATTATTGAAAGTAGCAGGGAGTGATTGACATAATTGAAAAGCTTATTGTATTTCATGTAAGTGGCATTTATCTGTAAAGTATATTCGATTAAAATTTTGAATCTAGTCCAATTTCTTTCTTCGCTCCAATTATACGTCAAAATTATCTTAATAGATATATCCTCAAAACGCACATGAGTGATACAATGTGAAAGAAATCTGATATGACAAACCACCGAAAATGTTTATTCATGGAACTAAATGGATGTTAATGATAAACTGCACAATTTTCAGCTAATTAGCTTTATTCGCTAAAACAGTTTGTTTACACTAGGCAGTTGGCTAACGTATAGACAGGGAGCATAAATTTTAATTACAAATAGAATACTGAAAGGTGCCGAATTTCATTCAAGACAGAAACTATCCAAAGTGTGTATGTGCATGCGGACTATTAAAATATGCTTTGGTATTTACAGTTTACATTGTGATATCTGTTCAATAAATAAATAAAATAATAAAAATGACTAGTTAAACGACATATGTGAAGATAATCAGTTGCTGCCATCCATAATAAAATAAGCATACCATTCAAGTAGAATTAGATTCCTCACCACTGGCACACTAGAATGGCTATTTTTTAACTGCATCAGGAATATTCTGATTTAGAAATTAGAAACAAAATGAAATTAAGTGTAATGACCTTATACTTTTTTGAATACTGTCTACATTTATCCAACACAATAATAAAAAGCAACATGTGGATGATTTAAACTTCAGACTGGAATAAGAGGTTATTTATTCTACACGATTAGTCATTTCTGTTCATTTAAGTGAAATAATAATTGACTGAACCAAGGAAATAGCGTATCGTTAGTTAATTAACAGACGTCATAAACATTTTGAGATAGTGTAGAAGATTTGCAACTGCAGTAAACGAATTTTTGTGAAGTTTCGTTCTCTGAGATGGATCGTAGTTCTTCTGAACAACATCATTAGCACAAACTTCAGGTTCATGTCAAGTAGTTTTCCAATGTTTTATTGAAATAGTGATCCATTTAAAATGATTATACTTCAAACCATATTTTATCATAACAATTAGAATATTCGAAACTACAAAATTAGATATGGCATAAAAGTTAGCTCAAGGTGTTTGCGTGGATCTTTATGTGTTATCGTGGTATTTGTTGATATTGCTAAAAAATAAGCACTAGAGCTAGTCATTGAACCCAAACTATTATTTTCAAAGCATAAACGCTTATTTAAACGCTTTCTATGGTGAAATAATGCACTAAGTGGCGGGATGACAGTACTACCAGAGAGATTTATTGGTGAATATGAACGAGAATATTGGTATTCTGTATAAGGTTTTCGCAAAAAGTACACTCAGTTGCACACCATAGTTAAATGTGTCCATAAAGTTCAGGTTCCTTGTTAGTTGTGTGAGCATCTGTATGACTAAGGTAGATATACAGTTTATTGGTTACAACAATTTCCGGTACAATTATGTTGTTCTGAAGTCTGCAGCTGCATTGCATTGTTATTAGGACAGAACACAGAAGAACAGTGTTTATTTTGTTAGTGGATGTCATGAGTACGTGTCATCCTCAATTATCGGAATTACGCTATTCTTACACACTGGAAATTTTTAAATCCATCCCGTGTTGAAAACTTGTGAGATAGGATTGTCTGTCAAAAAGCATCTGTTAGGTTGGTTGAAATAATCTTAAAAGTACTTAACTCAGTATTACTACTGAATAAATGGAGAAAAATTATGACAATCATAAAAGGACGAAATTAACTCACCGACTGCTAACCACAAGTTGACAACAAAAAAGTGAAATATAAAGGTTTTCTTCAGCTGAAACGCAGACAAAAACACACGGTACATATTTATATGTCATTCGACATTTTCTGAAATATACAGGTCTCCTAAAGACAAACAGACCATGAAGTTAAGCTACCCTACAAACACGCTGCAGATACCAGGTAATTCAAATATGAAATGAACGCCTTGTGGTAAACCGCTCAAGGCTGCTGAAGCGAAGAAAACAGTAATTTCAATTACAAGCTAGCTTTTATCCTGTGCCCACAATTATAATAATAGTTATGATTAATCAACCTAAATATACACTTAAAATCACATTGGTAGTAGCAGTCAGTCCAGTATAATAAAATAAAATTTCAAATGTTTGAAAGCTGATACACATACATGTTACTCTGATAACATGAAACATTGGTAACTTTACACAGTAAACTAAAATATTTACACTAATTGGTGAACACACAAACTAACAACCAAGACTAGAACATTTAACAAATATTAAATGTATTTAATATTGTTTTATTATATTATATCGGACATTGGTGTGAACATATGTAATAAATATGTCTGAAACATTACTGTTTAGAATAAATTTACACATTTTACAGTGTACAAATTACTCTCAGACTTATTCATAATTACCAGTGTAGGGTTGTGAAGATTGTTGATTTTTTATTGAGATCATAAATCAATCAGTGTTAGACCACCAGCGAAAGTTTGGAAGCACCGGACGGCCGTTTTTTCCTATTATGAGACTCCTCAGCATTATGCATCCACGAGCCCACATACGGGATATAAACTCAGGACCTTCGGTCTCATGCTTAAACGCTTATTCTCTAGACCACTGGGTCGGCATCCAACGATGCTAACTGTTTAAAATAAAGTGTCAAATATCAAAAGTATCTAGAAGAACTACAGAATTGTTGTCGAATCAATTATAATAAAACTGGAAATTGAAACATCCAGAGATATTATTTTGAATTATAGCATGTTAATTAATCTTTTAATAGTATAACTTATGAACAATGGTACAGCATAGCTGCCCGATAATATATTCGCTAATATGTTACATCAAATTTTTGAAAACCATTTTGTTAACTGGCCATGTTACAGACTCAAATCTGGATAACGGCACAACTTTTATACCTGAATTTTTATTCACTGAATTTCATGTATATCTTGAGTAAGGACTCGATGATGAACAAATTATCAATAATCACTTACCATTATACAGTAATTTGCAATATGTTAATACATTAATACAGTAAAAACATTTGCAATAACATTTCCGCACTGATTTTAGTCACTTATAAGTGGTTTCTTTTTCTTTCAAAACCCTCTAATCATGACAATAAGCCTCAGTTTCTGATGTAACATTTACACATTATTAATTAGTCGATGTTAACTAGTGGTATAAATGAGTATAACATATGTACGTCTTTTGTGTATTTCTCACCAATCATGTTTCTCACTTGAAATTACTTGAAAACTTTAGATTTTATAATACTTTGATTCAAAATGAATATATCTTGTTTAGTAATTACTGATTTGGACAAAACTTTGGCCAGTATAAAGAGAAATGAACTACCTCCACAATTATTCCCAACTTCATTAATGATACATAGTAGATTATTGAGAGCCACAGTAAAACACAATTAATTCAGAAATTGCAAGCACACGAATAAATTTGTAAGAGTTTTGGTAATTTAACCAGAGTAACATCATAACCTCAAAGCATCGGTGAGCATACATTTCTAAAAAATACTATCAAAGAATGAAGCTTTGGTTCTAAAATCTGTTAGCTATGTAAGAATATAACAGATTTGTTTCACATTACCACATCATTTTTATTATTTAATAGAAAGATGTATCTAATGAAATGCAACAACTTTTCTGACTAACCAAAAAATAACTCGATTGTGTATCCAAACTTGATTTTGGAGATTCAGAGATGGTTGATGAGAAATACTGGTTTGGTATCTGATATTATGCACCAATAAAGTATTTATTCAGCTTCAGTAAAATCCATAAAAATCCTAAGATTTCAGAACTTAGTTTTCACAGCTACAATTATCTGAATAAGTCACAGTTCACCTCCTGAAAGTTTTATTTCAATTTGTGAATAACCCACTGAATTTCTAAAAGCCTTATCATTCAGTTATGGTCTCAAATTATTGTATAACCTGGAAATGATGAAATGTGTTTGAAGTATCTTAGTGCAAAGCGATTTCTGCATAGAAGAAATTGGAGGAAGTTGACAGAAAAACCTATACCTAGGTTCTGTGTAATTTGGCTATCGTCAGCAAGATGTAACCGTTGTCTCCTAAGAATTGTTGCTCCTTGATGGATCTGACCCCATGTCATCTAGCTTCATAGTCAGAAAGTTTACTACTGGTCTGTTTGGGCAGCGACTTGCCCCTCGTAAAAATGAGATGTATTTACAATTGATCAATCATAAAGCAGTAATCAGTATCATGTATATCCACTTCTTTTTATGGCTGGTTGAATCCTGATAAGCGAATTACGATGTGGTCATTAGTCTAAATGACTCAACATCCTAGACACTAAATTGAGATGTAATGTGGAGTGTCAGTTCCCTCAAGTTTCTAGATACAACTTGTTTAGATTAGTTATCATACCGTAACTTGGTCGATAGAATTTGATCGCTACCCAGTGATCAATTAATTATAAACTATTCTCCATATATCACAACATTGGATTTTGACTTCAGTTCTTAATAAGTATTTTATATTACCAACTTGTTAAAATAACACTAAATAATAATCAGATTATTACTATATTAATTCATCTGTATTAAGTAATTATTCACATTAATATTTCTAACGCATAGGTACTAAATTCATAAATTCCAATATTCTTATCATAACCCTAATTTATCATTACAAAAAGAAATCAATTTTATGGTTCAGGTCAACTTGAAGATCATAAAATCTCAAATCTACATATGATACTTTTTTTATGCTTGTTACTAGATTATGTACAAATACAATATAAAAAGTAAAGGTGTTAATTGTCTTTATAATTAACCTTCTAAATGAACTATAATCATGTTTGGATTTATAAAGAATTTGTTGTGCATTTAAACTATTTTTTCATCTCTATTACATGGATTGTTAAATACATATCACTGTAAATAGGAAAAAAACGAACAGAGAATGACTTTTAGATAAGATGGTGATTAGAGGCAGACAACAGGAAACCCTGGATCTAGGTTTCGTGCTACTTGGCATTCGTCAGCAAGGTGTACCTGTAATCTTGAGGGAACTGATGTTCCCTGACGAATTCGATCCTGTTTCATCGATCTTCACAGTCAGAGACATTACCACTGAGCTATCCGGGCCACGACTGACCTCCTGTAGGACTGACATGTATTTACAATTGATTGATCACTGGGTGGTAATCAGTGTTATGTATATCAGGTCCTTCTTAATGTAAGTCGAATCCTATCGACCAAGTTGCAATGTGGCCACTAGTCTAGGTGACTCCAAATTGCGTTCACTATGTTGAGATAAGACGGTAGAATTCGATCAACACTAAGAAAGACCTGACATATATGACACTGATTACCACCCAGTAATCAATCAATTGTAGAATGACTTTTAATTTAACAAACAAATCATTTATTGTCGAATGGAGTTTTGTGGATATTGTAGTAACCATATCTGTTGTAGGGGCAGTTACCCACTGGAAACGTTGATAGACGGTCGAGCAATATCGTGGATTGGTTGAAGTTAGACATTAACACCTTGGGATGACTGCTCAGTGGTCTAGAGGTTAGGCATTCGCGCGCGAGACAGAAGTTCCTGGATTGCAATCCTGAATGCAGTGTTGAGTAGTCCCATACTGAAACGAAACGGTTTTCCAGTAAATCCAGGTTTTCCATGGTGGTCTAGCTTTAATTCACTCATTAATTCAACTATTAAAATCGTTTATTAAAAATGAAACGAATCAATGTACAATCTGAACAGTTGAAATGTAATTTTGAGATGTAATTTTCTTTTTCTTTTTTTTCAGTAACAGAATAACAAACTATACATAGTAATCAATATTTAAAAGATAATTTTTTTCAATTTTTAAAGGCTCAGTAAGATATTTTTTACACTTTACAATTAATCCACATAGACATCCCCTAAAATACTTTTAATTTTAACATAACGAATTCACTGTATTTTAATTTTCTATCTTGGTTATTAAACTAAGTTTACCAAAGGTAATTAGTTCAGAGCTTTTCACTACATGGTTTACTTTAATGTTTCCCATAAATTTGTAATTTTTCCAGTTTAGAAAATCAGCTTGAGAAGATTTAATGAACAAGAACACAAATGGGGACAGTCGAATATATTTGAACACAAAATTATAGAATTTCTTTGTAAAATTTGAGGAATATACAGTAAATACATCGTTCGCTTCGGACTTCATTGTTCTTTGGTTTCAACATCAACCATTCTCTGTTCTCGTCCTCTTTTCTTTGATTTTCTTAACCTTCTGCCGCCAGGTATTTCACTTTCGATTGATGATACATACATTACAAAAGAAAAAATTTTGTTGTATAGTTTTTCTGAAACATAAACCTTCCACCTTAGAATAATTACAGTTAGAATTGCACAGTGACAATACATGATATGAAAATTCCCTATCGTACTAACTCTTTTAAATGAAACTTTAAATAGGTTGAAACAGTTTTCATTTATCAAGAAAGAATATACAAATTACTTAGCTTATCCGCAGCAATTTCAGTTTTAACTCGACACATAGATTCTATCATTTTTGAAGTAAAACTATTTTGATTATAATCAGACATCTACAGCCAAGGCTATAATTTATGGACGAACTAACCAGATTTAAGATTAAAGGTTTTGAATTTTTGGCTCGAAATTTATTCGTCCATGTGGCTTGATAGTATTTTGGTATTATTAGCTTATGTCATTTTGTGATAAAAACCCTAAATCTAATTCTTAACTCTAACGTCCAACTGTAAATCCTAATCTACTCCCTCATATCAATTTGTAACTCTCTTTTATCTTTAGTAAGTCAATATTCACAAGGTCACTTTAGTATTATTCGAAGGTGGTCCACAAATTACGGTCTCGCCGTAACGATACTTAAGATATTTAATTCCCTTATATCTAGTTATTTGGAAATGTAGTTTACAGAATACTAAAGCTAATCAATATAGTGATAAGCATATCAGTTTATTGTGAAATTGTTTTTCGATAATTGATTTCTGTAATAGGAAACCTAATAGAATAGTTAAATATTCATATTCCGTTGTACTATTTAAACTTGGATTAATTTTAATTTGGTTATTTATTCTCTGAAGAAGTGACTTACACTAAGTCACGAAACGTTAGAAAATCCAATTTTCTACTCATTGGGATATTACAAATATATTATTTTTATTCATTCATTTATAACATTCATTTTCATTCTTCATTATCAATGTATCAATTGAAAAGTGATTCATATTTTATATAGAAGTAATATTTTTAGCTTAAGAACGTATATTTATTTAGTCAGTACACTGAATAGAGTGTTGTTGTTTTTTTCAACTGAGATTTAAGGCTTGTTTATATGAATAAAACTACTAGTTAAATGATATTAGTAGTTTCAATATTTTGTCAAATTAATTAAATCATTGTAAAAAGTATAAACTCTAAGTTCATTTATTGTTGAATTAATTTATTCAGTAACATACTCAACATTAGAGTTTAAAATGTTAAAAGACGTTTAAAAAAATGATAAGTTCTTTAAACTATGAAATATCTACATCTATTGAAGCCTTCAACGAACCTAATGAATATTGTCAAACTAATTTTAATCAAGTAAGCTATGTCATGATCGAGATTGTACATTAAGTAAGCTTATTGTTTATTTAATATTAAGGAGTTCTGAATTAGACGATTGATTGTATTATCTGGAGTGAATTGGAAACTAGTGAAATGAAAGGTAATTGGTTATTTATTTCGTAAATATAAAGAACTAAAAGAGAAAACAGACAGATAATCTTATCAACTGGTTACAAAGTAAGAAAATATTTAAGTAGCAATACGATAATAATACAACAGGGTATTGTACCGTGCAGTCTGAACTCGGAGCTCCCAAGCGAACTAGTAAATTGGTAAAGAATCTGGTATTCATAAATTGTAAATCTTAATTTCTCTTTAGTGGATTGGTTTGATTTTGTTGTCTAAAAGACCAAAATTGGTGAAGTATTGAAGGATTTTTATGTAGACTGACTTACAGAATCCTCTTGACGATAGTGTTTGTTCTAGATGAGCTAATCTTATCAAACTAGGTTACTAGCAATTCTTACATTTGTATTTCTTCGGAAATTCTACCACCTTTCGGCAACAATTAGAGGAGATATTTTCAACATAGCAAAAGTAAAAATAACTAGGCTATTCACAATAATTTGTAAACTGGATTGATTAAACTCTCAGTTACTAAGTTATTCGTTAAGATAATGTTTGAAATATGTTGCACATAAATAATGATATTGCCAGTTTTGAGTGAAATTGAATGCTTATGAGAGATCTTGACAGGGAGATTGATGCTTGGCCATCCACTTTGAAAGAACACGCTTTGAGTGAATGAAAAGCCCTCTACGTATAAACTTATCATTAACAATCTTTTTTACAAAACATTACTGTAAACATTTATCTATTTTCACACCATTATTACAATTCTGACTGTTTATTTCAACTATTTTATTTTTCCAATAATGTATGTACAAAATGACTATAAACCGTAAGGCTTCACTTTGATCGCATAACATCATTTTTATATCTGATTCTGTTAGGAAATGAATCACTTGGAAGGTTAACAATTTGAAAACATTCATTTTATAAAATAAATAAAATTTACCAATTTGTCAGTAATAACCAATCATTGTCATACTGTGCTGATAAAATTCCCTCAATTAATTCAAAATATGGCCGTTAGACTATGTGACTCTGAACATATTAATTTTCCAAAATTTTATACACGTTGTCCGAGAGATGGTGCGACACAGTGGCTAGAGACGTTATCAAATATGGCTCAGAATAGGAGCCAGTGGTGATCCTGCTGTAACCTTCTTTTACTTTCTTCATAAAAAGTGGTTCTTTCTTCCTTATCTGAAAGATCTCTTCTGATTGTACGTTTCTGTTTCCCCCATTATTATTATTACACTACCATATACTAATCTGTTCGTTATTGTTCTTTTTTAACACTCCTTACCTTCTTTTTTCCCTTCTCTTCGAATTCTCATTGTTTTTTGTGGAGCATATATATTTGGTGCCCTCTTGTACCAATATTTATGTGTTCAAATAAATAAATATACGTCATTTTGGAAGTAGTCAATTAGAATTAAATCTAATTCCATAGATTCATTTCAATTGGCTTCAGTCACTGAATATTAAAACAAAATAATTGCGTATGTATTGCTTTTTGACTAGTACTTACAAGTTTTTTTTTCATCTGTATATCTAATAGTATGTTTTAAATGAACATTTCATCTGATTCTGTTTATATCACAGTATTTATTATTATTTACTTGTATTAATGTGTAATGGTTTACACTTAGGGTACAAGTATGGCATGTGCTACTTATGCTGACAAATATAAGTATTATGTATCAAGAATTAAAAGTAAGGTTCTTACAAACAGAAGAGGAACATGAAGAAAAGAGAGAAAAAGTAGAAGCACTACAAATGGTAACAGTAACAAAAGAACAATGGAGCTTGTAGTAGACAATTCAAGGATGATGTTCCAATAATATATTCAATGCATTATTTTCATATTTTATAAATTCAGAATGCGATTATACTTAATACCCTACTAAAATCTTGATTCATTATACAGGCACCAAACTTTATCTGATAAATTAAATAGTCTATTACAAAACATTCAATTCTATGAAAATAATTTTGAAGTAATTTTAAACAAACTAACATTCTTTAGTCAAATAATTAACCTTTTTTCTTAAATATAAAAGACAAAACATCACCTAGCACATATTATTTGTAGTTTCATTAGTTCAGAAATGATTTATACCCGAAAATCTGACGTATCATTTTAAAGCCTTTAAATTATAATAAATAGTTATCTTAAAATTAAATAGATAATATCATTGAGAACATCTATGTTTTATTGTCAAATATTTTAATGATTCATAAATCAATGATTTATACATTTATATATATATATATCCTTTTCTTTATCAAATAAATCATGTTTATTCTTTATAGAATAGATTTCATTTATGCATAGCATTTAGTCCTTTATTAATAAGATTCTCCAACTTCTTGTATATATCAGAAGGGGTTTTGTAGAGATTTTAGAAATTTCACTGGTTGAAATAATGAGTCAATTGAAGCTAGACCACCATTAACACCGTTAGATGCCGGTTCATTGGTCTAGTTAGTTAAGCGCCTGGCGCGAGACTGATAGGTCCTGGATTCGGATCTTGCAGGGTGCGGGATCGTGTATGCACACTACTGAGGAGTCCCATACTAGGGTGAAACGGCCGTCCAGTGCTTCCAGGTTTTCCATGGTTGTCTAGCTTCGATTGACTCATGATTTCAACTAGTGAATTCCTCGTATATATCTTTAAATATCAGATTGTTTACAGACTTCACAGCCATATATCAGTTTTTGTAACCAGTTACATAATAAATAGTTTTCTTAAAAGAAAACATATTCGTTTAATCGATTTCTCAAAAACCTAACGATTTTTTTCTTATCATATCTATTAATTAATTTAAATCTATAAATTGATTTTGTTTTGTTCTGTTATGTTTTTGTTTCAATGAATTATGTCAGATTATACACAATGATCATCGTCGTTATTCATCTCAGTGTTGAAGTTTCAATCAATTTATTTCTGGTTTTAAGACATATACAATTTGAAATCAAATAAACAATATTTTTCTTTATTAGAAAAAAAAGATACTAATTTTCAGGGGTTTTTTTTCTGCATAGTTACAACTTTTTTTAATATCAAACCACATATAAACAACATGTAGATGTATGTTTAAATTTCAATACAGACTTCTTTACAGAATACCTTCAATTGTTAAATTAGTTATTATTAAATTAAAATGGTACTTTGTCTACCCGAATAATAATTTGAAACACTTTCAAAATGACAAAGTCTAAATGGTTGTTTAGTGATTTTCGGAATATTAAAACATATACTGTTGTGAACAAGAACACCAGTGAGGACAATCGAATGTATTTAACACGAAATTACAGGATATACTAATAAAATCTAACAATCATAAAGTAAGTGCTTAATTTGCAAAATGTCCATCAATTGTCTCATAATGACTCAGGCTTCATTGTTCTTGCATTTTCATACAAATTGCATTCTGTTTCGATTTTTTACTGTTCGGTCCTCTTGTCTATCTGCTGCCAGACGTTCTGTTTACGACTAACATCATATACTACTTATGTCAATATAAGTGGCACACAACACAATACTACTGCTTGTAATAAATATTAAAAAAGGGATTTATAACAAGCTTAAGTAAATTTATATCGAAGTGATGGAGAAAATATCTGTCAAACTTTATACCACTAATTTTTTGTTGATTTTCAATAGATTTTTATACATCATGACCATGATATTGAAAAATAACACACTATTACTAAACCTACGACTATTGTAATCAGTGATATATAGTTTTTCCTTAAGTTTGGCATTCATGATCTCATCAACAAATCCTTACAAGTTTTAAAAACTTAGGTGGATACGCTCTACTGGACAATCCCATTACTAGGATGTAACGTCCGTCCAGTGCTCCTGTGGTGTGGGTTACTTATATCCACATAAGTAGTATAAAACGGTGGTCAGGCATAGGATGTATTTCAGTAGAAGGTTGATAAGGAAAGAACGGAAACGGAACTCAATCGGTATGAAAATGAATGAACAATGAAATCCGAGACAATGGATTGATCTTTGCAACAGGAACAGTCAAGTTTGAGATGATGGATTGATATTTTGTAAATTAACTATTTACCATATGGTTCTCAGATTTTAGTAAGATGCTCTGTGGTTTTGTGCTCAATTACATTCGTTTTTCCCCACTGGTGTTCTTGTTCATTACGCTTCTAAATTTTTAATGGTGGTTTAGCTTAAATTCAACCAGGAAAAACTAGAAATAAAAAGAACGTACAGAGCAAACAAGGGTTGCTTGTTATCTATTTTGTGAAGCAAAATTTCACATTTACACATTTAGAAACAAGATGAAAAGAGCTATCAAATATTTCATTTTCAATCGATTTTCTAACATAACCCCACACTAATATATATGTTAAATAATAATAATATTCAAATCTTTGATTAATCAATTAGTGATATGTTAGGTTATAATATTGTAGATTCAAAAGTATTTATGGAGAAAGAATACAAATGTTGACAAAGTACTTCAAAGATTAGATAAATAAAGTGACCAATATTTGAAGACATCACTTAATAATTTAGTGAAATGGAACTTGTAGTTATAGAATTGATAAACTTCACCTTTAAGTACTTTGTCAATCTTTTTTTGTAACTATTTTCATGAACACTTATGAATTTGAAATACTATTATGTAACATAAACTTGATTGATATCGTTTTTAAACTGACATATATATGTAATCATGATTAAAAAGAAATATTTTCAATCCCATTTCATTTTCTTTTCAAAGTTTTTAATGATTTCATAAACTGTAGTGAACAGCATGTGACAGTTATTCATAGTTATAGCATAAGAAATAATTAAACAAATTTTAAATAAAGTTGCTTTACATATTTGGGCAGCATCATCGATGAACACGGTGGATCTGATGCAGATATGAAAGCAGGGATCGATAAAGCAAGAGCAGTATATTTACAACTAAAGAACATCTCAAACTCAAAACAACTGTCAACAAACACCAAGGTCAGGATTTTAAATACAAATGTCAAGACAGTTCTACTGTATGAAGCGGAAACCTGGAGAAATACGATAGCTATCATCCATAAGATACAAGTGTTTATTAACAGTTGTCTACGCAAAATACTTCGGATCCGTTGGCCGGACACTATTAGCAACAACCTATTGTGAAAGAGAACAAACTAGATCCCAGCGGAGGAAGAAATCAGAAAGAAGCGCTGGAAGTGGATAGGACACATATTGAGGAAAGCACCCAACTGCGTCACAAGACAAGCCCAAGGGAAAAGAGGAAGACCAAAGAACACATTACGCCGGGAGATGGAAATAGACATGAGAGAAATGAACAAGAATTGGATGGAACTTGAAAAGAAGGCCCAGGACAGAGTGGTTGAAGAATGCTGGTCGGCGGCCTATGCTTTATTAGGAATAACAGGCGTAAGTAAGTAAGTAAATAAAGTTAGCTGCTCAAGTTTTATTCCCTCATTATTCTTGTATCTATTCGGTTTTTCAACTAAATGTTAAGTTAGAAATCTGTGATGATTATCTACATGTGACAGTATTTAAGATTTTGTTTGAAAATAATGAAAATTCTTCAAGTTTATTTTTAATAATAACAATTCGTTGTAACCTATTTCAAAGTTTACTTTATTTCATGTCTATTCTCCGACTTTACGGTGTATATATTATTCTGGAGAATTATAGCTATTTGATAAAAGCACTTGAATTTCAAGCACTAGGCTGAAAGTTAGGACTGTTTCCATTTAATTTAATCGTTGAGCATCTAATTAGTTTCACGTAGCTCAAATTCATATGAATAAATCTATACTCGATAAATAATATTATAATTAGAAAGGAATTTTGTGGATATTATAGTAAATTAATAGTTGAATTCATGAGTCAATTAAAGCTAGACCACCATGGAAAACCTGGAAATATTGGACGGCCGTCTCGTCCTAGTATGGGATTTTGCGGGCGGGATCGTGGATGTGCACTGCTGAGGAGCCCCACACTAGTACAAAACGGCTTCCAGTTGCGCCATGGTAGCCTAGCTTTAATCGACTTATGAATTCAACTATTAAAATTATATATATATATATATATATATATATATATATATGCCATCCTTTGAATGTTACCCAAATCATCGTGTTTAGTCAGTTATTCAAATTAGTAACGAAGTAATAATTATTAATTAACTTGTTTAATAAGTTAATATTTATAATATTTTAAACATTAAAATGGAAATGTCCTCATTAGGTTAAATTATTTTACATAATACAAATGTATTAAAGACTAAAGAACTGTAAACGTTTAATTGTGTGGTACATATTTATTTAAATGAATCAAAATAACAATAGTTCAACTTTTCAAATGTTGATCATTAAAAAAACCAGAAGGTCAATTCACAGAGACAGCCTACAAATTGACTTATTTATATTTAAAGAAAATAGTTGAATTAATTAAAATAAACTTGAAATATAATTTCCATCATAAATGATTGAGATAAAGGAGGAATCGATCATTTAACCAGTTAAATTTGCAAAAATGTAGTGAACAGGAACACCAGTGGGGACAATCGAATGTATTTAACACAAAATTACAGGATATACTAATAAAATCTAACAATCAAATAGTAAATGCTTAATTTGCAAAATGTCCATCATTTGTCTTAAATTGACTCAGACGTTATTGTTCTTGCACTTTCATACAAATTGCATCCTGTTTCCAATTTTTACTGTTCGATCTCCTTGTCTCTCTGCTGTCAGACCTTCTGTTCACGATTAACATCATCTACTACTTATGTCAATATAAGAAACACACACCACACTCGTCCCCCCTTTAAAGCAGCCGTTCTTGTGGTGGTTCATTCTCGCCATGCCACATTCTTCGTTTCTGCAGTCTGTGCTACGCCCTCCGTCAAAATGTTGAGTCTGTGGCGCGCTGACATCCATAGCTCCGTCAACCTGCCGACATCCTCCCGGCACCTGGGACACCCGTGCTCCACCTTCCTGCTGAGCCATCTACATCCGATGTCTGCCCAGCAGCCGCACGTCCCACCGCCCTTCTCTGTTGACAGCACCCGCTACAGCCAACGCCGCTCCGCCAGAACACTCCACTCGACACCACCTCTCCGCACCAGACTGCCCCAACTAGCACCTCAGCTCCAGGCCCGCAACGTAGTTCGCAGGACAGCACCCTTTCACTCCTGGTTGGCAGCGACACCAAAAATGAAGTGAATAAATTAGTTTTATTTTAGTTGATAAAAGTAGGTGATGAAGGGCAATTAAAAAAACATCAGATCAAGATTTTGCGATAGTTAACATACGTCAATCTTCATAAAACTGTTATTCAGTTTGTCATTCGAACCCATGTCATGGATAATATTTTTGTTTCTCATTTTATAAATCTATTAATTTTCGGAATTTTCACAGTATCTCTGATTGAAACAAAGGTGTGCATCCCAAACCCTATTGTTGTACATAGTCGCCGGTTATTAAATATTATAATATGACAAAAAAACTTCAGATATATGCACAGACCTTTAAAGAACTTACTTATGATAAATCGTAAGCGGTGTTAATTTACTGATCGTAAAATGTTTACAAGTGCCTATACTTTATGCTTAGATTAGTTGTAAAACATGTTGAGAAAAAGGTGGGGAAATAAAATGTGAAACCTATACACTCATTCGTTGGTGACTATGTCCACATACACATTTGAACCCTTACATATCAAACAGCTGTTTCATGATATTTATGGAGCTTATTTATAAATTTTAACTAAAATTTTTATGATATAAACAAAAATATGTGGAATATACTACACAACGAAGTGCAGGTAATTTTCACTGAAATGTTAAAAGTTTGTTTGGGCTTTATATCGAATTCTAAAATTAAACTGTTTCCTTTGGGAAATCAAAGCTGTCACTTCCACATTAAAAATAACCAAATGAAAGTGTAACCTACCTTCGAATTTAATTAACTAAAAAGCAACGCATATTGGTGATTACCAATGGTGGACGTGTGGCTCAGCTTCGTGGATTGACTGAAGTTAGATATTAACACCATTCGATGCTGACTCAGTGTCTAGAGGTTAGGCGTTCGCGTGCGAGACCTATAGATCCTGAGTTCGAATCCCGTGGAGGCGGGATCGTGGATGCGTACTACCGAAGAGTCCCACGATAGGACGAAACTGTCGTCCAGTACTTCTAGGTTTTCCATAGTGGTTTAGCTTCAATTGACTCATGATCTCAACTATTAGATTAGCAAATAGTCATGATGATTAAGAAATTACATGTTCGTATTTCATATCGAAGATATCTTTTAATTCAAAATAGATTCTCATTTTTATTCCGACAGTATTTCATTCTATTATATTATTCAGTGAGATTTTCACGGGTAAATTCTAAGGTTGTTATTATCTTCATTATAAATGACTGAATAATTGGAATAATACATTCACTTAAATTGACATCTGAATTGTTAAAAATATTTAAACGACTCCATGGTAATTCGACCAGTTTGTCAGAATCTTAAACATTGCAAATGTTATCAAAAACACGTTTTGACAGCCTACTAGAAAGATCGATCAGACTATTTTTCAAGCGTACAAATAATCCAATATTTCCTCCTAATTTTGATTTATTTAAACTAATTACTTATTTCTAACCCCTTCTCTATCTATTATTAAATTAGATAAATCATTCACAGCCTGTCTGGATACTGACTACTGGGGAAAAGAGATAACACAGTGGCTGGTATATTTTGGTGTAACGAAACTCAATTACAACAAGGTTCATCCATATAAAATATAATACAACTACTCATAAATATCTTTTTAAGCATATATCTATTCTGTAACAAAAAAATATTCTACAGATGGAACTGGCTGAAAAGTTTTACCTTTGAAAACAAGTAGTAGATAAATACTACTGTGAAAATGTTTTAGAAAATATTTTAAAACTCATAAAATTAAAATGCAAATCGATTCAATACAGTATTTTATACTTTATGCATGATATCCTTCATTCATTCAAACAAATAGAATTCAACAAAAACTTTGTATTATATTGTATCATAACAACAAGCGAATAGATATTGTAATAACGTTTGAGTATTCTTAAAATCAATTTTTTTGATTAATCTTAACTCAGTTATGATTTGATGGTAATTCATCTACTCAAGTTATTCACATCAAAATTACAGAGTTACTTTGTAAAATAGAAAAACCATACTATAATACCTAATTTGCAAAATGTTCAATAATTGTCTCAAACTTCGTTGTTATTGCATTTCCATACTAATTGCTTTCTATTCCCGTTCTTTCTTTCTTGATCTTCCCTATCTTCTGCTGCCAGACATTACATTCCTGAGTCGCGTCATATACTACTTACAGCAAAATAAGTAGCACACACCACAGAAGTAATTAGTTTATAGTAATAATTAAAAAAATCATCCATAATTTATGCACCAATTAAAATGATCAAATTGTAGTTAACTTTATTTCTGTTACTTCTTGCAACTTATACACACATATACTGATCACAGTCTATTTTCACTTTATTGTCGAGAATTTAGATTCGCTTAGATCTCGTTTGATATTTATAGGTTCGATCAATTACAAACGCATTCTACAATAAATTACCCACAAAATTTTTTTATTATCTAATTAAAATACACTTAAAGCATTAATGAATGAGCAAGCATTGGATGTTATGGGAGAACTGAAGATATTTGGCTGATTAAAACCTTTATATTAAATATCCTTAATTCCACTGTGCTTTTGGATGTATTTGTTTTACTCAACTTCTGAACTTGTTTGTTTATATCATTATTTTCGGATATTTTGGTTTCTCTATGCCTTTGACTTAGTATTTAGAAGGTTTTGCTCCGGGAATCTACAAAATTGAAGGTTTGTTTCTATGACTGTTATAACTATTGTTAGAAGGACATTTCGGTCGACTATTTGTAAATTGCGAATAAACTTTGATACCTCAGTTGGAGTTTGGTTCTATTGTTAATTTGGGTTCGTAAATTGCGATTAGATCGATATATCGTACTTCAATAACGGAACGAGCAAAAACTTGGACGTAACATTGGAAACGAATCTTTTACCTACGGTGACGTATAACTAGTTAAATCTTCTAAAAAATTGTCTTCGAAATAAGTTACATTCGTTACTATTTATTATTGTGAATTACATTTACTAATCATTTGAAACATAAAATGTGTTCATATTCTTGAATGTGACATGATTGAACTATCTAGTCCAGGGAATACAATATGTTCAAAATATAGCGTATTTATCGACATTTATTTTCCAGATTAAATATTTGTTCAGCTATAACGTAGATAGATTGCAATGTGCATTATTCTGTTAACTTCACTTGATGATTTCATGTTTATTTTCGTTGAACTGTAATGATCCTACTCAATTTCTGACTGTTAAATCTGTACACTTATTCTTATACGTGTAACATCAATAATGGTAATATAACTGTTTTATTAAAATAGTTCATATTTCCTAGATTACAGACGTTAACTCTGGTAAGTTATTGAATTTAAAGTTACTTTTCTGAATATTTTTGATGTAAATGTTTCAGGTTTTGTTCGAGAAGGGTGAATTTCTCTATGACAATAATTAATTGTGATATTCTTCAAACGATATTTTTAACAAAGAGCTCATTATAAATTCGTATGGCTATCCACTTGTCGTACTGAGAAAACAAACAAATGGGTCAATACTTAAATTATAATATCTTT
This sequence comes from Schistosoma mattheei, assembly GCA_944470405.2. Classification (NCBI taxonomy): domain Eukaryota; kingdom Metazoa; phylum Platyhelminthes; class Trematoda; order Strigeidida; family Schistosomatidae; genus Schistosoma; species Schistosoma mattheei. Next base: position 31,175,838 of record OX103945.1, read on the forward strand.
CGTGCCGTTAGTTACATACTCTGATGAGTCGAAATTCTATTTAACAACGTTAGAAGGCTATGGCAAACTGATAAAATAGAAATAACACGCATTGAAACGTGTGTTATAAAAAAATGAACATCCAAAGAGATTTATTGTGAAGTACTGAAAAATGTCTTAAACAAACAACTATTAAGTAATACCATGTCTTCCTTCACTTTTCATTCAAAAGGGAGGGGGTTATCAAGTAGATTTAATAAAAAGATAAAAGTAGAACCGAAATGGAGCTTCCCTGCAATTCAGTTATTGTCAGTATATTACACTAGATATTCCTTGAACCAGTAAAAAGTGGATCATTATCCTCCTACAGTTATCTTCGAATTTATTTGTGAATTTACTTATGCTTGTGGAAGTAAAGTGTTCACAAATGCGATCACTAAAGATTTAATGGATTGCGGACACAAAATGGACATCTCAAAGGTACTTAAATTGATTAACACGCTGAGAATACCGCTTTTACTCTGGCTTACTAAGGTCACTATTATCAAAAGCTTTTAATCTAACCTTTGTATCCAGAACAGAAATGTAGTAAACCACTTTTTACTACTGGTAAAATGACTATATTGTTTTAACGTGTCTTAATTATATTATCTCTATTGTATTTGATTACTTGAAATAAAAAATTCTGCCAACATTCACTTACGACGTTAATTTTAATTTTATTTCAATTAGACGGCTTGATTATCACCCATTAAACGTTGTACTGTCCTAATTGTCACTTTACGACCTACAATTTCATTCTATTCTTTATAAAATTCCACTTCCACATACGAATACTAACTAATCTTAGCTATTATGTCCTGGTATTTTATGTCCTTTCGAACTAAACTTCACTGATTATGGTATATTAAACCTTACTTATAATAAAATTACTAATGTTGCTTAAATGTGTTCTCAGACAGTTATGGTCTTTATTCGTAATTTTGATATAATACATTCATGCGTGTTGATCGTCTTTTCCAGCCTTCAAGTATTGGTACATTTGTAACTGTTCGAGTACAATAAAGACAATTTTGCAATTTTCTTCATTGGTAAATGTGTTCAGTACTATTGTTTATTCCAAAAATGATTGATAATACAGTGGTTCCCATAACCTACCTTCTATGAATTATTTAGACATAGTTAGAATAGTTACAATAACGGATACCGAGATTTTTCAAAGACTTAGAAAAAGTTGATATCAAAGTGATTGTTGCAATACGAAAATAAACTACATTATTCAAGGAATAAACAATGTAGACAGAACAACAATGTTTGACCGTTTTAAGCACTAAAGATTAATAAACGTAAGACAGAGTTATTTGCGCTTTAAGTATAAGTGTCTTCATATTAACAACACATCATAACTGCTTAATGACTTGTAAAGATGTAATTATGCATAAAACTAGCCAGTTTTGGGTACAAATCATGTAAAATAGTATTTCTCAGGTATGTTGATGGTAAGCATTCTAAGCATAAGTCACAGATTAGAATTAGTGATCAGTGAATTTCAAAAATGGCACTAACTTATTAAAATGCACCAAGAGAAAATCTACATTCTTCTTATGTATTTTATTATTAATGCATTTATAAATATCATTCGGCTTTAGTCCTATGCTCTCACATCACACATTTTATAATATTTCAGGATTTTGTCATCTGCAAAGACAAATATGTCAGACTTCTTTATATGGTTTTCTGCGGAAAATGTCTCACCCTCAAATACATAAGCTATATTTCATTATTCACATAAACTTTAAATAACTTAAATAAACCAATAGACATTTTTATGTAAATATTATAAAATTCACAATTAACAGATCCGAATCAAAGAATACAAGGTTTAAATACTGTTCTGATTACATTTCACTAAACAGTGAGTGATTCAATGGCTTAGTATTTCAATATCTAGTGGAACCTGTTCCTAAGAAACCTGCTAATATAGGCACTGGTGACTGATATTCTAAATTAAAAATTATCTTCGATTAAATAATAAAAGTCTTAAAGCACTGAAAGATTAAAATAAGTTGTTAGATGCAACAAGTCTCAGAAAGATGACTGTTTAAATTATTATATACTCGAAATATTAGTTTTATTCGCGACAAAGCTCAACAAAAGATGTAGTTCCATTGAATTTAAATTCAAACACTTTCAGTTCTTGTCGTTATTCTTTATTTTTTATCTAACCACCCTACTGAGAAGTCACATTTAACTGAATTATCATAGATTTAGATGAAAGTATAATTTATGGACAACATTTGAACGACGATAGAGTAACCTTGAACGTCCACCTAAGAACTAGGACCAAATGAAGGTTATAAACCAGTGTGAGTAAACAGAAATAAGATTTACAGATGATGGTTAAGATTCAGAATTAGATTTCGGATTTTCATCACGGAATGACATCACTTATAATGCCAGAACACTATTGAGCCGAATAGATGAGTGAGTTTCGCGACAAAACCCTAAACCTGGTAATATAACATTTTTAAACACTACGGTGAGGTGGTCCCAGATAAACATTTTCCGTGTTGTGTGACTACGATATCTGCTGAGTGATCGTCAAATATTTGTCCAGCTGTAATGAACTAAGAGTCCACAAGCTTTCCAGATCAATATTCTCAAGTCTTCTAAGCGCCTTTCACTTCTGATTCAGTTAAATGTGGTGGTATAAAATCTCCTCTCTTTCGACAAACTCTTGATTTACTCCATTTTATTAAAATTTTGTCAGTAACTTTTCTCAAAAGATCAACTTGCAATTAATGTCTTCATATAATAGAATCTTTAATAATTGGCAATTACTGCTTGAAAAACTGAATGAAAATCGTTATTCATTGTAGTTCCACGCGGTTTAAAGTTTAGTGGCCCTGTATCCGACTCCAGTCGAATTGTATGCTGATTGTCGTCGAAATATACACGTCGGCTATCTTCGCATGTTTCATCGACTTGAATCGCGTTAGTGAATAACCGAACTAAATAGACAAATACGAGGATTGAGTTTGAATACGTATATTTCATACGATGGTTGATTGGAACAGACAATCAGAGAAACGTAGTGAAAAAAAGTAAATAAGAGAGAACGAAGCAAAATGGGTCGGAGAAGTCAACTGAGTCAACTCAATATAGCCAGGAGTTACTCAATATCTATAATCAGACCAAAAACATTTTGCAGTTATATGATGAATGGGATAAGCAATCAACACATATACGATCACACAAAAACAGTCAGATAAATAAGCCAATAAGTGACTAGGTCGAAGTGCGGTTGCGGATCTGATCTGTCCAGAAACTGTGTCAGTCCATGTGTGCAGCAGAGTATTTGTGAGCGGCAATCAATGGGTGATTTATGTGTATTCACAAATCAGAACGGAAGGTCGAAGTTCATATTTCAAACTACAGTTTCACAAGTAATAATAGTAATTGTACAAGTTCTGAGAATTGAAGAAAAATGCAAATAGTAACACAACTAATTACGGCACGGTAAAAATGCCAGATATTTATAAAGCCGACCGCCGTTTCGTTTCAACAACCTTGAACGGCCTGACAAGAGGCGGTCATTCCGTATTTCAGTTGCCTTAAGTTCTTTTGGTTGTATAAGTATAAAGTCTTCTCCTATTTAATTCGTCTTTTGCTGCATTAAAAAGCACAAAGTAACTGCCGAAAGCATTAATTTAGCATTCTCTGTCTTCTAGTTTACACGTCGGCCCTATTGTTGCTTCGTAACTTGATCTGTGATTACAATTGCTGTAGAAAACCTCAATGACTTTGTTTAATTTTTTGATAAGGTCCAGAAAACAACGTAACAAAGATAAGATAAACTTAACGGCTGTATATACTCAAAGTTTGTGTGAATCGCTGTTAAACGCAAAAGTTAAGACGAAATGTCAAGTAACCGTAAGTCTTAATTATTTGTAGTACTTCCTTCACTTAACAAATTATTATTGAAAGAAATAACGATTTTTATCAATATTTGAGTTCTGTTTGTAGTGTAGTGACTCACGTTTATCACGAGAACACGACTGGTTTAATTAAAACAATTATTATTATAACCAACTGTACCAGTGTTTGTTTTAACGTGCTTTTGTTTGACTGTGCTAATGACAGCTATTTTGTGCTTCCATTCTTATACTTACACTTCGATTGTAACTTCGCGCGAATTCGGTTACCTTCTGTAACCAAGGTTGTATCCTGGCACGATCTCGGTATCCTTTCGATGCCACGAGATCGCCAGCTAATAAACCTCGACTTGGTCCATTAATTGCCTTCTGGTATTCGGCTTCTCGGGATTTTATGGATCTATTTGGTACGTCCAACCCTCGCCTTCTGATTTATCTGGCACGTGTTTCTTGGTAGCGGTGTTCATAGTTAATCACAACTCGACGCCACGCTACATTGGTGACCCAAAGTTTGGAACACGCCTCAACTTCTGATCAAATCTTCCAAAGAAGCCAATTCGGTGAGTCTATGATTTATCTATCCACGTCTGTCGTATATTTTCATATTTTTTAATATATAATATACTCGACATGACGGATAACGATAAGAATAGTATTAATATAATAGACTCACATGTATGTGTACCGAATCCTTGTTACTTTTTATTCGCGTGACGATGAATTCCACGCTTTATTCGAGAAATTTTCCCCTATTAACTATTCTCCTCGCTGACCCGGCTGCTTGGTACGGAATGCATACGCATAAGCATATCTGTCTACCACCCAGCACCAAATGGTTAAGTAAACGGTTTCACTGCCAACTTAAAAGTGCTATACGAGCACACGAAAACGGCAACTGGCACGAAACCTTACCGCTCGTTCTTTTAGGGATCACAACGAGCTTAAAGGCAGATATCCAATGTTCCGCCCTGAACTTGTATACGGCACGACATTGCGTCTGCCCGGAGAATTCTTCACACCACGGAGCAGACCTAATTTCGGTAAATCAGACTACGTCCATCGACTGTCTGCATTTATGCGAACGCTGTCTCCGGTGTCAACTCGAATACAACATCGACAGGTCGCTCTCCCTCGAGAGTTATCTACCTGTTCACATGTTTTCATACGAGTAGATTCGGTACGCAAACCTTGGCAACAACCTTACGAAGGCCCTTTTCACGTGATCGCTCGTCACGAAAAGACCTTCAAGGTTGATCGATATGGACGCGTCGAGATCGTCAGCATTGATCGTCTCAAACCAGCACACGTCGATGACAGTGCCCTATCTGATAACCTGAGATTCAATGCTAGACCTAGCAAACCTACTAGCGGGATCCTCAAACCATCTTCAGGTCCCACGCTAGATACATCTGAGACCTCATTCTCACGTCCCAGTCAACAGCACGCGTCATCTGCACCGTCTACGGATGAGACGACAGTCTCACGTCCAGATCAGCAGACCACGCCGCCCTTGACTTCGGATGAGATTGCAGGCTCACGCGACGCGAACGAGACTACCGTCTCACGTTCCGGTCGCCGAGTACGGTTACCCGTACGCTTCCGCGACTAGCCGCACAGTTAACAACCGATACGGTGTAGGATTATTCCTATACTACACGCATGCTACACTCTTCTCTTTTTTGATTTTTCTTTTGTTTCCTGAGCCCACGCCTTCGACCATCTCCGTTTGGTTCCGTCGACTTCAGTCAACTTTGGCGAAAGCTGGCCTGATCACCCACGCTCTTGTCAACGTACTCAGTCGATATATTGGTTTCGAATGCTTGGCATACGCTTGGTCTCGAACTTGGTCGTTATGGTCGCTTCTGGTCTTTTGGCTCAACGTGGTTTCGTCCTACGTCTGCAGCGTTTCTGGTCCGGACCCTACGAACGCCCTCTTCAGATTCTGGATACAAACCACTCTGGTGTAGCATGCCAACTCAAGCAACAAATACAACACATCGCTCCTGGTACCGTTCTCCGAAAACGACCTTCGTTGGCAACTCGACGATCAACGATCGCTTTCCTGTTCGCCAATTCTTCCGTCCTACAATCGCTCGTCAGCCGATCAGTCCCACGATTCAAACCGCTATTTATCGAAAGTGTAAACCCTTTCTAGCGGGGGGCTCCTGTAGTGACTCACGTTTATCACGAGAACACGACTGGTTTAATAAAAACAATTATTATTATAACCAACTGTACCAGTGTTTGTTTTAACGTGCTTTTGTTTGACTGTGCTAATGACAGCTATTTTGTGCTTCCATTCTTATACTTACACTTCGATTGTAACTTCGCGCGAATTCGGTTACCTTCTGTAACCAAGGTTGTATCCTGGCACGATCTCGGTATCCTTTCGATGCCACGAGATCGCCAGCAAATAAACCTCGACTTGGTCCATTAATTGCCTTCTGGTATTCGGCTTCTCGGAGATTTTATGGATCTATTTGGTACGTCCAACCCTCGCCTTCTGATTTATTTGGCACGTGTTTCTTGGTAGCGGTGTTCATAGTTAATCACAACTCGACGCCACGCTACAGTAGTGCTTCATGATCAACAGAGATCTCAGTCGGCGTAAGCGAAGCGTTTCAATGTATAATACTGAACAGGTGTTTAGGAATCTGAATTAAACTTGATTGTGCGCTTGTAGGGCCAGTGAAATGTCACTGATCCCTAGCCAAATCATCCGGCAGTTGGATCACTGAATCTCGAACAGATCGCCGCTCCCTGCCAAGGTCACGTACAACCGACGCGCATTAGTTAATGGTATGCCATGGACTGGCCCATGCAGCAGTGGTCTTACTTTCGCTTGTATCTACTTTAACTAATATATTTCTGTAATAACGTCCTTCGTGTTGTACAGTCTTCAAAGCATCTATAGTACCTTGTTACGTCAATGGGGGTAGTCCACGTAAGGTGCTGACCACGAGGTGTGACTTCGACGTTAGTTGGTTCGTCACACCATTCACGTCTAACTCGAGTAAGCCTCCGATCATTTCGACACAGATCATCTACGTTGGTGATCTACACGCTAAAGGAATTCCAAAAAGTGTGGAAGAATAATTTTATCCCTTCGCAGACTACCCACACTCATCACATTCACACAGAAAGTAAATTGCTGAAGGACATGAGATTTAAATACTTGTTTGTAATGTTCCAGTGCATATTTGGTCATAAGCGTAAATGAGGATGTCTAACAAGGAATCAAAAGCCGTGAGAACTTCAACTAATATGTGACGCCTAATGTCTAAGTTTCCGAACTGCCAATCAAGTTTCCGTGTAAGATTGAAAGGTGAAGAATATGTCATAAAATCATACAAGTTGCTACACAACCATCCATGTCGTAGTTCATGGATAGTTTGTGATGCATGACCAGAAAAATGTCGTCAGAAGAAAAAAATCTAAAGCCGGTGATATTGCAGTCACAATCAACAGATGAATTAATAGAAAGCATTAATGATCGAACTGGTAGGCAGGTCACTGCTGCTGGTGTAAAGACTATGAAAGCTCAACTTTCTAGTGTAGAGGCATATTCCAGGTTGTTACACGCGACTGCAAGTAATCGATATGTTGCGGCAAAAGGGTGAAGTGAGAGAGTATTCAGAAAACGGATATGTAACGAGAATCTGCCCTAGTACATATGAGCAGATACAATTATATAACAAATATCCAGAAGTTGTTTGTATTGATTCTACTTACAATATCAATCATAAAATGTGACTATGCTTTTTGTTAAATTCCACTTTGTAGATATTCGTTATACCAGTCGGGAATATCCAATAATGTTGGACGAAGGCGTTCTGTTCTGTCTGCATGGATGCAAAAAGAATTGCGAGCAGATGTGACGTGGATCATGGTCAAATTCAGAGAATTAATGGGAAATACATCGAAAACGCAAACTTTTGTTATGGATTGCACACATGGGAAAGCGCGGCTATACGTCTTACACATGGTACACATGGTAATGCAAATCTAATTTCGTGCGCCTTTCAAGTATGTCGCGCTTTCCGTAAAAAGTTACAGCAATCATGATTTAAATGAAATTGCCTTTAGATTTGCGACAAAATCTTGAGAACGTACCTAAGTAGATAAAAAATCGTAGAAGCTGTTGTAAGATATTGCTTAAATATATTTATCCTGTATATTTGGTCAATATTTCAGAATTGTTACACAAAGAAACAGACGAGTAGGTGAGAATCTTCATCGATTCCGGATGTCTCGTGTAAGTATGTGGGCGGTAGCGTTCAGTGGAAGTGCTTTGACTCTCGGCAACAATACGAATGATCGTGTACAGCCACTGAATTATCAAAAAGAAAGATATGTACGCCAAACCCACAGGTTGCGCAAATGCTCCTGTATATGTTTATGAGGAGGACAGAAAAGGATATCAACGTCAATTGTTAATTTTTTTATCAGACACCCAACATAATAATATGTCAGTTCAGTCGAAAACGATTATACTTATAATGGAAAGAACTGTTTATGGCTGTATATTAATAAGTTATTTAACATTCATAAACAGTTGAACGCTTAAATGCTTCAATGTTCATTTTATAAACAACTTCCAACGTCAGTGTTCATCACCATCATAATTAGGGAGGTTCACCACAAATCAAATATAAAAAGGTCTTAGAGCTCAGTTTTCCACAAAACTCTGATTAAGGTCTACTTTTGACTTCTTATATGGTAAAGTTCATTTGCTTCAGTTCTCTTTTTCACAAATATCCACATTAGGCTTGCCACACACTCAACCAAGCTGTGAGGGACAAATACGTCAAACTCTTAATAAACTGGAATAAAAGCCAGGTAACAAGCGAAAACACTACAAAAATTGACGTGAGGTAGAAAAAGTGCTGGTAATGAATGATAAACAACGAAATCCCAAAGTTCTCGACGATATGGCTGAACGTTATGACCGTGAACTGACTACAGAAATGTCTATTTCGACTGTCCCCCCCCCCACAAGAGAACATACTATGGCATTTAAACACAACTAATTTCGTCTAAATGTATCCACTGTAGGAGAATATAAATGCGTTTAAAAAGTGGTTTTCAACTAAATAACATGCTTTATTCTTACGACACCACATTAATTCGCAAGGAAAATAATACATCCATAGCCAATCGAATCAACGAGAATCAGTTGAAATAAACGATTCAGTCCACCAACATAATCCACGACCGCCATTCCATATTCTTTTTAGGATTTAAAATGTCATTAACTATTTACTTTATGACAAATTGCGTTACAAAGATATTAGACAAACGAGTTTCGACGTCAAACTCTGCCGCGCAATGTGGTTTTTTTCGTTACTCCGGTTGGATGAGTTCGTTCGCTAGTAATTATTTTTTCATTAGTCTGTAAACATTTTTGTAAATGAAAACATATAATAAAACTGAACATGCTCATCTTAACTGAAAATCCTTTCCACTCGAACCTTCATTGGCATTTTAGAGAATATAAAAAACCCTATATATATAAACTATCGTTAGTGTCGCACCTACTGTCAGTTGTTAAAAGTTCAGATAATAGTGAAAAGGAGTTAGACTCAGTAGGCTTATAACCAAGTGGTCCCTAGCCGTGCTCGGTGTAAAGTTGGCTTCTTACGTAAATGACTTGTATTCTTCATGGTTAGAGTACTTTTCAGTGTTTCCTCTAAAACAATTTTCAAAATTTAAGGATCCTAAATATGCAGTCACGTCTCAAAGGACCGATTCGTTTGGAATCTCAATTATACATGCTTGTCATTTTATTTATTTGAACACAAATATTGGTACCAATGGTCACTGAATACATATGTCCCACACAAGTCACTTGATTTATGTGTTGGCTATAGTACTACCCGGGTGCCAAAACAAAAGCAGGTGGTTTTCCCCTAAATGCCCTGGTACGGCCAGGAGTGGGGAGATTCCGCTCTCCTTCTCGAAATACTCACACGGCCACGCGTATACAGCCTCTGCCAGGGGAGTCCTACTCATTGCCTTCTCGTGGCAGGGGTGTTGTTTATGAAAATGAGAGGACAAAAAGCGAATGTCCGGCGCTTTAACCGGATTCCAAACCAATGGGGCACATGGGCTGGCTCCAGTATCCTGCGGGAACAAATGGCGTATGAACCAATCGTTGGTCACCGGCTACTATGGGACTGCATCTCCTTACGATGCCCCACTGCCTTGTGGGTTAGACCTTTAGGTCAAAGGCTCGGGGTTTGGCCACCTAAGATAACCACCTACTTCGGTCTGGGCACCCGGGCAGTATCGCAGCCCACACGCAAATAATGAACTTTCTATATCTATGGAAACTATTTTCTCGCTTCAAATAACAATCAAATGATTATCATTACTATTATTATTATTATTTACCACATTATTCACCCTTTTTATACTTTTACGGCGGCTCGTGTTTGGTGGAAATTCGGCTGTATCTAAACGTTCTCGAGTCACTGTTCGGTTGGAAATTGTACGGTGCTACACAGTGGCTAGAGACGTTATCAGATATGGCTCAGAATAGAAGCCACTGGCGATCCTGCTGTAACCTTCTTTTACTTTCTTCATGAAAGTGGTTGTGTCTTCCTTAACTGAAAGATTTCTTCTGATTTTACCTTTCCGTTCCCTCATTATTACTATTATTATTACTACACTATCTTACGCCAACCTCTTCGTTATTGTTCCTTTTTTTCACGCCCCTTATTTTTTTTTCTTTCTCTTCAAATTCTCATGGTTTTGTGTGGCACATACATATTGGCGCTCTCTTGTACCAATATTTATGTGTTCAAATAAATAAATAACATTCGTTTTTCGTCCTCTCAATTTCGTAAACAACAGCAATGCCTCGAGCAGGCACTGAGTAGGACTTCCGTGTCAGTGGTTGTACACACGTAGCTATGTGATAGTACCTGTAAAGGGAGAGTCGACTCTCCCCACCCGCCGTACCAGGGCGCTTGTCATTACAATTTTGATATTTAATATAACTGCACAAAAAACACCAACAAACGGAGGCTTAGCATACATGAGTAGTTTTTATCCCCGTCAATATACCACGGAAACGATTGAAAGGGGAAGAAAGTGGGAATAATATGGCTTTGTTGTCAGAAATAGGTAATCGTGGTAAGCGAGATAAATCAGTGTCCAACAAATTATACATAGGAGCAGAAGGGTTCTATGCCAAAAACGACTAGTTTTCTGTCCTGATTCATAAAATCCTCTTTCCACTTGATAAGGTGCTCATCATCCACTTATAGCTCTTAACCCTCCAGCGTTAATAAGCTTCCATATTTTACTATCGTCTTAAAACCTTTATATCTCTGTACCTTATCTATACCTTAGTGGTACATCCAAACATGAATACAGTTTTCGTTGTTTCTGCGTTACATTTTTGATCTGGAATTCTTATGTCCTATCATGTTTTTCTGTCCGAATGATCTGTTTCATTAAAAATCCTCTCAAATCTAACACATTTATCATCTAAGGGCCACCTTTATCTGCGCTTAGATAGAATGTATCATTTTACAACTGCTCGTACTGTTGTGTTGAAACTCAAAAATAATCCAATCTTTCTGGGTATCTAAATATTTGGTATACATACTTTTTGGCAGTTCGACTTAACTTGCGTGTATCTCGGTAACGAGTAGGAATAAATTAACGTACATATTAACAATTATGGGTCTTTTTCATCCAACTTTTACAGGTCTAATGAACCCGTATGGAAACATTATCGAGGGGATTGGAAATGAATTACTTTTTGTCATCAGTTGTATGGGAACGATTTTATTTCTTATTGTGGCTTGGATCTCTACAAGGGTTAACTGGGAGTTGATGCCTGTTAGAATAACCTTGCTCCGCCATCCTCACAGAAACCATGATACTGAAACAGAAACGACAAATACACCAGGAACTGTAGAACCTGACAACATCGACTCATCGGGTAATATTTTCTCAGAAACTTCGGGTTCTAGTTCCGAGGATGAAACCGATTCCGATACATGCATTCACAAACGGTCATCTGGTAAGTATGACTGATTTTTCAATTATGATTCTAAAGTTCAAGTCACTATTTCTACTACAATTAAAACAAATCGAGCTACTTGTCAGTAGTTCTAATTCTATGTGCTGAGAGTAAAAAACTGATGTTATTATAACGTTACCCAAGAAGCGCCGTATATGCATTATGGTTCAAATTCGTTTTACTGATATGTAGCTTGAGATCAAGTGAGAAATACACCCTTTATAGGCCTATAAACTTCCGCGTCAGTTTTGGATGTACATTTTTACTCTAACTCCAGTTGTCTTACTTGGTCACTTACTCCTCCAGTCTTCACACGTCATAAGATTTGATCTGTAGCAAAATGTCATTTGCTCATAGTTGGTTTCATGTATTGCTTCTGAGGATTGATTAGATAACGAGACCGTAAACGCAGATTGTACATTTAGGAACCGTGTACTTAAACTTAGTGAACATACTGGGAATTTCGATAACAGTCTCTCAATTGCGTCAAAACGGTCAGTGCGTTAATGACTATTTACTCTGTCATTGTTTTCAACTACTACACATACGTAAACTGCTTTTGTTATTTACAACTCGTTTTTATCGGATTTCACTGGAATTTAAGGTTACGTTTGATGTTAAGGTTCCGATATACTGAAAAAAATCGCGTAAAGTATTCTCACCATTGTTTAACTTGATTTTATTACATCAAAGTAATGTGGACACCATTATCGCTTTTTTTTTTAAAAATGCACCTTGTGGCATAAGGATTTAGTTTTCTCAAAAGAATGACCATAGTATTCCTAGTCCACAAAATAGACCAGATGTTCATTAAACAACTATTTTTTTACTTGTATCTAATTCATCTAGTTCAGACTTCAATCACTTCAAATGATCAAAGAAATTCATCTTCATCCGATGCGGAATCGAAAACGAGTAGAACAAAAGAAAAAGGACAAATTAATTCTACATCTTGTTTTAATGGACATTTAGCCATTAAATTGCAATATCTTAATGAAGAATCACGTTTTGTACATGCATCTCCCACTATGTCTGTTAATCGTTTTAAGAAGTACGTTTTCGTTTTATCTTTATGTTTTTCACTCAAGATGTTCTATATTTTCGTACGCGAACCCAGACTGATTAATTGTTATTTACCGATATTATATATATATATATATATATATATATATATATATATATATATATATATATATATATATATATATAATGCCAAAATAATATATTTAATCTACTTTAATAGATTGCCATGTTAATTAAGAATTAAAAGTGGTGATTTTGTCTAACGGATACTTGGTTCGGACCGTTATAATGTTTACTGACTGACGGTTTAGTTTCCTTCGTTAGCAACAACATTTTCACATTGTTTACGTAACTTAAACATGGCTTACATTTAGCATTATAATAATTACCATGCTTTAAATTTTGCTGAACCTAGATACTTTTACTTGTTTTCAGGAAGCACTTTGTAGATGAATTAATCAATCAGAAAAAGAACGTCAGGCTTATCTTCCAAGGCCGAGAGTTACTGGATGTTTTACAAAATGAAGCAAATTTTCATAGTAGTGGAAGACCAAAACGTCAAAGATTATGTGACTATGGTATAACTGATGGCTCAACAATTCACTGTCTTGTTACAACTCCTGTTGTATCATCACCTACCAGGTCATCCTCGGTAAACGATTCCGGAAACACAGAACGTAATTTCGCTTTCCCAAGTTCTTCCAGCGATTCAATGTTAACTGAGTTTGATATAGGTACTAGGCTTATGAAACCACTTTTCGCTTTCCTCCTACTTTTCACTTGGTTTTTTAGGATTGTCTATAGACAATATTTTAATTCAGTGTCTACGTTTGCTTTAGTAACATTAACAGTGTTCTTTTGTGGAGCCGTATTTACTGCTACTCTTGTGAATGCTGTCTCGACAATAGCTTCATTATTTGGTTTTCCAAGCAGTAATGAACTGTCAAATCAACAATCAGAAAATCCAACCAACCAACCTAACTCACCCGATGTACAAGTTCTAACTGTAACTATGGTTGCACGTCGTATTCCACCTCAAACACCTGTAAACCAAACAAACAGTACTTCATTTTTTCTTGGGGAATCAGCCCATAGTCATCAAATTATTGTTGATGAGCCCAATAATGATTCTCAAACAAGAACAGACTAACTGCTGAGATATCTTTACTTGTGTTTATTTTATTTTATCATTGTATTCTTTGGTTCACTTTAGATGTTTGTTATAAGTTCCTAAATGTGTATTTCTCCTGCTTTTTAAGCAGAAGTTGCCATTCTTGTACATATGATTCAGTTTGTCCTGATTTCCTACTTAATTAAATGCATTCAATCGATAGACCTTAATACTTATTTGTTTATACAATAAGTGCAGAGTGAAACTTAGTTCACCTTATGCAGTAAGTCATGTTATACTGTGTTCTAAAGTTTAGTATTAATGTTTAAAACTTATGGTTGGTATTTTATGTGAAAATGATTTAGGACCCTCCGAACTAAATAAACCGCTTAAAGTGACTCATTTTGGATATGAAACTCGTGTATTATACTGTAAGTTTTAGATTACTGATTATAAAAGTTTGCTAAGTCATCTTTTTGATGAAAACTTGTACCAAAAAGTAACGGTGAGATAAGACATTCGGAGGCGGGAATAATTGTCTTTCTAGAAAAACAAATATTTTATGTTCTCTAGACTCTGAAATCTATGTGAATTGCATAGATGACACAACTTCGCAGTTAACTGAGGAAGGTATATTTCAGTGACTCAGTAAATTCACCGACTGATTTTTGTGTTACAGAGAAGTTAGGTTGGTTGGCTTGCCCAAATTTGACCATGACCTTATCTCCTGTTTCTGAGCTTCTATTCTCAGATCACTAAGATATTTGTTATACTATATATGAAGATTATTTTCATTCTTTGAATAAGGATGTGAAGCCTTATGCCCTTTATTCACTACAGTTGTAAGAAAAGGCTTGAGAACCAGTGTATCCTTTCGGGGTTTGTATGACTATAAAAATAGCCTTGCGATTTAATTCTTTTGAGGTATATCGACATCAGAACCCATATTTCTTTTGTTCAGCCTTAAACAACGGGAAAAGTGGATATAGTTATGCAGGAGTTACATTTGTCGGATCTAAAATACTGTTAAGATAATACCTTTAGGCGTTAAATTTTCTGCTGACTTTCAGTTTCAAATAATTATCCCTTGTTAGTCACTCAAACCGAGACTAATTAGATACTTTGTTGTAGACTAGCTTGTATTCCTCTGTTTTTTCCTTGGGATATCTCAGACAAGTCGATTTTGTGTGTAAATTTCGGCTTAATTAGGGTTTAATACCAGGCTGTAAGTTAAACCTTTGGTAAACGAGTGTTATTCTACACTGAAGGTTGAAGCTAACCGAAACATAAAGGACTTAAAGGTGGAAATAATTAATATGATAATAAAAAATATGTCCAAACAGTCCGAAGGATCCATCTGTATTGCTCGATATATCTACCCCTAACATCAGTACCTTAAAGTCACAATTATCACTTGGAATTTAAAAATCGAAAGGATAGTGAGTTTTTTCATATTGCACTGAAAACTGCAAAGCAGGAACCAACGAAATGCACACTGTTTAAATCTGTCAGCGGGTTATATAAATTTTCTGTTATATCTAACAGGAATTCTTTTGGACGTTATGGCCATTATGAGTAGAGGATATTCGTACGTTGCTGGTATTGGGTCATAGGTGTCCACGAAACATTGCTCATGTATCTTGGGACCAGGAAGTAAGCAGTGCCTGAGTTAAGAATAGAGTACTAGGTGAAGATGAAGAATCGATTGATAAGATAGTAAATCTTGGTCAATTGATGTGGTTGAGGTATGTGTTATGCATGACCAACCACTGCCTTCCTCAACGGGCGATGTCTTTAGGTGCAGAGGCAGACTGAACTTAGCCATGGTAATAGATGTAGACTATCTCGTTGGGGTACACGTGATTATCGTTACCAGTGGCTAGAGACTGAATGGCATGGCTCAAAATTGTTTGCAATGGCGCAAGTGCATTCACTTTCTGTCTTCCGCCACATCCTGAAATTTTAAATTGCTCATAACTTCTATTTTCATTTCACTAGTTTGTTTTTTCTTCTCTAATCATATCTTTGATGCCTAACCTTTTAAATTACCACCGAAACTGTTATTATTTCTACTATCTTGGGGTTTCCCCTGACATTTCTGTGCTAGTATCGCGTTTACGGTTCTAACAGTATATCTGTAGGACAAAATAAACCCTACATGTTATGACATTTGGAAGTGGTCAAATTCATCAATCAGTTATTCCAAGAACTGTCCAGTTCGTACTTTGGTAGCCACGAATGGACCAGTAGCCGCGTCTGAGAGAAATTACTATCAGTGTGAGGATTTGAGGAATTTATAGTATTTTTACAGTTAAAATTACGAGTCGATCTGAGCTAGATCATCACCGAAAACCAGGAAGAACTGGACGGCTATTTCGTTTTGGTGTAAGACTCTATGACAGTGCACATACACGATCTCACACGTTGGACTCAAAACACAGGACCTTCGGTATCACACGCGAACGATCAACTTCCACACCACTGAGCCGGCACCCAAGGCTGAAGTGAAAATATCAAAGGTGCGATGAGGAAATTCTCAACAAGTTTCCGTTTCCTATTTCTTGGTCGATCCTAAAGATTAATATTGAGTGATCTCCAGTTAGATGTCAGCAGTTCAGGAACCGATACCTTAATAATATTTGTTATTTTCGATATTGCCGGCAACCACGATGTCTCTTCGAATGCTTCTAATTATCCCAACTACTCCAATTAGACTGAAATGTTGTGGCCGACCAGCTAACATCATAGTCACACCTTGCGGTCAGAACTTAACTTGGATCAACTTTTCGTTGTATCCCGGTATTATGGCTGCTTTGATGACCGTGCTACACAAACGACGTCATTAGAGAAATATATTAGCAAGAGCACGAAGGATCCACGAATTCTCCTGGAAGTCGAAGTGTCGTTCCATAAACGAGTTGAGCCGCAGTGTATCCAATGTCAGCTTTCACTGCATTGCGGATACCTAGTAAGACGAGTGGAAGAGCGTCGGTCCATTGTGAAACGTTTGCAGCTGATAGCGAAGCTTTCAGTTGTCGGTGAAAACGTTCTACCAACCCGTTTGCTTGTGGATGGTAGGCGGTCGTTCGGAAGCGAGTGATTCCTAAAAGTGTGGTCAGACGACGGAAAAGATCAGATTCAAACTGACGTCCGCGGTCTGTAGTGATGGTTGAAGGGCAACCGAAGTTTGCTACCCATCGTTCGACGAATGTGCGGGCCACTGTTTCAGCAGTGCTGTCCTTGATAGGTACTGCTTCTGGCCATCGAGTGAAACGGTCTACGCAGGTTAAGAGATAAGAGTATCCATTTGAATCTGGTAAAGGTCCTACCAAATCCAGATGAACATGGTCGAAACGAGCATCGGGAGTTTTAAACGAGCCTAAGGGACATTTATTGTGTCTGATAACCTTAGATTTTTGGCAGCTTACACAGGAGCGTGCCCACTCCCTCACGTCTTTATTCATGCCAGGCCAGCAAAATCGTTCTGCTATAAGCTTGATGGTTGCACGAACACCTGGATGAGAAAGTTTGTGCAATGTGTTGAAGACATTGCGTCGATAATGTTTCGGCACGATTGGGCGATCCCTACCTGTAGATGTGTCACAAAGTAAGGTTTCCTTACCTGTTCCCATCTGTTTGATGCGTAGTTTAAGTGTTGTGGACGATAACTCGTGCTGAAGATCAGTGTCTTCTTTTTGAAGCTCGGCGAGTTTAAGAAGGTCGATTCCTTGGAAACTGTTCAAGGAAGTTATGCGAGATAAGCGTCTGCAACTACATTGTTTGCTCCAGAGATGTGTTGAATATCTGAAGTAAACTGCGAAATGTAGTCCAGTTGTCGAGACTCACGGGGAGAGTACTTGTCAGAAGGAGAGCTTAACGAGAAAGTGAGCGGTTTATGGTCCGTGAAAAGAGTGAATTCACGGCCTTCGATATAGTGTTGGAAATGCCGTACAGCACAATACATAGCTAGGAGTTCCCTACCGAATGTGCTGTACCTCGATTCGGTGTCTAGCAACCTTCTAGAGAAAAATGCCAAGGGTTGCCAGGAGTTGTTAACCCATTGTTGTAAGACTCCTCCGATTGCTGAGTCGGATGCGTCTACTGCGATGCTAATGGGTGCTCGGGTGTCCTGATGTGCGAGCATTGTTGCTTTAGCGATCAGTTCCTTAACTGTGGAGAATGCTTTTCGTGCGGTGTCGTCCAAATTAATGGATTTCGCATTTCCACGAAGTTGGTCGGTCAGAGGTTTCATAAGTAATGCGCATTGGGTATGAAACGTCTATAGAAACTTACCAGGCCGTTGAACGTGCGTAATTGCTTGACGGTGGTCGGTTCTGGGTAATCCAGAATGGCCGCCACTTTGGTTCTAAGGGGTCGGATACCTTGAGCATCGATAGTGTGTCCCAGAAAGTCTAACGAGTCGGTTCCAAATTGGCATTTCTGAACGTTTACAGTTATGCCATGTTTTTGTAATCGTTCGAAAACAAGGTCCAGATGCTTGAGATGTGTTTCTCTGTCCGGACTTGCGATTAGACAGTCGTCAACATACGCGTGTACGAAGTTGAGACCTCGAAAAACGTCGTCTATGAATCTTTGGAATGTTTGAGCAGCATTCCTTAGACCGAAAGGCATTCGCAAAAATTCATAGAGTCCGAAGGGAGTTATGATAGCTGTTTTCGGTATGTCGTCAGTAGCCATAGGGATTTGGTTATACGCTTTAACCAAGTCGATTTTCGAAAAGACAGTTGTACCTTTCAAGGTAGCTGTCAAATCGTGAATGTGAGGCAACGGGTAACGATCGGGAATGGTTTTCGCGTTCAATCGCCGATAGTCACCAGTTGGACGCCAATCGTTGCTGTCCTTTTTAGGGACCATGTGCAACGGAGATGCATATGGGCTACTTGACGGTCGTATGATTCCTAAGTCCATCATGTGATCGAATTCGTTTTTCGCTAACCTTAGCTTTTCAGGAGCTAGTCGTCGTGCTTTAGAAAATACAGGTGGTCCTGTAGTCGTGATGTGATGTGTAACATTGCTGGTTACACACGGTAGTTTCGGTTGAGTTTGTTGTATCCCAGGGTACTTATCGAGTAGTGGTTGATAGAGTGGGTCTATCATATGTTTAACTGTGACTGGGGATACTCTACAACCAGTAAAAGAAGTTACGCAAACGGACAAATTAGTGTTTCCGTCTACTAGCCTCCGTTTGCGAGTGTCGATGATCAGATTGTGGTGTTGTAGAAGGTCCATACCAATGATTGGCATAGAAACATCTGCAACGACGAAAATCCAGTGGATGGGTTTGCGTAAACCCACGTTAAGGTAAACGTACCTTTTGCCATACGTAGCGATCGGTTTTCCGTTTGCCGCCTGTAAGTTTAGGGTCGATTCGTGAAGTCGGTCGTTAGGATTTGCTGGGAGAACGCTAACTTCTGCGCCAGTGTCGACGAGGTAGCGAACTCTCGTTGTCACATCTGTGACGAATAACAGACGGCTTTGTTCGCCGGCTACGGTTGCCGTTAACGCGTGCCGGCTTGGAAGTTTCCCGATTGTTTTTCGAATCAGTCGGTTTCGTGTTGGGAAAATTGCAGGGTTTTCTGCAATTTCTGGAAAACTTTCCATACTGGTTATGATACCAGCACCAGTCGGGGTTATCTGTCTCTCGTGGTCTAGAGACAGATCGCTTACGAGAAATGCTTCTACGTGGTGTGCGCGATCTCTTACGGTCGGTACGAAGACTAAGATAACGCGTGAGTGTGTGACATAAGTCGGTTATGTCATTCTGAGTCGTGTGAGGCTTTTCTTTGACTGAAAATACCTCGGTAGTAGAAGGTTTCGTAATTTCTAGAATGCGGTCGGCAGATGCAGCTAGTTCGTCTAAGGCGTTGTTCTGGAACGAGACCAGAACTGCTTGCACCTGTTGGGGAAGTTTTGACAAGAAGAGTTGTTTGAATAGACCTTCGTCGAAAGTTCTTGGGCCTATAACCTCTCTCATCCGTTGCAACATGTCCGTCGCAGAACCGTGTTGCAGGTCGATGTTATTGAAGAGTTGATCTAACCTTTGTCGATCGGTTAGGTCTCCTCGTTTAAGAATCGAGCGTTTTAAGATTTCGTAAGGATCGGAAACATCACTAGTAAACATACTAGGTGTTACGTACCTGTTGAATTCGCGCGGTAGTGCCTTGACTACTGCGAGGAATTGTGCACGTGTGTCGATCACGCCGTGCTCGGAAAGTCGGCTTCTGCGTAGCAAAACCAGGCTTCGATGTTGTCGGGCCAGAAAGGCATCAGTTGAAACGAAGGTGGGGACAAGGTCTTAAGCTTGAGTACTTTAGGTGTCTGTTCAGTCATGATGAAATATGAAGTACGATAATGAACGAGGGGAAAATATATATATATCCAAGAAAAACACGAAAAAAAATCACAATGTTTAAAAAAAATAAAAAATAAGGCAATGATATATAAAAATCCCAAAAAGGAACAGACTCACAGTTGCAATAAGGTGTACCAGATCACGACGGTCTCACCAATGATGATGTCACAGGTATTCAGTGTTTGACAACGCTTCTACCAGTAACACCTTCTAATATATTTCGTTCCCACCAAGAGAAATCAAAAGACAGAGTCGAGGAGATCGGAAGAGTATATTTGGCGATGACCAATATATCGGAATTCTCTGATCTAATCTGGCTAGCGATTGCGGTTGATGTTGAGCACGGCGTTACTACACGTGATCTGGTGCGGATGCCTGACCGAGCGCCTTCAGCTAGATGAGTCCACTAAAACATATGGTCAGCATCCAATGTCGAAAACTTACAGGGCTATTTATTTTGGGGATTTATTTACCGCTACAGTAGGTACGAAAAAAAACAGAGTACGATCACCTCCCATTGAAGCCAGTCTATAGCGTGCAATCAACTGATGCTTTCTGCTTGTTCTTGACCTTGTGGAAGATCGGAGAAGCATGCAGTGACTCAACGGTTAGGTGACTTGACTAGTACCCAGTGACGTTTTCATTGGCCACACAGAAACCTCCCCCTCAATCTTTTTAACACGGCTGTTCAGTCAGGAGGGCCATGTTCGTGAATCGGAAGGCAGTTCTCGGAGGTTGGTCATTGTGAGGTGAACATCATGGTGGTACTGTTTTGGCATATGCTTGGTTGTTTGAGGTCAACTCTTAACCAACCAACCTATGCTGTTACGGTATCTTACTTTTTCGCAATACGTATATGCCCGGCATGGAACGCTACTGCAGCCACAAAATCTTAGCAGTGTCAGTAGGTTTCTTCTTGTTAATGCTAGAAACTCACGCAAAAATTCACAAAGTATTATGTACTGTATTGGACCATTGAGTCGATATTAAGAAAGGTTTAGACCGGAGTTTTTATAAGTGTGCGTTACTAAGCTAAACCTCAGAGAAGTTATTTTATCTCTATAACTGTGTTCATAAAAGTTGGTCGCTGCGTATTTTGACACTACAAAATATCCAACAAAACGCAAACTTCAGCTAATTAAGGTTTGTCGATATATACATAGTTTTGAGTTGAGATAGAAGACTGTACATTGACTACTTAAAATTAGGGGATTACTCTTGCCATTAACGTAAGAATTTATTGATACGATATACTATATTAGCTATGCAATTTTATATTTACCCACGCTTACCGTTGGCTAAGCTTCACATCACAAGAAGTACTATTAACTTATAGTATTACTCATTAATGAGTATTAAGCACATTGGAAACTAAATGTAAACAATTTTTGTGTTATTCCTGATGACAACAATAATTACCATCTACTGAGTTGTGAATTTCGCTCAAAATTTAAGTCGATAGCTCTAGTCTGAATGGTCTTCCAAAAATCCTCTCTGCAACATGATTTTTACATTAATATCAAATGAGTTACAAAACAACTCGGTAATTAGTGTCCTATTATCCTCAATAAGTAAGCAGCAATCACAATTTGATTAAAACAGCTATCAGGAATGAGAATATTAGGTGTGTCTCCCTAGACAAAATTTCCTCTTATTTTTTACTACTCGCTGTACTTTTAGGTGTTCAATAAATCATCTAAATACCTTCGTACTCTAGTCAGAAAATTGTGATTCTTAAGTACTGACAGTAATTTTAGTCTTGAGAACTTAAGCTATCAATAATTTCAAACCAGTAGATTGAGGGGTTTTTAAAGCCTCTTTTAAGTGGTTATAATCGATCGAAGCATAAAAGTATTATATGTTCTTTTCGTATCTGTTGATCCTTTTATAAACTGAGTACCTCAATTATCTATAAGTCTCACCACCGTAATAAAAAAATGTGCGACGTGAAACCTCTTGAGACATTCGTAAAACATGTCGAAGCCACTGAGACCTATGATCCAAGTTGATAACATCAATCGGATATTCGTCGCTGCACACAACTTTACTGTGAGACCTCTATTTCACTCATAAAATGTTGCCACCATTTAGTGATAAATGTACATGCAGTAAAAAGTCGACAGAATAAATACAAATAACGTCAAAAACTAATTACAAAATAAGCTTATCAGGCCTATCTCCAAATAGCTCCTCCCAGAGTGTCCGGAGGTAACACTGACTATAACAATAATAATAATAATAACAAATTGTGAGAATATGGCATATACATGTATGCAAAATAATATTTACAGTAATAACCAAAAGAAAAGGTGGAGATAAGTATGACATGCACCTTAGTAATATATAATGTGTTATTGTGTAAAATAGCATTAATGTAGCATAGCATAACAACCGCAAAAGAGATTGGAAATACAATCACTCAAAGTCTTGGTAATGTGCAAAACTGTTAATAAACCCTTATGAAAATTGAATTGTTTATTTTTTATGTACAATTAATAAATAATTGACTAAAATTCACTCGTTTATTATTGTGACAGATTTTTTCTGTCTTAAAAAAAACTGACAAAACGAGTAATTGTGGAAAAATGTAATTAATTACATACACGTTTTAAAAAAAATAGTAGATTTTATTGGGAAATTGGGTGAATTTAACAGTGTAATACATCGATAACTGTTTGTTTTTGATTTTTTTATTCGACAAAATGTACATAACGTTTGAGTTTCTTTACAGTCCTGCCTGAACGTGTTAAGCAAGTAGGTTTGGTACTCGGTTTTTCATCCTCCTCTGCTCTAGTAGTGGTTAGTGGGAGGGGTTGATTAATTGCAGTGCTATCTTCTTTGTCTTGTTGCGCTTCGTAGAAGGCTGGCTTCATTCTATCAATAGCGATAGTCTCCTTCTTTCCGCACTTGTTGATTATAAAGTGTTTGCTTGTTCTTTTGACTACTTGATGTGGTCCCTCGTAAGGTTGTTTTAGTGGCTTTTTAACAGCGTCAACTCGAACGAAGACAAATTTGCATGTTTCTAGGTTTTTGTCGAATTGTATTCGATTATTATATTCTCGCGGCGGTGTTGCTTTGATTCTTTGCATTGTTTGTAGTAGTTGACCAGCAAAACGACTTGAATCAGTTGGTACTGATGTGTCTGGTTCTACTAATTGGCCTGGTAACGTAAGAGTTGTGCCGTAAACTAGTTCAGCGGCTGTGCAAGCTATATCTTCCTTTATGGTTGAACGGATTCCTAGCAGTACGAGTGGTAGTGTCACTCCACTTTGATGTATCATCCTGTGCCATCAGCGAGCTTTTTAATTGGCGGTGAAACCTTTCGACCAGACCATTAGCTGATGAATGATAGGCTATTGTTATGATGTGGTTCACACCTAGAAGTTTTGTGAATTCCTGAAATAGGATAGACTGGAACTGGGGACCACGTTCTGTAGTGACTATGGATGGTGCTCCGTAGTTTGATATCCAACGGTCAAGGACTGCGGGGGCTACTGTCTCTGCAGAGGTGTCGGTAATAGGACATGCTATAGCCCATCTTGTGAACCGGTCCACTGCGGTGAGGATATGCGTGAATGAATTCGATTGTGGCAGTGGACCGACTATGTTTAGATGAATGTATTGGAAGCGTTTCTCTGGCAGAGGAAACTTCCCGACGGGACTGATTGTGTGTTTCTGAATTTTGCTGCGTTGACATTGTATTCAGCTTCGGGTCCATCGTTTTATATCTGAGTTAATCTTCGGCCACACGAAACGCTCAGTAATCAATTTAGTGGTGGCTCTGATTCTTGGATGTGAAAGTTCGTGCAGTTGTCGAAGTACTTGACGTTGGCAGGCTTGAGGGAAGAATGGGCAAATGCTGCCCGTTGAAACGTCCCAAATAATAGATGCGTTAGAGAAAAGAATGGGTACGTGTTTGAGGATCAAGTTAGAATTTTCTTTGCAGCTTTTTAGGTCTGCGTCGTCTACTTGTAATTTCGCAATTGCTTCAAGATCGACATCTTATTTACGTACCAGCGTATTTATATCCTTTCTTGATAGTGTATCGGCTACGACGTTGGTATGTCCTTTGACAAATTGGATATCTGTTGTAAATTGAGAGATGTAATCCAATTGTTGTGCTTCGCGAGGTGAATGTCGATCGTACGAGGTGTTGAATGAATAACACAGAGGTTTGTGGCCGCTTATAATGATGAAAGTACGCCTTTGTAGTGAGAAATTAGTGTTCGACGACTAAATAAATGGCGAGTAACTCCCGTCGGAAAGTACTATAACGTTCTTGAGTTGGTGTCAGTCAGTCAGTCAGTAACAACGTAGAACTTCGTACGTACGTACATCAGTTCGAGTTGCCACACCACATTAGCACAAAGATGCAGTGCTCGATTCAAATCCCGTAGTGGTAGAGGTAATAAGAGTATAATCAGTAATCAGGAAAATTAGTGTTTGGAAATGTTATTTAAAGAGTATAATACAGTGAAATAAATTTGGGAAGAGAAAAAAAGAGACAAGGAGGAGTTGGTGACAGTCTCCTGGAGAAGAACGCTACGGGAGTAGTCGTGTTGTTTACCTGCTGTTGCAATACTGCCCCAACGGCTTTTTGTGACGCATCCGTACACAGAGTCATATGGGTTACGGGGTCAGTATTTGGGTGTTGTAGCATAGTGGCGTTGGCGATCATGGACTTCGCTTTTTTGAATGCCATTTTGGCATCAGAAGGTAGCTTGAATATTTGATTTTCTTCGTACCTTTTTTTATCACTTTTCAGCAAATCTGTTAAAGGCTGTAATACATCTGCACAATATGGTAGAAATTGCACGTTCTGAGGAAAGGGCGTAATGATTTTACAGAGGTTGGTTCGGGGTAATTGATAATAGCTTCGACTTTTTTCGAAGTGGTTTAATGCCTTGAGAATCGATTTAATGTCCTAAGAACTCCAAAGCTGGGACGCCGAATATACATTTAGAAGGGTTGATAACGACGCCACGCTTTTTAAAACGTTCGAAGAGGGTCTGTAGGACATGCTCTTCTATTGATGAGCTGGCGATCAAAACGTCGTCGATATAGGCGAATATGAAATCTAAACCTTCTGTAACATCGTCCATAAATCGTTGGAAGGTCTGGGCGGCATTTTTTAATCCGAATGGCATTCTTAGGATCTCAAACAGACCAAAAGGTGTAATTATGGTTGTTTTTTCAATGTCTTCTGGTGCAATGGGAATTTGATGGTATGCACGCACAAGGTCAAGTTTCGAGAAAATACATTTATCATGTAAGTTTAATGAAAAGTCATGTATGTGTGGAATAGGGTAACTGTCAGGGACGGTTTGGTTATTCAAACGGCGATAATCACCACAAGGACGCCAGTCTTGGTCTTTCTTTGGTGCCATGTGCAATGGCGAGGCCAAAGGACTGTTATTTTGTCTAATGATCCCAAGTTGCATCATGTGTTCGAATTCTCTCTTAGCCGACTGCAACTTGTTTGGTGGTAATCTCCTCTCCCTGGCGCAAATGGGTGGACCGGTGATGCTAATGTGGTGTTGCACATGATGTGCGTTGCATTCCTTTTGGTAGTCCGCTTTAGTTATGCACTCGTATTTCGTCAGGATTTCGGCGAAAAGGTTGTTCACAGGTTTCATTACTCGTATACCATGTATTTCATAGTCAGTGGTAAGTGTACCGTTCACCTGCGAACGTCTATTCTCGTCGATCAACTTCCTTTTGCTCATATCAACTAATAAACTATAGGCGCTGAGGAAATCGGCATCGAAAATTTGTTGCTTGACTTGGGCGACTATAAAAACCCACGTCAATCTTCTACGCAGTCTGAGATCTAATATGAGGGATTGTTCACCGTAAGTTCTAATGACTGTGTTGTTAGCCGCGATAAGAGACAGTTTGGTATGTGTCGTTTGTTGTCGTCGTGAGAGGTGACGTGGGACGATGCTGATTTCTGCTCCTGTGTCGACTAAAAGTCTGAGCCAGAAATACGGTCCCTGATGTGAAAAAGGTGGCTAGCGTGTTGGCCAGTAACAGACACCGCCATTACTGTCTGGCCGGCCGGTTACTCTGGTTTTCTTACTTGTTTGTTGTAAAGTTTCAGGGTTGGGTGCAACGACGTGCTTTCTCACCATACTTCAAATGATACCAACAAATATCAGCTGCCCGCTTGGGTGACATAGGGCGCTGTCTGGACACTGATCGTTTTCTGGATGTGGATCTAATAGGTCGGGACTGAATCGTTGCTATAGTCGCCTGCAGTGACGCTAACTGCGTGGCCAACTGCGTTGACTGCTGTTGGATATTGAATGTGGTGTTCGTATCGTCTTTACCAGAAGTTAGTATCTCATTTAGGCAATGACTGTCAGGGTAGATCTCCATAATCTTGTCCGCCATATCTGCTAGGTCTTCTAGATTGACGGAACCTCCCGACACACTAAGAGTCTCTCACGTTATGTGGTAATCGTTGGAACCACATTTGTTTAAGTAATGCTTCATCTAATTTATATGGACTCGCTAACTGTTTCATATGTCGTAGCAACTGCGAAGGTCTCTTGTTCCCTTAGTTCGCATGATGTGAGCAGTTGCTGTAGTCGTTTTTCATCAGAGAGTGATGTACGTTGGATTACGGCAGCTTTAGTTTTGTCATAAAAATCAGTCTCTGGTACATGGTCGATCAAATCCCCGACTTCCGTAGCGATTTCGATGGGAAGTGCGCCGACAACAGGCATATTTGGTCGCCTGCGAGCGTATGCCTCTCGCTAGGAATAAGGCTTCTACGTGCGCGAACCAGATCCTGGTTTGTTGGCACTGTATGCCGGTAGTCTGAACTCGGAAATAGCATTAACTGAGCTTAAAATGTCATCATCTGAATGTGATGAGTTGAGGGGATTCACTGGAGGACAGTCGGTATTAATAAGTTTATTTGGGGAGTGCATAATGTGAAAAACAAACTAGTGTGTCAAGTAAAAATGTAAGCAATACAACGACCATAATACACTCGAGGCTCACCAGATAATTGTAACGTCTCTAATTTTTGTTGTGTTTTTAACATTTAACTGATATATATTAACATTACTATTTGTACTTAATAACTCTGTTATCATTTTTGAGTTCATATATTGTTTGGTCCCCCAGTGAATCCCCTCAACTCATCACATTCAGATGATAATAATAATCGAATACAATTCGACAAAAACCTAGAAACATGCAAATTTGTCTTCGTTCGAGTTGACGCTGTTAAAAAGCCACTAAAACAACCTTACGAGGGACCACATCAAGTAGTCAAAAGAACAAGTAAACACTTTATAATCAACAAGTGCGGAAAGAAGGAGACTATCGCTATTGATAGAATGAAGCCAGCCTTCTACGAAGCGCAACAAGACAAAGAAGATAGCACTGCAATTAATCAACCCCTCCCACTAACCACTACTAGAGCAGAGGAGGATGAAAAACCGAGTACCAAACCTACTTGCTTAACACGTTCAGGCAGGACTGTAAAGAAACTCAAACGTTATGTACATTTTGTCGAATAAAAAAATCAAAAACAAACAGTTATCGATGTATTACACTGTTAAATTCACCCAATTTCCCAATAAAATCTACTATTTTTTTAAAACGTGTATGTAATTAATTACATTTTTCCACAATTACTCGTTTTGTCAGTTTTTTTTAAGACAGAAAAAAATCTGTCACAATAATAAACGAGTGAATTTTAGTCAATTATTTATTAATTGTACATAAAAATAAACAATTCAATTTTCATAAGGGTTTATTAACAGTTTGTGTGAAAAAAAACTGGTGAAATAGACTAATTGATGTGAATTAACAATGTGAAGTCCTATCTTATATATAGCTACACTATTTGCCTTAAATGGACCTTCAGACCTGATCCAAATCTTGTTTTTCAAGTTGCTTGTAAACTGGAAGCAAACTAGTTTTAAAGGGAATAAGTAAATTATATTAGAATAGAACCATTAGTCGTTTGCTCGTGATCGAGTCTTTTTCCTAGCGCGATGATCCCTTAAAGTTTATTTGACAAATAGAAGTTAATGATGATACAGGTTCTCGTACCAGATTTTAATCCTTATCTACATTTTTAAGAGCGTAGAATAGTACCCATATAAAATTACTTTAACCCTTAGTTGGATTCGTCAATCTGTACCTAATAATTGAGAATAAAGTAAAATCTGACTTCGTAAGTGTATTAACTTACAATTTTTTTCTTTATCTGTTGGATAAAATTATCCTGATTCCTCTTTTTGTTTCTATTTCAGTAGTTATGTTAGATCCAGTGATTAGTAACTACAAGACTTTTTAATGAATGTATAAATATGTTGCAAAGTTTGTTCATTATAAATCAGTCGAAGTAATTATCGAATTACTCATTTATCCATTTATAGTGAAATATGTTTAGAAAAACACTGGACAAAAAACATTTCAAAAACAGTTTACGACACCTTTTTTGATGCCGTCACAAAATATGCAGCAGGTGATGTGCCACCCGTTCTGGAAACTCCAAGCAATTCACTCATTCATATTTTGCGCAACAATTTATATTTTCTAGCTGTGTGTGTTAATGAGCGTATGTCGTCAGTATTTAATAACCCATACTATCTTAGTACCTCCCTTACTCGTGATTGAGTTTTTAGATTGCGTTCATTCAATAATCGAAGATTATTTTGGCTCCGTTACTGAAACATCAGTCAAAGAAAATGTAGTTTCAATATACGAGGTTAGATACCCCTTGTTAAAATAATTCATACTAATAGATTTTAGATGAAATGCTTGATGGTGGTTTCCCACTGGCCACCGAATCTAATATTCTAAAAGAAATTGTGCGTCCTCCCAACTTCCTTCAATCACTAACAGATGCGGTTACTGGAAAAAACACGATTATTGGGTCCACACTCCCTACAAACCAGTTATCGAATATACGTTGGAGACGTTCCGGTGTGAATTACACTAGCAATGAAACGTATTTCGACCTGATTGAAAAGATAGACGCGATATCGATCGTTCTGGTTATGTAATTTCCAAGGAGATTCACGGATCAGTAGGTCTTTATATGTTCTTTATTGTAATCTTTGTTGTTGAATGGTCAAGAACAGTAACCAGCATTAACGAAATGGCTCAGTGGACAGATGTTTTCATTGATAACAGCATTTACTAAAGCTGTAAATTTGTATTTTTAGTTATTCGATAAATTAGTTTACAACCAAATAGATAGGTCTTTAGTAAATAAGTCTGTTACCTCCAAATGCCCTGGTGCGGCCGAGAGTAGGGAGCGTCCGCTCTCCCTCTCGAAATGCACTTACATGGCCACGAGTATATAGCCTCTGCAAGGAAAGTCCTACTCACTGCCTTCTCGTGGAGGGGGTGTTGTTTACGGAATTGAGAGAACGAAAAGCGAATGTCCGGTTTTTTAAACGGTTTGGTGAACACGGAGAGTCGACCTACGGGAGTTGGAAAACCCTGATTCCAACCAATGGTGCACATGGACTGCAGTACCTTGACAGAACAAATGGCGTATGAACCAATCGTTGGTCACCGGCTTCCATGGGACTGCATCTCCCTACGATGCTCCACTGCCTTGTGCATTAGACCTTTAGGTCGAAGGCTCCGGTTGTGGCCTTCTAAGAAAACCACCTGCTTCGGTTTGGGCACCCGGCAGTATCACATCCCTCACACAAATCAAATGAGATTTGTGTGGCGCTTATATATCTGGTGCCCCTTGCACCAGTATTTATGTGTCCAAATAAATAATAAAGTCTGATTGAAAATATCAAATGTTAGTGATCGGTTACATAATTAGGAAGAAGCCAGTAACAACGTACAGAGTCTAGTCTTCGTTCCCGTTAAACACAGTAATAAACTCTGAGCTCTCCTCTCAACGTAACTGACGGGTGAGAATTATTGAACTTCTCTAGGGCATCATTTAGTTCACTCTTCGTGAAATAGACTATCAGGATATAATTCATATATCTTATGCTGATTGAAGAACAGTATTCTGTAGAGTGACTATGGAAAAATGTAGTAGAAAAGGACCCAGTGGTGATTCTGTCATGACGGGATGAAAGGTCAAAATTAGAGTGATTAATCATTATGATTTTTATTCAACATTGATTCCGTTTAATTCAATTTAATGATCACTCAGTGTAGTATTCTCTACATCTGACTCCAATAAATAGTATCCCGTCAACTGAGTATTTAATGCAGGCTAAATCTCCTAGTAGAATTATGGATTTACTCGAGATTACTCAAAAGCCTGAACATCAGTTATAGAGATAGTTTATTGTTAAAGATTGGTAAAATCCGCAAGCGTACAGGAATCAAGCACATAAAGAAACCAAGATTGTGCGTGTGTGTTAAAAATCCATATATATTTATGAGTGTTAATCAAGTATGGATAAATTATTGATTGTGTGTGTATT
This sequence comes from Schistosoma mattheei, assembly GCA_944470405.2. Taxonomy (NCBI): domain Eukaryota; kingdom Metazoa; phylum Platyhelminthes; class Trematoda; order Strigeidida; family Schistosomatidae; genus Schistosoma; species Schistosoma mattheei. The sequence continues at coordinate 31,206,724 of OX103945.1, forward strand.
ACAACCAGTCGGAGAATAGATTAAAAATTGACATGTGCTCAATCAGACTCACACAGAAAATTACATGGTGGATCAAGTGTCTAAATTACAGTGAGCAGATTAATACAACACAAACCAATATATAAATGAATATAGTTCAGACTAGAATTGTCGTGGTTGCTCGTGCTTCTGGCTGCTTGCGGAATATATTTCCCTGTTTCGGACTTAAACTTCTCTCTCAAGTCAGCGGGGCTGGGACGCATCAGAATATCTAGCTTATTGGTCTTTGGTCACAGAGTCTTTGTTCCGTTCTCAGACTATGTGAACTCTTAATCGCTTCAAATATAGCAGATCCCATTACAATCCCAACAGGACTCATTAAATCTGAATTACATGTTAAAAAGTGTATTGGGAATCGCTCTTGTTAGATATTTTTAACCATAGATGTTGATGCTTATATTCTTCTTTATCGCTCGGTTACGTTGTCACTGTAATTATATTAGCAGAAGAATATCTGTGGTCCTCATTTTAGCTGAACAGTTTTAATCTTAATTAATATTTCAATGAGTATACTTAAATAGTTTTATTACTTCCCCTACCTTCTTTTTTATTGTACATTGGGAAGTCTATAAATGTAGTTTGACTAGTCTTGAGTGTATCTCTGCAGTTAGTATACTTTCTTACTATATGCATCCGTATGTTATTTATTTGAAATGTGTATGGGCTGTCGCATTCAGCTGTCGTACACAAGATGAATACTATTTGTAAGTAGTATCCAGACAAATACTTAATCATATTTTTCATCGTTCGCTAATAGGTTGAATGTCTAATTAAATTATCCGGAACTCCAGATATAACACTGGCTTTCACAAATCATCGGCTGATCGATGATGCCAACCTTCATCCTTGTATTCGCTTCTCACGCTGGAAGAGAGAAAGAATCCTATCGTTTATACCGCCTGATGGAAAGTTTTGTTTGTTCAATTATCATGTAAGCTCATTAAGGTGAGTAAAATGTAATAAGGGGTCTTTTGGAAATCTGTATATTGCCTTGCTTTTAATCACTTCAGATAATGTTCAGATTTTCGCACTTACGCAAAAGCAGCATCGAACGATGTCTGGAATTACTTATTGATATATACTAAAGGGCTTTTTGTTTTAGAAACGGTTTAATGCATCTTTTCTGTTTATAAATTATCTTAACCATACTGTTTAGTGTTCACAGTTCTATCCTATTTGATTATTGATCATCTGATTTTCCTTCTATTCCTATACAACACTACATTGTATTATATGGAGTATTTCTTGATACTTCACTGTCCCCAAGGTTTTTTATGTATAATAGTGCGAACCCAAGGTGGTTGGCTGTTTAATTGAATTAAAAGCACGAAGATTATTGGAAAGATTGCATGTTCATTAACTAAGTCGTACTATATTGTTTTGTAATAGGGATAAGGCGTTTTCCATTGTTACTCAATATATTCAGGTTTTCTGTCTTCTTATCATCATAAAAACGAATAAAAAAATAACACTAAGCATATAGTTCCTTCACTAACAGAAATGAATCTTCTTGTTTATTGTGAAACTTCCATTCTTTATTATCTTGATGACTACAACTTAAATAATCTGAAAACCATATCCGGCGCCTTGTTAAGTTTCAGAAGTCGTTTATTTGTACTTCATTCAGATTAATTGCATCGAAGCATTTATTGATCTAAAGAAAAATAACTTGATTAATTAGTCATTTGTTCATAAAATATATTATTGTGTAAGAATGTTAATTTCGTTCACAGATTTCTCAATACAGTTTAACATAAAATGTCTTTTTATTTATTTACAAATCAATAATAGCCCTGTATCACTTCCTATCATACTAAGACATAATGTTCTTCTCCGTGAACGTGGAGGTCGTTTAGATGTAGTGGTAGTACCAAAAACAATGGGTAAACCTGTAAGTAAAAACCTTCATGTAGAGTTATGTAAACAGTAATAATCTCATATCATATTTTTTTAATCAGACGTGTTAGTTGTCTTTCTGTTTTGAAAAAAATATTACACAAATCATTCTAAATATACACTTATGCACTCAGATATCTACTCCAACCGACCACTGAGTAGTAATTAATTTTTATACTTATCCAATCTCTTGCGTTGATTAGATTCTATCGATTAAGTTCTGATATTGATACTAGCCTAAATGACCTGACATCGTGTGCACTATTTGTTAATAAGAAGTGATTTGAAGTAACTAGATGATCGGGAGTGTCGTCTCCGGAATAGTTATTTATTTCCTCGTAAAAATCTGGTAAAAGACGTTAAAATCAAGTTATATTTCATTGTACTTGGAGCTGATATAGATGATCTTTTTGACTTTATTATAACGTCAACTGTAATCAGTGTTATTCTTGTAAAACAATCATAACCTGCAGTTTTAAATTTGATAATCGGTTCAGTAAATCATTTGACTTTTTTTTCACTATCAAATAATTAACTCTGATTAATATAGAGAGAATAATGGTAGCGTAATTAAAACAAAAAACCAAAGTTTTGCCGTCAGCAACATATTCATGAGAATTAATAACTGCGTACAAGATTATATACTAAATTGGAAGCTTTATCGTCTGGTAAAAGCTGATTAGATTAGAACTTTAATATGCTCAAACTGTTGACTTAATAATTAAAAAACTTTCAGCCAATTTACAGAGCGAAAAAGGATTATACAAGAGTATTTACTTTATATTCGAATTATATATTATTCATGCTGATTTCCCACCTCTTACAGGTTGAAAATGTAAAACTTACCATCCAGTTACCACCAGAAGTTTTAAATATCACAGCATCTCCAAGTGTTGGACGAACTAGCTTTGATGTAACAACAAAATTGTTTCAATGGGATATTGGTCGAATTGAAACAAAATCTCCAAATCCTTCAATGAAAAGTAGTGTGAGTTTTACTTAATTTCCTAATGTTTTCATTTGTCTAGTTTGCAGTAAAAGTGCATATATTTGAAAATTCGTTATCCACTATGACTACTGTCTTTGAATAGTTTGATCAAGTATTAAAGTTTAAACCTTGCGTTGATTTTTATCAAATTAAATTAAGATGTTATGCCCTGGTACTGCCGAGAGTGGAGAGACTCCCCTCTCTCTCTCTCTCGAAATGCTCTCACATGGCCACACGTATATAGCCTCTGCCACGGAAGTCCTACTCACTGCCTTCTCGTGGCAGGGGTGTTGTTTACGAAAATGAGAGGACGAAAAGCGAATGTCCGGCGCTTTAACCGGATTCCAAACCAAAGGTGCACATGGGCTCCAGTATCCTGAAGGAACAAATGGCGTATGAACCAATTGTTGGTCACTGGCTTCCATGGGACTGCATCTCCTTACGATGCTCCACTGCCTTGTGGATCAGTCCTTCAGGTCGAAGGCTCCGGTTGTGGCCTTCTAAGAAAACCACCTGCTTCGGTTTGGGCACCCGGGTAGTGTCGCATCCCTCTCACAAATCAAATGGGCTTTGTGTGGCGCATATGTATTTGGTGCCTCCTTGTACCAATATCTATGTGTTAAAATAAAAATAATACTTAATGAATAAATGTTGTTTTATGTAACATTAAGAATTACTTTAACCGTAAATTCACATGACATATTGCGTAAAGATTGGTACTATTTATGGAAATTGGATAGTAGATATGTTGTTGAATATTTTGTAATGGTTATGTTGTATCTTATGGATTAAGGGAAAAACTGTAAAAACTAAAAGCTTGAATTAAACATGTAAATACATCATAATCTTCAGTATTTCACATTTGAATTTTTTTTAAATAACCTGCAAAAATATAGTAATTAAAATGAAAAGTAATCAAACGGTCAATTGGTAATTTCAAGGCGGTTCATAAATGCTCATAAACCCCACCCGTCATGCAAATCCTTCCCATCTCAAATAAACGAATCGAACAAGTGAACAATAAATTTATCGGTTTTTAATGAATAAAAGACGTTTCTACACAAAATAACTTCCACATAACTCTCTAAAATGTCTTATTAAGTGTATTATTCTAATTGTTATCATAAGTCTAAACTTGTCCAGACAAGTTACTAATTTTTTAGCATAAGTTGGGTTGATTGTTATTCTGGATGCCAACTTATTGGTTCAAAGGTTAAGCTCTCGTTGCGAGGCTGTGAAGGTCCTATGTTCGATTTTCGGTAGGATCGCATATACATTGCTTAGAAGTAAGACATTTTACGGTGCTTCCTGGTCTTAAACTGTTGTTTAAATAAGGTCAGTTTGTGATATTAAAATTAGTGATTCCTGCTAATCACTTTCTAAATTAGATTATATCGTATAACCTTCCAACCATGTGTTCTCACTCTTAAAATCCTTGTAGATCGATTTAGTTAGTGGTCTTACTACATTACCATCAAATCCTGTAATCCTCGTAAACTTTTGTATTCCACAATTCGTCGTATCTGGGTTGAAAATTGCTAGAGTTGACATTTATGGAGAGGTATGTTTTATCCTATTTTATCTGAAATATTACAGTAAAAGCCTTTACTAGCTCTTAAGATGACTGGCATATAATTGCCACCTAAATCATTTATTAGTACTTATTTACGTCTCACATTAGTAATCAAATCCAATTTTATTTTTGATTGCGTGTGAACAGATATTCAGTTAAAATAGTTCTCACAGATATTTTTTTTGTGTATATGGCCGACTGCCGTATAATTTAATGTGAGTATTCGAACTACTTACAAGTAGTTATTTTTAGTTCCAAAAGATATACTGTGCCACTGTTATATCCGAAGAATAAATGAACGGTAACGGCTTGTAGTTACGTATAGACCATTATTAAATGTAATAATGGTCTATTCTTATTGTGTAGTTACTAAGCAACTACGTTATATATATATTCCTCTTATTATGAGCTTTCATTTGACCTATTGGCTGCTGTTATACGACTTTTTAACTTATTCCCAATTTGTCAGTTACAGTGTCTCTCATTCACGACCACTTCTGACCTGATCTTGTATAATTATTATTTTTCATTTATGGTGTGGTGCGGACTGGTGTGCTTATATATAAACCAAATATATCTGAAATATACGATTCATATAGCGGAGGTTGATATTTGTGTTCTGGACTGGACGGGCTGGGTAGGCGAGAAGTTGCTATACAGAGGACCAATAAAGACTCAGAGTTGACTCATGGTTCTGGTTCAAGCACCGTTGGTTCAACACGGGGATGAGATCATATGTTTCACGTGATGATTGACAGAGTCATAGGACATAACCCCCTATTTTCTAGATTATTTACCCAGTTGTGCTCTAGTTGGATATCCCGCTTTTTTTTAACTTAAAAGGGCTTTGTAATTGGGGGCGATCTACTAAAACCAAAGTTAAGAATCTTTTTTATCACAAATGCATCCAAGTAAGTTAACGGCTTGTTAATTATTTGACATTTGAATAATTTGTTATCCAGTAAACCGATATATATATATATATATATATATATATATATATATATATATCAAGGCTTAATTTCGTTTATTTGTGGTAAAATGAATTAACTGAAATAACAGAGAACGTTGATTTGAAATTAATTTGTTTGTTCTTGCGGGCTATGTTGGGTTTCTTGGGTCGTTTTTTCTTTTCGCTATCTCATCTTTGTATCAAGTGACTAACTCCAATGTGATTGTTAATTTTCTTATAAATATATATTAAGTGACCCATAATTCTCTATTAAATATTATTTTTATTTGTGTTCCTATCTATTTTCTCCTTTTAGAATATAAACCATTTAAAGGAGTCAAATACGCAACGAAAGCTGGCCAATATGAGGTGCGAACGTGAGAATAGTCAACTTATCTAGTAAAATAGCACTGTCAAATGAATTCTTTTCTGTTTAAGCATTTACACCTTACTACCCATCGTTGTTATCTTGTTTCTTGTTGTTATGGATTTTGTTTCAGTGATTTGCTTCCATCCTTCAATATTAGTACTTTGTGGTAATTTTTTTTCTTGTAAGAAAAATAATTACTTTATTTAAAGTCCTCTAACAATTGATTTATGTCTTTGTTGAATTAAAAGTTAATCCACAACAATCTGTCAATACTGTGATTAATGTACACTTATGACTTCTGGTTATTCACGAAACAATAACATATTGCTTTTTTGGTTATTTATGTGATAAATATTCTTTTCTATTCATAGTCAGTCAACTAGTATGTTTGTTTTCGGAAGTGTCTTAAAATACATTTTTATTGTTCATTTTCTAACGAGTATGATGTTTCAAAAGTGTTGACTTCAGCTATCTGTAACGCAAATGAAATTTCTATCTGATTACCTAGTAAAGAGCGAGTACAGCTCTCAGCTCTTCTGTTTATTACTTGTGCTCCTATTAAAAAGCAAAATATGTGTGTAGCTTGCTGATGCGTAGATACGAAATACAACGCTCATATAAAACTAATCAGTGAAGAGTGATATTATTGAGAATAGAACATTAAATAAATACACTAGGGAACTGAGTTTTTTATGTTGCGTAGAGTATACTCTTTCAAGTAGAACTCAACTATCCTATTGGTTCTGTCAATTTTACCTTTAACTAAATGCAATTTTGTTATTTCGATCTAGACATTCTTGATTACTCTAAACATGATAATGTATTAGTTCATGTTTTTAATTTGTCAAACTGGGTTTTTATGTTGATTGTTTGAACTCCACAGGAAATATCGGGTTCCTCAAGATTATATGTACACCTTACTTTCGGAGTTCCAACTAGCATGTGTTTATGTTATTAGCTAAATGATATCATACTCTAAAAATATTATTTCTTCTAATGACTATATTTTGTTTTGTTAATTTTACTATCCAAATAAATCATATATTTTTGGAATATTCATTAATTCGGCGATATTTTACGCAATTCAAACTTTTATTATGGTTTTTTCCCCACCTCATCAGATGGACATTCACCTGAAAGAAATTCTAGTTAGATAAAAGTAAATCTCAAGTGAAAATACTTTTTATTTAGTGTTCTTAATAGATCGGTCGTTTTAATTAAAGCATATTTTACTTGGTTAATATATTACATAGAAACCGTAACTTTTATTCTGTTTCGTGGGCTTTGTTTTAACAGTTGGTCTTTAACTGCTGGTTGGGAAGCAGATGCGAATTGCACTCTACCTATTTCGGGTTGTATCACTAGATTTCAGGTATGAAGTGTAGCTCAAAGCTGGTTACAAGAAACAAAAATTTGTCACTGAGTTACACTCGAATTTAAATACCCATTTAACTAGTATTTAATATATTTCTATGATATCCCAATAAAAGCTCACCGAGTTATCACAAAGATGTATTTATTATTAACTTTCTACCCAATGCTTAATTTATTTGAAACTATCAAGTCCAACGTTGGCAGTGTGATAGCCACAAACCTGTTTAACTGAAACAATAACTTAGTCAAGTAATTCTCTAGTATGGTATGATATGTTATTTGAAAATTATAAAATGAAGTTTTCATTTTTTTCAAAGTAATTAAAATATTTTGTCGATTAAGTTTTCCAAATTTACAATCACTTCTTTTCAGTGTAATTTATTAGATGATTTCAGTAAGTACAAACTTAACTGATTACTACTATTTAGTGGCTTTTCGATGAATTCACATGTTTCGTTTGAGTACAATGGAAGAAATGATTTATCTTGGAGTTATCATTATCAAAACATTTCGATTAATTTATCCTTTTATCAACTGTATTGAAACTACTTCACATAAAATGATCTTTAAAGCTTTACATATTAGCTGACGTATATAAAGTGTTGAATAAACCTGATTAAGTTAACAATGAATTTTGATTCAACAATAAAAAGTATTATGATAGTATGAACTGTTGTTTTCCTCCCATACTACTGATAATGATGATTGCTAATTGAGATGATTAAACTAACAAAATGAAGTTTGATGATCAGTCGATTAAACCGAGCGTCGAATTTCTGTATCTAATTTACACAGTAATCAATTTTAATACTTGGTAGTTGCGATTGTCTTGATATTTTGTTAATCGCTGGTTTACGTATAATGTAGTTTATTTCAGGCTTTTTTGTGATTCTATAAAAAGAACGATTAGCTATAAGTTTATGTGTTCCAAATTTATCATGAGAACTACTTTGTATGTTTTTGTGATGATGGAGAAGATTTATAGCTCAGGTGGATGATTTTGATGGATTTTTGTTCTCTGAGCTGGATGTTTTGGTCGTGGAGCTTTCATCGTTCTTCTGAACGACATCATCAGCACAAACTTTAGATAGGTTTTTGTTCTTGTTATTTTCATCTAAACAATTATGAATCTTACAGCTTATAGGTTTTTCTGTTTAAAAAAAACATTGTCATAATTCTATTTTGCATAATTTTAGATATTTCAATTGGTTTGTTAAAAAGGGTGCTTCGATTGATTCATCTGTTCCCATCAAAATTCATTCTTCATAATAGATATATACTGTCAATCGATAATTTGTGCATTCGAACGGATATTTCTTTCAACATAGGTATATTATAGTCATAAAATAATATTGTATGCAAAAATCTACATAACAATGTCTGAAGTATTAATGAGTAACCATAGTAAATCATAAATCAATAGGTTTGTACGAAAAACTAGTTTCATAAAATGAAATGCTAGTTGTCGATAGAGAAATTTATAGGTAGGTGGAAAGCGTTCATGGTCATAAATTACATTTAATACAAGAAGGAAAGTGTATAAATAAAAGTAGTGAAGAACCACGTCAAATTATAAAATAAATTAGCAAATAATGTCAGAATTTCACATAGTGAATAAAAATTTAAGTCTAATAGTCAGGTCTCGAGTTGGTAGGCTGGTGAATGATTCCGAAAATCCGAACCTTGCATTCATGTACTCTTTTAAATGGATCTTAATCAGATCTATTATTTTCGTTAAGGTTTCTGTTAATTGAATATTCTCATCGTTGATATTATAAGCTATAGTTGACCAGTCTGTACTGGAATATGTGAATCCTCTGCACGTTATCATGATAATTCCTTTATTTACACAATTTTAATATATTTAGGTCCCGATTTCAATGCGAACATCAACATTACGGACTAGGGACATCCAGCTAACTGATCACAAATCGGATGGGGTGTGCATTCTGTGTTCCAGTGTTAGTCACAATCCATATGTAATAAAAATATTTGCTTATTATTGTGTAATTTCCACTAAGTAACACAACTTTCTTTGCTAGTTAGCCTAGTCTTTTCGATAGCTATCCATCCTGAAGCTTTACATTATTAGCTCGGTTTACAGTGAACAGTTGTCATTTAGCTATATTAATGCACGTGACTGATCACACAATACATGCAAGTCTTCATTATAACAAAAGTAGGGTTGAACACGTGAATGTATATACGAAATTTCATTTGAATTGTTACATAACTGAGGTAATCGAAACCAAATGTACTCAAATGAATAGCCTTCTCATAATATCTTTAAGAAAATAATTGTAAAATACTCTGAATTGTGAGGAATCGTAGCATGATTATTGTTGAGTTAATCTGTATTGCTACTGCTTCATTATTCGACTTTCGGATCATAAATTGAAACCTTATTCACCATTTACGACTTCAACTACCATGCATGACTACTAGTGCATAGGTCCTCAATTCTTTTCATCTAAACGAGTAAAAAATTATCTATTTACATAAGGCCCTCTTTTGGATAGCTTCAAAATAATTTATCTTTAACTAATTAGGATTTCCACGTTTTATTTTTAATCTCTTATCTTTTTATGAATCAAATTCCATAAAGTTGTAAGACTTAAAAATATTTAAATAAAGTTTGAACTTTCTCTATACTCAATGAAGTGAGCATTTGATTGGTCTCATCTGTTTGGTTGGTTTGATTTAAGAATGTACAGTGGAATCAGTCTCAAAGTGTAAGGTTTCTGCAAAATGTTATAAATACACTAAAGTGTGTAGATTATCTGAATACTAGTTGAATTAATTGTCTGTTTCGTCATCATAAAATAAGTTCATTTTGATAAATAAGCAATTAAATGTATATGCCTATAGCAAGGAATCTTTCGGAGTTGTGTGTCAAATATTACCAATGGAGAATCTGAGGTAACCTTACATTGACATCTTTGTGTACATGTTATTCAGTGTACTAGTAGACTCCTAGCAGAATATCTGGGTCAGTGTTGTAAAAACATCCAGTATTGTGCGAGTATTAAATAAACTTTGAGTATATCGGACAAGTACATGTACTCTACATGTGATTAACATTACAAAGGCAATAAACATATCGGCAATTAAAACAAAACCTTTCATTTCGTCAAATTATTTTTTTCAAAGTCTATGTTTTACAATATCATTATTCATTCCGAATACAACAAATTTCACTATCTTCTACCTGTATTACTTAAACAGTTTCTTTTTAAGTAATTACTAAAACTAACTAAATTCAATTAAAAGTTTTTTACTTTATCATAACCTCAGTTATACAATCATTTCATATTTAGAAGCATTATCATTCAAAAAAAGGGATTAGTTTATATATTCTAACAAATGTATCATATCACTTTTGAATATTTTTTCTCTTACGACAGTTCACTTTTAATTTATTCATCATAATTTGTGTTATATACATAAAAAAAACTGACTTGATCATCAGTAATTTCATAAAAAGGATGTATTGATTTTTTTCTTAATACCAAAATGATTTTGTAATTACCATGATCATAACAAAATATTATGACTAAAATGATCTTGCAACGATCTTGTAGAAATAATAATATGGAAATGATTTGAAATGTTAAAATACAGAGTTGAATACATTTGAGTATATTTTTATTAGATTATTAGAAAAAATCATACTGTTAACCAAGGAAACACTATTAAGCTATTAGTTTATTGTTATTACTTGTATTATTGTAGGTTTGATTTGATAATTTTGAATAAATTGATCATTCGGTAGAAGAATTAAGAACTTTCGTCTAAATTTGAACGAATAGCTTCACAATAGTTGAGCGCCGAGTTAATGTGAGACATTAAAGAGGAAGAATGTACTTCTGAATGTATTTACATTCGAAAATTTTGTTGTTTGATTATAATTTCCTTGAAAAAGCTTGAACCAGATTGCCAGACGAAAAGTTGGATTTACTTCAAATCATTTCGCTGAGATTTAACAAATACATTCTCCCTCTTTAACTGGGTAGATTGTTATAAATAAAAATAATATATTTGTAATATCCCAATGAGTAGAAAAATTAGACTTTCCGATGTTTCGTGAGTTAGTGTAAGCCACTTCTTCAGAGAATAAATAATGAAGAAGTGGCTTACACTAACTCACGAAACATCGGAAAGTCTAATTTTTCTACTCATTGGGATATTACAAATATATTATTTATTTATTTGTATTATTTTAAACTTGATAAGATAACTGCTTTAGGAGACTTTAGAAGCCTTTTTATTAATAATTTTAAGCAAATGAAAATGAACCAACATCCCCTATGCAAATCCTATACTAAATTTTTAAAGAAATGCATGTTATGTATTTAGTTGTAATATCGTACACTTGTCATATCATGCACAAAACTAGATATTTTGATTTTCTTTTTAAGAAATCAATATGTTCTGGTAAATCTGTGAATCAGCATCACTATGGTGTGTGTACTTATATTGACATAAGTAGTATATGATGTTAGTCGTAAACAGAAGGTCTGGCAGCAGAGAGACAAGAGGATCGAACAGTAAAGAATAGAAACAGGATGCAATCTGTATGAAAATGCAAGAACAATGAAGTCTGAGTCATTTTGAGACAATTGGTAGACATTTTGCAAATTAAGCATTTATTTTATGATTGTTAGATTTTATTAACAAGTCCTGTAATTTTGTGTTAGACACATTCGATTGTCCCCACCCGTGTTCTGTTCACTACACTACATTCCATTATTTCTGTTAATAAAAGCCAATATAGAAGATTTCGCTTGTTTAGAGTTTATGTCATTCTTACCTTATTACAGTTTTGTACTTGTTATTCACCATCTTAAAATATTACACAATTTCCAACAATGATATAATCACAGGGGGTTTTGTGGAGATTTTAGTAATTTCATTTGTTGTGATCATCAATCAATTGAAGCTAGACCAACATAGAAAACCTGGAAGCACTGAACGGCTGTTTCATTCAGTGCTCTCAGGTTTTCCATGGTGATCTAGCTTCAATTGACTCATGATCTTAACTATTGAAATGATATAATCATCTTAGAAACTGTGATTGATTTTTGTATAATTAATTATACGTACATTCAGCTTAAGGAGATTGAATTTAACCTTGAAGTTATCAATACTTTAAATTTAGTTATTGTCTAATGTTCAATTGAGTTATGATGTATGATCTTTTTTAAAAATTATTTTAATTATTTATGTCATTTGGTGTCTGTAAACAAAATTGAACTTTTTACCTTATAGATTGCATCATATGGTTTACTTGAATAATCAATTGAAACACATATCAGTAAAATAAAATTCAGCAACTTGTAAGCTAACGTTTTAGTAATCTCTCTACACATACATTACATTGTCTTTATGTTACGACCTTGTATTCTTTATGGTATTTTCTCTATTGAAATAGCCTACGTATAATTAATTGTATTTACTGATACTTAACACTTTGATATTTCAGTTAACTTGAATGGAAAGGAGTTATATAATGAATTTAAAGCATTAAAAGAAAGTGGTATTCAGAACTCATGAAATACTGAATAATCTCATCAGTAGTTTATAAAGTAAATATTGATTTATTCACTAAAATAGATTAGGTCACATATTCAAGCAGCCAACTTCAGGTAACATATGATAAAGCTTAAGTTACCACACTCTATTTCAATAGTGATGAGAAATTCATAAAATAAATAAATAAACAGTGGGATTAATGGTAGTATCAGTGATAGGAAGTGAGAATTTCTATGAGTAAATACTGTGTGTTTAATAGTGTTAGAGTGTTTCAGTTGATCAAACTAAAACGTTGTATAAAGGTACGTTACAACCTTGTTTTTGGAAATAGTGATTAGTTTTTATTTTTGACGATGTAATTTTCTCTGAACAGTCTTTATTTTGCTTGATGGTCCAATGGGTTCCTTTTGTTGAGTGATAAGCTTTGGTTGCCTAGTAAACAATTCATGCTATGTTCATACACCTTCATCCAGAAGGCTAGATGAATGTTCACAAGCATTTGCTGTTGTTTTAGGTTCAATGCACGTGATGGCACAAGTAAAATATACAATCACAATTAATAAGTTTTAATATATGCATAACTAGGAAGTTATTTGACGGTAACTATAATTTATGATGAACAAAATATGTTTTATTTACGCCTGTTATCCCTCGTGTAGCATGGGTTGCTGACCAGGAATTTATAACCACCTCTATCTTGGACTCTCCTTCCCACGTGCTGCCAAATGATATTCACGTTTATGGTGTCTGCCTCCAATTTTTGGTCTGCCTTTCTCCCTATTGCCTTGAGGGTTTCAAGTTGGCGCTTGCCTTGTGATACAGTTTGATGATTTCCATGACCTATCCGCCTCCAGCGTCTTTTCTCAATATAATCTCCAGCTAGAAGCTGGTTTGATCTCTGACAAACTAGGTTATCACTTATGGTTCTCGGTGGGTAAAATATGTAGCAACGATTAATGAGTCAAATGATAGCTTACAGATAGGATTATATAAGAATATGATAACAAAATTGTTTGACTAATGCTCATTAAAAATATACAAGCTAATCTTTCACTGAGTGGTTATCCAACTTTCATGTTTTCGTTTTGTTCGTCTCGTTCTACGATATCCACAACTGTGTCCTCTCAAATTACCAGTCTTAAGAGCTTAACGTAACGAAGAAAAGTTGTATGATTATTGAACTTGTCATAGATCGCTTTAAGTGATAACTAGGCTCAGGAGATACCTTATAGTTTGATATGCTGAGAAATTCCTAACCTAATGATGATAACTTACAAGCCTTTGTTTATTCTGATATTCATATGCAAGACAATGACTGATCAGTCTATCGTAACATATCTTACCGTTTATTCACAAGTATAGTATTGGTTACTAGTTTATGCAATGGGTATAAACTATATTTCAAATAGTTATATAAACTAATAGCATTTTAGATTAGATAGCTAAGTGAGAATCGTGTTGACTCTGAAATAAATGATATTATATTCTAGTTCTTGTGTACATACCAACACTTGGATGTAGGTACACCCATATGCCAAGTCTTGTTTAGGACGGAACGTTGACTTTGTTTTGAACTGTTAGTTACTAACTAACTTGATAACTTTAAAAAAAACCGACTCCGAAAATTATATCTGATGTTGTTTTGTAATTGATATAACATTCAAAACAAGAAACTGTTATCAAATGCCAAGTTTTAATATCATTAAACTTCATATTGCTAACTATTTTGTTTTGATTAGTATACATTTTTATTGATTGAATTATCACCTTTATTATTATTATCATTATTATTATTGATAAACATGCATTTTATGTTTATTGTGTCAGCAGATATACTTACAAATGATTTTCAATAATAAACAATTTTTAATAAACAGATAAACTAGGAAATGAAATATTCATTATAAATCTAAAAAGAAAACATTGACTGAACATTATTGACCTAAACTACATTTCGAGATAAAGATTAGGTTGACAGGAAACAAATAAAATAGAAAAAAAACATTTGAACCAGTAAACTAATCGCTTCATTTCAACAACAACAACAAGAAGAAAAGTATCATTTAACTGTGGATTATAGAGAAATGCCTATTTTCGAATTTTAATTCTCACTTTGGATCAAATTTAATCTAATACTGTGGTAAACAATTCCTTCTCATAAAATATTTTTTTAAAGTGTGAAATCTGAGTTCAAGAATGTCTTTTGATTGACATAAAATACCTGGAACAATAAGCTACATACCGAAATAGCTAATCACTTTGTTTACGGATCAATTTCGAAACTTGGTTTAGAAAAACCGATCGTCACAAAAAACAAAAGAGTAGGAGTTGTTTTGCTCGACATTTTTTATTAGTGTAAGCAAATAAACTACACAAGAGATCTATTGTAGTCTAGGTAGTTCAGTCTAAACATTGTAGGGTGAATTGTTAAATAATACTGATTTTTTCATACGATGTTTCGTGAGCATATATTTCCTAAATTTTTCAAAGTGCATACAATATAACTTAGGTTGACCTTGCTGATAGTATCTATCAGATCAAAATATAAGGACTGTTGTCCTGTACATGTAGGTGGGACACCAAGAATACTAAACAGGAGAGTAAAAAAGCAGAGACTTCACATGAAGCATATTTTTAACTACTATAAAGCAAATTAATGATAACACTACGTCAAGTAGGAACCAGATATATAAATGACTTCAATGGGACAAAAACCCTTCAAAATGACTTGGGTTGTTACAAAAAGGACTAATACCCGAAGTTTGAATAAACGAGAAACGGTACTGTGCTATGGCAACTAGTGACCAATAAGTAAGTATTAATTCAATCAGTGCTTCTTTTTCACCACACATTCTGTAAACAACAGCTGCATACTTTCATTTATTATGTTCGAATTTATTATGAACAACCAGTCAGTTTGAAATAATCAACACAAACATACACTTATCTATTTATTTGTCAGTGGATACATGCTATGACAAGTTTGACCTATGACTTTCTATCTGACTAAGAATTGACATGGTCTACCACAACCTTAGACCATATATTTGTCTGTTATTTCACAAATAATCTGTTTTACACATTTCATCTCTTATTACTATTTTCCCCAAATTTCACACCAGTGACTCATATTCAAATTCGAATTTTAACAAATTCGGAATTCAACATAGAAAAACGTTATTGAACAATGGTTTATTCTGTGAATACTATTTATATTCGATAATTTTGATTTTTGGTGATCCCCCTGAAGAATTTCAGACCAAACTTGCAAGAGAAATGTTGATGTTAATTTAATTTTAATCGTTTAGATTTTTACAAATATGACTTCGTTTCTAATGTGCTCAGTTATCGATGAACTATCCGTTCAAATTTAGATGGAAATTCTTATGGCATAACATCATTACAGTTGATAAACTAAACTGAATAATCTTTTTTTTTCTATTCGATGGTAATGGACGATCTGGTGGAATGATAAACGAAGACAGAAGAACTTAGTCTAATTTGTTAGTTTATAACGTTAAAGTTGTCCCTTTCATATTTTATCAACGATTGTCCGTAAGTTTGAAAATCAGTTTAATTATCAGTAAAAATTGGATAAGCTCTACTGTCTTCGATAGACCCATCACATTAGAAAATTAGAACTTTTAAATAATGTAGCAATTGAAATAATGGCTTTCTTTCATCATATTCTAAGTGATCAACTTTAATTCAGTTGAAAGTAAGATGAACATTTTTTAGTTACTTTTTCAAAATTTCCATTCATTAAAACACCAGGGTATTACAATGAAAATTCGATATTCTTCATAGAAATCCAGATTTCATGTATATTATCAGCAATAACTAGCTACTTTCATATGTATATCACTGGTTATATTAGAAGGGGAAAATATGTATACAGTCTATAACTAAAATTTTATGCCGGAACATTCTTTATCAAACGTAAAACGCTAACGTGAATTTTAAAATGCTTTGTAAGAGAAAACTCCACATTTATTGAATCTTTTAACTCAACTAATCTTTACCGTCATCCACGAAGCCTAAAAATTTTTTTTCTACAGATTCAGACTGACTGTCCCTTGACACAGTCAAAGTAATTATTTCTCAGCACCAAACCGAAAAGCTGTAGTCACGAATCTCCTAGCATAACAAACATATGTTAATCAATTCAGTCAGTATTAAAAGGAACAAAAAATAAGATGGTTATCTTAATATACATCGTAAATGTCAACAATAATTGCTTTGGGAGGTTCATAACAAAGCTCAACACACAATGTTTCAAGTTGGTATAATAAATGAGGTATGCACATTATTCTCATAACCAAAACTGTAACCTGCATGCTGTTATCTGACTTATTCTTCCAACTTATTTATTCCTACATTTATATCGCACCGTCGCCTCTCTTTGGATATCAATAATTAGTGTCGAATTCCTACTTTTTCAAACTGGGTGTTTGATAACAACACTATGTATACTGAGTACTATGATGTATAATTATCAAATGAATTTTATTAGTATAAGATACAGGACCCCGAAACCTTTATTTTAACAAGAGTGCCAGCGTTTTGAAATGTTACCGGCAATTCTAACATTAGGATTTATGAGAATGTCGATAACTTGCTCATAACTATATTTAAAACGAATTTACGAAGCTTGTATTTTCAGAAAGACATATTTAATTCTCATTAAATGACATCATATAACTTTTATAGTTATTAATACGCTGATTTTTGTTTAGTGTTTGGCTTGATACATTTGAATTCACTTCAAATCCACCCAGAGTCGATCATGGGATATTTGAGTTTCAAGATGTACACAATAACATTGAGCTGTTAATGTGAAATACTCTAAGTACCAGAACTAACCAACACAGCGCGCATGTAATGCGTATATCAAAGAACATCTGAACTGTTGTTCGACTTGATTTATAAAAAGTTAACATTTGGTTTTCATTATATTATCAAGGAAATCGCTAATAAGTATCGGATTACCAGTTATATCACCAATTTTTGATCAACGTAAAAAGACAGGAATGCTTGACATTTCCAAAGGAAAATAGTATGCTATTAAGTAGAAGTGAATGTTGATATTTAATAAAACATCTGGTGCATTTATATATTAAGATGGTAAAAGTCGACAGATATGAAATATTCTCATCTGTCGGTTAAAATATTTACATATTTTTCTACGAATATTTGAAAGTTCTAAGTCTGTTGTCTCAGGATGCTACAAGTCCATATTGAATTTAAAGAAGATGAACTCACTATTTAGAACGCTTTTATATCTATCAATTCTTTATGTCGTATGATGAGTCAAATAGAATAGGTTTAGCACATCGTATTAGTTTAGATAAAATAGCTTTGTGAAAATGATTTTTAACCTCTTGGACGAAATTACTATCGATTCCTCCACGTTATTCACTGGTACCTAAATTAAAATTAATTCGTGATGAATGTCATCTACTAATTACTTAAACATATTGAAAATGTCCATTGGAATGTATAAACTTCAAGTAACTACAAAAAAAGTAAAGAAAGAAATCTTTTCAAATGTAGAAACCTCAATTTCAGTAAAACTCCCCATCCAGCAGTGCCATCACAAGACATCTCCTTGACACAGGACATGAATTTGATATACTGAAGGTGATTAACAAACAATCAAACTCCAGCATTTTGAAATTTGCCGAAGCAATAGCAATCAAACGTTTAAAACCAGATCTATGTATGCAAAAAGAGACAGTAATAAATCTTTCTTTACCCTTGTAACAATAACCCCCTTTTATTCATTTATTTCTCTATTTCTTTATTGAGTCATTACTCCAACTCTTAAATTACATCATACGTAAATGATTGATTTCAATTCATATTTTCTTTATTACCATTAATCTATTTTCATGAGTTCTAATCACTATTTCAATGTTCTGGAACTTTCCCTCTCCAACTTTATTCATTTATTCGAATCAAACATTTTATGACCTTATTAACTCTATCTGAATCTTCGCTACATCATGATACACATGTATTGATCCTTAATCACACTCTTATGTATAAATATGTCAATATCTGTAATAAATTGAATTTCAAATAATTTAGGTTGTAAGCAGCTGATGAGAACCTAACGAAATAATAGGAATTTTTTTATCATCATCAGCTTTATTCAATATTATATTTTTTAATACAATATAGAATTCTCAGCGTAAAGTATTTCAACAAGTTTCCGTTTCTTCCTTCTTGGTCGGTCCTGGTGATAAATATCGAGTGGTCGCCAGTTAGATGTTAGCATTTCAGTAAATGAACATCTGAATAATGTGCATTCTCTTCGTCGTATATTGCCAGCAACCACATTGTCTCTTATTGAGTTTTTTGTAACTTTGACAACGAAAGGTTGTACACTTTTCAGAAATGCACCAGGATAGGTTTTGCGATTATTAGACATAATGATATATTAAAACAAACAAAAATAGATAATTTGTTGAAATATCTAGATGGCAGGAACAGGTAGCCCAGATGCTCAAGCAGGCCGCCTTACATATTATTCTGCATCAATCTTTGTTCTGGCTCTCTTTAAAATTTCATTGAAGTTAGAAAAGCCAATCTTTTGGAATCAAGAATAGTTGTGAACACTGAACTTGAATAATCACTAATTGATCTCTAATTATCTATGAAGCAACCATATGTGAAACATTCTTCCATTTAAAAATGTAACTCAGAAACTTCTATTAAATCTATTCATTTGTTGTGTTGTATAATTATAAGATCACGTTCATTTTGTCAAGGTTTCTGCATATAAATGACCTTGGCAAATGACTAACGAAGTATACTCAATAAACTGTGAAATCATTAATTTTGCGTTGGCATTTAAAACAAGATGTTGTAATAAAACAGTGACACACTGTTAAGAAAACAGAATGAAAACGTTCGTTAGTATTAATGGAGTTGTAATAAAGGCATAACAAATTAACAGTGCATTGAAACATAGCTTATAGGTTTTTGTACGATTAGTTACGTGTAGTATTTAAATTTCATCATCAGTGTACAGCTTCTTGATTCATATGTAAGTTATGATTTAATCTAAATGTTTTATACATACCCAAACACAAATAAATGCACAAGTTTACGCGCACCAAGTATTCATCGTCAGTATCCTGTCTGAGTAGATTCTTTGTCGGTAAACTTGTGAAAGAGGCTCAAAGTTACTTTTGAATATGATCTTGTAACAGTATAGTAGTTTATGTATTCAGCTTTTTGTCACATACCTTATGTGGTAGATAGTGATAATATCTGGATGCCAAAACGGAACTAATTATAGCTGGTTTAGAACCTGCAATCGTGTTATTGATATTCGTGTGTTTCAATGGATATATAATCTTTTACAGTGAAGGATATCAGTAATAACTCTAACAACAACTTCGATATTGTACACAATACCTTTATTCTCTTCCAGCCACAATTACACTGAAGGGCAGAGCTGATTAAGAAAAATTTACGGAAACGACTCGATAAAAATAGGATTTACATCCAATTCAATTCATTCATGCAATAGTTCAGCGATTATTGACTGTAGATTGCTATCATCCATAAAAATTATAATGGAACTCAAACTTTCGCTAAGATAATCAACACAAAAAATGAGTGGAAAATCAAATAGCTAATCACAAGTAAACGTAAACTAAAAGTTAGTGAACAGAATGAATAAGTTCACAGATTGAAATCATGAGTCAATTGAAGCTAGACCACCATAGAGAACCTAGAAGCACTGAACGGCCGTTTCGTCCTAGTATGGGACTCCTCAGCAGTGCGCGTACACGATCCCACACCCCGCGAGATTCGAACCCAGGATCTATCAGTTCCGCGCCAGGCGCTTAACCAACTAGACCACTGAGCCGGCATCCGATGGTGTTAATGTCTAACTTCAACCAATCCACGAAGCTGGGCCACCATACACCATTGTCTTCAGTGAGCTGATATCTCACGACAGATCTGGTTGAACTCCACTGGTAACGGCTTCTCGCTAGAACTCCAGGAGTATCTCTTGAAGTCAGCCACTAGTGAGCAGATGATTATTATCAAAAGGGGTTTGTGGAGATTTTAGAAATTTCACAGATAATTTGGTGTAATGAAACTGCATAGAAATAGATTGAACGAAAGTCACCTTAAACAAATGTGTGAAATGAAGATTGATCTTCACACGTTGTATTTAAAGATACAACATCTCCAACACAATCGCCAAATGAAATCATTCTCATCTCAGATAAATAATATTATGCATAACAGAAACGCAGTTCAAATAATATTCTACCAATGAATTTGTACCCATAAGTAAATAATAATGAAATTTTGCCCAAAGTACACAGAATATCGTATGATTTCGCAATCCGAAAACTTACTTACTTACGCCTGTTACTCCTCGTGAAGGAGCATAGGCCACTCACCAGCATTCTCCATCCAACCCTGTCCTGGGAAATCATTTCTAGCTCCGTCCAGTTGTAATTCATCGTTTTCATATCTGCTTCTATTATCTGACGCAATGTGTTCTTTGGCCTTCCTCTTTTCCGCTTCCCTTCAGGCTTCCAAGTTAGGGCTTGCCTAGTGATGCAGTTTGACGATTTGCGTAATGTATGTTCTAGCCATTTCCATCGTCTTTTCCTAATTTCCTCTTCAGCTGGAAGTTGGTTTGTTCTCTCCCACAGAAGGCTATTGCTGATGGTATCCGGCCAATGGATGTTGAGTATCTTGCGTAGGCAGCTATTTATAAATACTTGTACTTTCTTGATTGTGGTTGTTGTAGTTCTCCACTTTTCAGCTCCCCACAGTAGAACTGCCTTGACGTTCTTATTGAAGATTCTCACTTTGATATTGGTTGAAAGTTGTTTTGAGTTCCATATGTTCTTCGATTGTAGGAATGCGGCCTTTGCTTTGCCAATCCTCGCCTTTACGTCTGCATCTGATCCTCCTTGTTCATCGATGATGCTTCCCAGGTATATGAAGGATTCTACATCCTCCAGAGTTTCGCCATCAAGAGTGATTGGATTGCTGTTTTCCGCTTTGAATTTGAGGACTTTGGTTTTCCCTTTGTGTGTGCTGAGGCCTACTGATGCAGAGACTGCTGCTACACTGGCTGTCTTCATCTGCATTGTTCGTGTGTATGCGACAGGAGGGCTAGGTGATCTGCGAAGTCCAAATCGTCTAATTGATTCTGGTTGTCCATTGTATTCCGTGTTTTCCCTCAGATGTCGAGTTCTTCATAATCCAGTCGACAACCAGAAGAAAGAGGAAGGGAGAGAGTAAACAGCCTTGTCTGACTCCGGTCCTTACTTGGAATGCATCTGTCAGCTGTCCTCCATGCACTACTTTGCACTGTAGTCCGTCGTATGAGTTCCGGATAATATTGACAATCTTCTCAGGAACTCCGTAGTGTCGAAGAAGTTTCCATAATGTCCTCCTATTTACACTGTCAAGTGCCTTTTCATAATCAATGAAGTTGATGTATAGTGATGAGTTCCACTCAACTGATTGTTCGACGATGAGCAATCCGAAAAGTGATATTTAAAATCAATTACGTAAAGATAATACACAAAACTATCGCCTGTTAAGTCCAATATACTATATGGTAAAGATGATATACTCGGCTAATGATGTTTCCCTTTTGAATACTAAATCTTTATTATAATACCCATGTATCCATATACTGCAAAACATTTTAATCAAAATTAATGATTGGTTTATTTTTAGTATTATCTTCATGACCTATTGTTTTTACATTAAATCACATTTAATTACTTTTAATCAATCAAACATTAATATATTCCATTTATCTCAAGTTTTCAAGTGTACTAAATGATCTTCACAAGTTCAAGATTATTAATTTCTATCAGGATTTCTTGAAATACATTTTTAGGTTGTTTATGAAAGTATCATATAGATTTAATGATTGTTAGTAGTAGTATTATGGAACCAGAATATATCCATTAGTTACTTATGATTTATGTTAAATTGTTATACATTTTTTCTCAATTATATTAGGTTGTATATTACCTTTTCTCATTGATAAACCTGAATATAAATAAAATCTATTCAAGATATTTCCGATATAAATTATGTACACTTGTTTTATCTTAATGATATAAATACTATGGTTTTAGATTGTAAACAGTTAAAGAGAATTAAAGAAAGAAAGAAATTCATGTTATTCTAATACGGTTCTTTTTTGGTATCATAATGAGTTTGTATATTTCAATGTATTCAATACAAATTTATTTACAAAGTAAATGAGTCTATAAAAATGTTAGCTGTCTAGTTTCACTTTCAAAAGAAAAACACAAAATAAGTGAAGAGATATTTTTTTTCATTTTATTCTACATCAAAGCTCTACAAACTCATATATACACTTTAGAATAATAATAATTATAGAGAAGTCGATAAGAGTCAAGTGTTAATGTGTTAAGTAATCATTCTACTTTATTCAGTAGTATTTATAAAGATAATTACGAATAATTAACAAAGTAATTAAATGATGAAGTAGATAAACTGACTTGTATTTAGAGGTATTCATTTTACTGATACCATATGAATGATACACTTATAGTCACAAAAGATAAAATCAAAGCTCATAGCTTACAATAAATGTTTTATAAAGTCCATCAGGTAATCATTTTCACAAGAGAAGAAAAGTTTGACGTAAACTGATTACATAAAGCCACTATACACATTTTTTCGGTCTTGGTACCAGTATACCAGATAATTAGTCAAATGTTTGGCCCACAGAGGCAAAATTATTTGTTCAAATGACAGTTTTGAAGAGGAATTAAAACTTATTCATAATTCACTGCATAAACATGAATATCTTTTAAAGAGTCTAATAAAACACGTGTCTGGAAATAAGTCTAAAGTAAAATCATCGACGCTGCCAGAAATGCCTATATTCTTAGGGGATATAGATAGTGACGTAGTAATTCGACGTAAACAAAATCCCTGAAACATACATCCAAGATTATGTCCTACCTTCTTCAGATAGCCAATAGTGAGTTCATTAAATAAGAATAAATTGTCTAGTTTCTCTGCTTCTATGTGTATTTACTATTCCAACCACTCTTGTGGAGCTAGATATATTGGGCGTAAAACGAGACAAATACATAATCATATTTCTGAACATCATCCTTCATAGTTGACTGAAAGGTGAAAGAAAGTAATAAGAAGCTCAATCTTGGTGTACTTAGATGATGCTAGTCAACACATCCGTAAAAATTCAGCTTTCGAACTTAATTATAAAAACCCACTAAACTTACGTTATGGTTCCAGAATCCGACTTTTACATATAGCAGAAGCTACATTTAAAAGACCTAACCTTTATATGCAGAAAATGTTTATACATCCTCTGAATTCAGCCTGCCCTTCTTAAATACTATTGTGTTTTTCAGACATTTTTATTTATTACGTTTTTCGAACCTTGATTTTATTAACATTTCAATTTCTAATTCTAATCTCACATAACCTGTTTAATAATCTTATTACCTGATTTTCATTGCACTCGTCTTACTAATTACCTATATTTAATCTCACAAATGACATAAAACATTTATGTTACTACCCGATTTCACTTCCTATTGGTACTCTTGTATAACTGATTTTTGTTATTAACAAATTATTAAAATTCACCTTGGTTCTAATTTTAACTTACAAACATTGTTACTAACTGATTATTAAATTAAATCACCACCATTGATTGATATCGATTTTTTACCTATTTGTAAATCCTTCATATTCTTATAGAACTCTGATGAGGAACTAATTGAAGAGAAATATAACTTCATTTGACTTGTGTTTTTATTAATTCAATGGGAAAATTTAATGAATTAACAAATAAATAAATTAATTAATTAGATCATTTAGTTATAGAATTGATGGATTGCGTAACATATATATGTCGAGATTCACAAAACTTTGATAGAACTTGGCGACCTGTTTGAACATCAGGGCTACCTGTTCCTGCCATCTAGATATTTCAACAAGTTATCTATTTTCGTTTGTTTTAATACATCATTATGTCTATTAATCACATAACCTATTCAGGTGCGTTTTTGAAAAGTGTATAACATTTCGTTGTACGAATTACAAAAGGCATAATCAAAGATAACGTGGCCGTTGGCAATATGCAGTAAATACAATGTACATTATTTCAATGTCGATTTACTGAACAGCTAACATCTAACTGGCGATCACTCAGTATTCATCGTCAGTATCGACCAAGTATTAAGAAACGGAAACTTGCTGAAACATTTTGTGCTAAGAATTCTATATTGTACCAAAAATATAATATTAAATGAATCTAATAATAATCAGTCTAATAAATATCAATAATGGTTATGATAAAAAGGAATTGAAATTTTAAGAAAAAAGTTATTGGTACAAGATAGGATAATTAATTATTTCTAAACTAATTTAGAGTTTATTTTGATAAGGAAAATGGGAAGAGTGGTTTTTCTATACTCATCATCTTACACTCACTATTTGTAACAGTTAGAACGCGATTAGTCTGAAGTGTATATTTTTTCAATAGTTAAGATCATGAGTCAATTGAAGATAGACCACTATGGCAAACTTGGAAGTACTGTATATATTTTTATTAAGAAATATGCATCAGTTGATATGACATTCAATCTATTCATTGTAAAATAGCATTAATAATTATTTTAATAACATATTGTTATTTAGGACTTCAATTGATCAGTTTCAAGCAGGCGTTTATTAGGACTCAGTAGCTAAGTGGATAAAGCGATGGCGTTTGAAGTGAACGGTAGTGGGTTCGAGTACCAGAGTGAACATCAACTCTGCGATGCAGGTATATCCACTTGACGAGTCCCAAATAGAACGAAACGCGCTTCCTGTATTCCACTGCTAGCCATTATCCATCTTTGCTTAATATGAATGTTTTGTTTAAAATTGCTAAAATTAGGTCTTAACATTTTAAAGGACTTTCTTGGTATTACATTATTTATTTGAGATTACGTAAACTATCAAAAATATTCATTGAACAGATTGTTGATTTTACTTTCAACTAATGGAACTTAACATTCATGCTGATGAAAGTGAATATCTTATTATGTAATGAATGGATTAAAATCACAAATCAAATATATATGTAACTCACTCGCACCGAAAACTCAGAGTTATCGATCGAAAGTGTACACACACCTCAAGAGTCTCATATTGGGTTAAAACAGTTGTCGATTCAAATGAAAAACGTTCTAATCTTTCTATAGTTGTAAAGTTCTAAATATTGAAGAAAACCTTTCCAAAAATAAATGTTTTTTTTAATAAAAAATAACTACTGAACACTTGGATATTTTATAGAGAAATTTAAACGTTACCAAGGTTTAATTGTCAGTTCATTGATAAGTGTATTATTAGCTATTGTTCAGTGATGAGTTGTAATGTATAATGTTAACTTATGAAAAAAAGTATATTTTTCTATTTGGTATGTATTTAATTTTATTCCAGTTTATGATTAGGACATTTCTGATGATTATATTTTATTAATAAATTTAGGAATTAAACTGGCATCATAGTAACCTTTTGCAAATAACAGTACCACAACTGATCGTTATTCATAAAGAAACAAAAGAAAACGTCATTTTAGACAATATAAATATTAATAAATTAGATGGAGAATTATGTTTAAAATAACCTTAATCATTGAAATTCGTCCTCGTAATCAATGCCTAGCTTCTTTATGGAAATAAAAGCATGATACACTGAAGTCTCTCAAGGTGATTAACAAACAATCAAACTCGACCTCTTGAAATTTGCCAAAGAAAAGCGATCAAACATCTAAAACTAGATTTATGTACCTAAAAAGAGGCAGTAATAAATCTTTCTTTGTCCTGATAACATTATACTCGTTGTGATTTATTACGTCATCCATTATTTCAACTCTTTCTGAAGTTTCACTACATCATTGCCAATTTTCTTCATTTCATAGTTGACTGACTTCAATTCATATCTTTATTTATTACCATTAATCTGTTTTCAGTTGCTTTACTCTACAATCATCTAATGTTTGTTAACTCCATGAGTTCTAATCACTATTACAATGTTCTGTAACTTTCCCTTCCAAAGTTTATTTATTTATCCGAAACAAAACTTTTTATGACCGTATTGGAATCTTCGCTACATCATGATACATGTATTCATCTCTAGTCAGTATCACTAATAACGTTGATTTTAAATAGTATAGGTTGTAAGCAGTTGATGAGAACCTAACGAAATAAAATAAATTCATATTATTTTGCACCAATTTTAGTTCTTGCTCTCTTTAAGATAATAAAGTAAACTATGTGTATGAAAGAGCATGATTGTTAAATCAGTTATACTCAATGCTACACATTATCTTCTCTGCTTTATTATTTTCACTTTTTGTCTAGATTTATCGAGTTTTTTCGAAGTTGAATTCACGAGTCAATCAAAGCTAGACCACCACTGAAATCTTCAATAGCCCTATATCTGACCCCAATTATATAGTATGAATGATTGTTGTCAAAATATACATCCTGTCAATTCCCCTGTAAAATTATTGAATTAACTCGCGTTGGTGAATAACGGAATAAAATAAGTCAAATACGAGAATCGGTGTTTGAATACGTATATTTTGTGCACTCGTTGAGCAGAACAGACAATCAGAGAATCTCAGCGAATGAAGCGGAGAACAGAGAGGGAGAAGTGAAACGACGTGCAATGGAGATGGCGTGTGAGCCGACTCAATTTAACTAAGCGTGAATCAATATTTATATTCACACAAAAATAAGCTACAAACATGTGTTGAGTATGATAAGATGTACACATACATACGCTCATATAAAAACAGTCAAGATTGATAAGTGAATAATTAACAAGGTCAAATCGTGACTCAACAAGAATAGATAAATTGGCCTGTCTCGAAGCTAGAATAAGTTATATTGGTTAAACATAGTAACCGACACTGCAAATGTGGAAGTACTGGACGGCTGTTTCGTCATAGCATGAGACTCCTCAGCAGCGCGCATCCACAATCCCTCACGTGCGACTCGAACCCAGGACCTTCTGTCTCGAGCGTGAACGCTTAAACTCTAGACTAGTGGGCCAGCATCCAACTGTGTTAACGTCTAACTTCTATCGACCGATATTTTTGCGCAGCCCTTCACCCATTTTTGAGGTGGATAACTGTCTCACACCCAACACGGATTGAACTCCACTGGTCACGGCTTCCAGTTTTATCGTTTTTGTTAGACTCTCTTTAAACGACAAAACGAATACTTGTGTTTCCAATGATCATGCCAACTGGCAAGCATACAATGAAAGCCAGAAAACAGTAATCTGGTATAGCACTAATCAATTAAAACAAATAGTAAGATGTGAAAAAGAATATTTACCAAGCAATGTTTTAAAACTGATTTGTTCACTAATCGATTAGTTTAATGTTTTTAATACTATCTGTTGTTCAAATATAATTGTCTACAATCACAATGTTCAATAAAAACAATATATATCACAAGTAGTGAAGAAATTTAGAAACGCTTTGAAATGTAAAACAAGTACCTCAGTGACATTACGTTGGTTACCGTTAATTCATTCGTCAATGATAATCATCCCCAAATACTTCATGATACAGAAGTTTGACTGCCTTAATTCACAAGCTTTTTGTAAGCAATGATGGATAGTGGCTAGCAGTAGAATCCAGTTTGACGCGCGTTTCGTCCTATTTGGGACTCGTCAGCTGGATGTACCCGCATCTCAGAGTTGGTGTTCACTCTGGGACTCAAACACAGTACCATTTGCTTCAAACGCCATCGGTTATCCACTTAGCTACTGAGTCCTGGTAGCCACTTGCTTGTGCAATGGGGTAAATTTAAATCTACTTGGTATTGCTTTGCTTGTATCTTCCCATTAAGGTTTAGATTGAAATTGATCAGTCTGTTATTGGCATATGTGCATACTGTGCATATGCCTCGAAATTGCCTTTATTGACAAGCTGTATTAGCAGCTGACGGGTGCTAAATACGACGAAACGCGCGTCCTGGATTCCAGTGCTAGCCACTATCTATCTGACCAATTGCAGTCTTAAACCTCAACGAGAGATACAAGCAAAACAATATCAAGTGTATCTAAACTTCGGTTAATTTTAATTTGGTTATTTATTCTCTGAAGAAGCAGCTTACACTAAGTCACGAAACATTAGAAAACCTCATTTTTCTACTCGTTGGGATATTACAAATATTTTATTTTTATTCATAACAATCTACAAAATGCTGAATTTAATCGCAATTATCAAGTCAAACTTTTGTAATGATACATACATTCAACTGTTACTTTAATAGAATATCTAAACAATCCAACTCTCCAAATAAAACGATACTATAAGTGAATTTATTCGACACAAGCAAAATAACACCATTAGATGCCGGCTTGGTGGTACAGTAGGCTAAGTGTTCGCGCGCGAGACTGAAGGCCCCGGGTTCGAATCCCGTGAGCGCGATCGTGAATGCGCACTGCTGAGGATTCCCACGATAGGACGAAACGGCCGTCCAGTGATTCCAGGTTTTCAATGGTGGTGTAACATCTATCGGCTCATGATCTCAATCAAAAACATTTAAATATTCATAAACTTATGTCATACTTTTCAATATACGTTGTTTTATCAAAACAAATTTATCATGTCTACTCTAAAATTTAACCGAAAATCTTACTCTTTTTTATCCTTTACGTTCTGGAATTATAACCATTCACTCTGATAATTCTTGTCAATTACCTTTGAAAGACACATTGATTAACATTTATTTTAATCAGTTTTTCTAAGAAATGAAGTTTATAGTTAAAAAACATTTAGTTATATTGTGCAAGCTAGATCTATTTTCGATGTATAATTGAAATGTTAAGCATTCACTCTAATGTATAATATGTTACTTGTACCTTGAAACTTCCAGGAACGAATTGTTTAGGTAATAATTAATTAACAAAGCAAATACCTTTTTTGAATTATTTAGATACCATAGGTTTATCGTATTTCAAATTATTATAAATGCTTTGTATCTATTTTTCCTACCGGTAGTATTTTCATCCATAAACTTAATAGTGACGAGTTAAACAGAAGTTGAAAACTTTGTTGTTCAATCAATGTTCTCTGGTTTATGGAATTATGATGTTTAATGATAAATTAACGGAATAAAACTTATTTATGTGAATTATATAAATGATTTAACACCCATATGAGTCCTAAACTGGAACAAAAGTTACTCTACGCAACAATACAGAATTTGGTCAAGCAATACATCAGTAGTGAGACTTCGAAAGAGGACAATAAAAGAAAACCGGCTAAGCAACTAAGTAATTTTAGGAGGAATGAAAGGACAAAAATTGAATACATTCTCAATAGTAAGAATAGACGATCGACCATTTAAGTGATACTGACTCTGCTTATACTCTTACTACCTCTACCACTATGGGATTTGAATCGACAACTGCATCTCTGTGCTAATGTGGTATGGCAACTCGAAAAGATGTACGTACGTACGAAGTTCTAGGTTGCTACTGACTGACTGATTGAATATTTGTTGTAATCAGCTTCTTCTTTCCTATAACTATTCGTCTACAACTAATAGGTCTACAGTTCAAACTTAAGTGTTACTATATTATCTTACTTCAGTTCCTATTAACGCTAACTGACTATACTGACAGTGGTTTGTTAAATATTGAATATTTCGTGATCATTTCTATCAAGTCAGATCAACTGATTCGTGATTTTAGTGGCATTCGATAATCTAAAAATAAGTCACAAGTAATCTAACTATCACAGATTAAATGGTATGGTTTTATGCAGGCCGTTTCAATCTGTAAAAGATATTTGTCACGGATTAGTCTCAGAGTATCACTGAAAACTACTTATTTTTACATGATTGACTGGCCAAACAATGAATCGACATTTCACTATATTCAAGAAAATGCTATGTGCTTATAAAATAAACTACAACTTTAAGTGGCAATTTGCCAGAAAACTGAATATGTAGGTAGTTTGTTTAACATTGTCTTCACTTTAAAAACAAATAAGGGTGAGACTATGACTTATAGACGACATTTGAGCGGTGCCAAAGTGACCTTGAGAATGTCCATCTGCTTACCAGAGCTAAATAAGGATTATTAAGCAGTTTGAAGAATAAGGATTATGTTTTACAACTGATGGTTAGGATTAGGAATCAAAGTTATGGTTTTCATCACGATCTGACATCAGCTAAAATGCCGAAACGCTATTTAGCCAGACGGATGAATGAATCTCGGGCCAAAATCCAAGACTTGTTATCCTAAATCTGATTGGTTCGTCCATAAATTATAATCTCGCTCAAATAAGTTCATTACAATAAAGAAAGTGTTATTATTCTATTCACAAATGTTGATTACATTTGGGAAAAAACTAGACAGAAAAGAATTGTGAATCATAAGCTTTCTCAGAATACCTTAGAACACCTAGCTTCAACTGACTCACGATCTCAACTATTAGAATTATTATAATATCTACAAAACCCCTTTCTGATACCTATAATATGACAAGATTATTTATTTATTTGTTACAAAAAAGCGCGATGAATCAACCATGAAAACTTTACATTGAACTAGAATGAAACCGTTATAAGCATCCACAATTCAAGTTGAAAAGTATACATGATTATATAATAAACTATGAAATTATCAAAGTGTTTCGGAAACAGGTTATATGTGAATAACCTATGTTGAATGAAGAAATCTTCTGTACGGAGACACATTATTATGAACATTCGTCGATAAAATGTAATTGTTTCAGTTTTATAGTTTATTCAATTATGAAAAGTACACTTTTTCAATGTGTGAACTTTTTATAACTGATTGGTTGATTTAGTTTTTGTTATAATGTGGGTTTTTACTCAGTCATATAAATTCAACAGTTCTAGTGGGAACGAGAGAGCAGTAATTGCAAAAATGTATTAATATAATGGTACAGGTTGGATAGGAGCAAGACCAAGAGTGAAATTAATTTACAATATGAGATATTCTACTGTATTTAATGAAGCTGGATATTTATGTCTTGAATCGTCGATCGATCACAGTTCAGTTTGATTGAAAACATCAGTTACAATCCATCTATGAACTACGCTTAAATTTCAGGCATTCTGATCTCTTGATAGGCTTAAATAAAGTGAGAAAAACGTAATTCACAGAATAAAATGAATTCAGTATATTTCAAGGCTTCTCATCAGCTGATAATTTTATTGATTGTGGCCGTTTAAAACTTATTAGAAGCCTTGAAATATGATGAGTTTATTGTATTCTGCAAATATTGTTCTTTACGGTTGAATTATTAAAATAGGTATTAATGGTTCTGAGTAAACCAATTACCCAAATACTGAACTAAATTTTACTCGGAAGTAATCTTGGTTACAGATCAGTAAATTTCTATTAAGTATTCTGTAAGTAATAGCCTTACTAAAAATCCTAAAAGACTTAAGTTCAAACAACTAGACGGTTGTAGGTATATATTCTTGTAGTACCGAAAACTAAATCCTAATTGTTGTAAATCAAATGATTATGTCATTAAACAAATCAGATCAGTTGATGAATATCACTATAATGAAATGAGACGTAACTCACAGGTCTAATTTGTGTTCATCAAATCACAGATTACCGTCTTCTGTTCCCTAGCTTCCACTAGTTCTTCATCGATTGTCAATTTATGATGAGAACTATCTGCAAAATAAACACTTTTTGTAAAATACTAAGAAAAATATCAATCCAAGTAGTTTACTTACAAAAGGTAAGATTGTATTCATAACTTATTAATAATAAATTACCATAGGAGATGTATATGTAACTGGTTATATTAAATTGATATGTAATGATTAAATAAAAAGGAACTGTAATTATATATAAATTTCAGTTGCTCTAGGGTCAATTAAAACATACGCACAAAGCATACAAATGTAAAACATATTAAGTATAAATGTGTTAATATATGTTTTTCCCAACATTTATTATTATCATCTATTCTTTGTATGTATCAACTGTGAAAATACTACAATCTCCACAAATCCCCATATTGATATTAAAAACAATTTATTTAAGTAAACTAGAAGAATATAATTTCATCGAAGTTTACCAAAAATAGTACTAATTTCGCTTATGGGAAATCTTGATAAAAATATAAATTAACAATAGAAATTTACCGTAAGCATTTAAAACACAATATATTTGTTTCTATAAACTTCTAATTTCGATTACCAGACTGTCTTATTCTTATATTCATGTTATTACTAATTGTCGTCTATTGCTTTCATTAACAGATGTAAGTTCATTTTATATTCTAAGTTATCAGCTCACTTTTCCTTGTGTTTTTCTCGCTTCTATACTCTCTCAGAAACTATACTCTTCACAATTGCCTAGCACACAACGTATCTTTATGGCATAAATAAATACAAGAAAAGTTGAGAGTTACAGACATTCTTTCTTGGTTCGTTTCTCTTTCGGTAGTATATCGATATTGATATGCTTAGTTATGATGTAAGAAATCTAAAAAAGGTAGAAATAACGAAGATCAGCCATAATTTATGAAGTGAAAGTTCCTTTCCAATCAAATAAATCTTCCAAAACATACAAAGCTAGTTTTGGGGGAGACTGATTTATTTACGTCGAATGACGTATTTTAAGTTCATTAATAAAATCTACAAACAAACGAACGGAACCCCAACGTGATGATAACTATTCGGACGTACTGAAGAAACAGTGATGCAGAGACTGGAAGAGTCAATCTTGGCATTGATTAAATCAAAAATACAAATTCGTTATGTGGACAATAAATTTCTTGTCATCAGAAAGAATGGTCCCGGAAATTCCGACAACTTTTTGATGGCAAAAAGAAGTCAGACAGTAAACTGTCATTCTGAATCTGCTAATCACCAAAAAGCAACTGAAGACTCAGATGTCTCGGAAAGCAGCACAGACAGAAAAAATTCTCAGTTGTAATAGTAGCACCCTAACAACTCACAAAGTCAACTGACCACAAACTTTATTCAAAAAAGCAAAGACATAATGTAGAATATATACAATGCAGAAAAAAGAAAATAATAATAACTGTTTTCAAAAGCACAGGTATCTTTGCAAATTCATTAAAAAATATCAATTAAACTGAACAACAGGGATGAAATCAAATGTAGAAACCAACAAATGGATTATCCTACTGTATATGAAGGTTATATCGCGAATTATAACAAATTGTTAGGGCGTTCAGAAGAGGTATAATGCACAAACCAACGAAATCACTTCAATTAGTTTTACATAAAACGAAGGATGTAACGACAAATAAGGCAAAGCTTAACATCATCTGCAAAATAAATTGCCCCACTACATCGAAGAAAGTGTCTTTTACTACGTCTTATTTTGCATGAACATCAACTAGCTGTCAAATGTCACAATGTATCCTCTCTTATATCAATGGACAAGGACAATTATGATTACACGTTTGACTGGGAAAACGGTGAAATCTCGGATAGAAGGAATACTAAAAAACCAAAACAATTTTATAAACTTGGTACTCACATCAATCAGCAATCAATTAATATGACGTAATTGACCTAATTTATCAACCATTAGAAAAATCATAAACAATTATGAGGTTAAAAGTCGAGTGGAAGGGGATAGCAATAGAAATAAATATGTAAAAATATCAAAATAGGGTTTAAAAGCAACCACTCAAGATCACGGTAAACAGAACAGGATGTCAGTCATATGTGGAAAAAATCGAATAGCTCACTTCAATCTGAAATTTTGCTGGAGATGTTATCCAGAACAATGAAAACTTATGATTAAACCACCCAGTTCAGATAAGGAAACTACCAAAATTATCCTCCTGAGCTACAAACCTTCTCCATCTCAAAGTATTTTTGTCTTTGAACTGAAAATTGGTTAATCTAACAGAAATATTTTGAACCTAATGTATAGCCAAGATTAGTATGGGAATTAAATTTTAAAAAACGTTTCTCTAAGAAACACATTTTCGTTATTAATACACTGACAGCCAACACTTAGGCTTTAGAATGCTTATCCACTATTAGCTAAGGTCAAAACGAACGAGTGATTGTACAGTATATAATCTTATTTTTAATAATTACAGGATACAACTGCTTGCACAGAACAATAATTATCCTTAACAAATAAGTGGAAGAAAAATCTATCCAATAATGAAAAGAATAAGTGATATCGTTACTTCTAATTCATTTGTTCACTCAGTCTTCTAATTCAACCACCGTATACATATATACAGATAAGGACTAACACTAAAGACTCAACTAAAATGAACGCCTGAACACCAGAAAAATGAATTTCTGTAAGACTAAACAAGATCATTAGTTTAGTACTACAATTTGTTGACACACGTATAATTATCAGAAAGGGGTTTTGTGGATATCATAGTAATTTAATAGTTCAGTTCATGAGTCATTTGAAGCTAGACCACCATGGAAAACCTGGAAGCATTGGACGGCCGTTTCGTCCTAGTGTTAGAATAAGTATAATCGTATACGGATTAAAAAATGTAAAAGACCTCATTGAGTTGTTTCTACCGTATAGGGGTTCATCACTTCTTGTATGAAGTCAAATATATCTAGCAAGCTCAAAAACAAAATGAATCTAAATGTAAACAAGTAGATTCAAGTTCAAAATTTTAATATCATTACATCTATCATTATTGTTTGTTTAAAATAAATAGTCACTATTGAAGATTATTTGAAAAGTGAAAAGAGAATCAATAATAAACCTAAAGCAGTTCTCATATTTATATGTTCGTAGTTCTTGGTGGCCTGCTTAAACATCGAGGCTAACTGTGGCGAGACTATAATTTATAGACGAGCCAGTCAGAAGCGTTTGCTGAATTTCAGGGTCACGGCGCCAAGCTCAGTGCCTGATGCTAACGTACGATTGAGCGGCCACAATAAATGGGACTATTAAAATGTTCTTTTATTTGTGATCGGGGTAATCAAATCACTTATGGACCTTGTGCAGACTACCATGATGATGTCTTTCAATGCAATACATGTTGGAAGAAGAAGTCTGCTAGAGTAGGAATGTTTTCTATCGATCCAGATAAAGACTAAAGCAAATTATAATAATTGTTACCAACTGTATAACAAAAGCACCAGTAACATTGGCTGTAACATTTTCAGATTTTACTGAAGCTTCGGCTGTTCAGTGGTATGAGTATTGTAGAGATATATGCTTAATAAGAATGAAAAGCTTACACAACCGGAGTGCATACAAACAAAACTGAAGCCATGTGGTCGAGACAGAAAGAGTTTTTGCGACCTTATCATGGCTCTAGAGGCCTACTATTATGGAGCCATATGGATGAGTTCCTATATCACATGCATTACGATTTTAGAACCTCTGAACCTCTTTCTAACCTTGAAAAGTTTTTGAACCATTTAAAAAAGAAGTGTATCCACTGTAATTATTTGGTTTTGTATAATATATTTCTACTCTGTACCAACTGTTCTCTGATTGGCTAATATTTCTCAAGGTCACTTAAGACTTGTTCAAAGGTCGTCCATAGATTGTAATCTCGCCATAATATCTATTAACCTATTCAGGTGTATTTCTGAAAAGTGTACAACATTTCGTTGTACAAGTTACAAAAGGCATAATCAAAGATAACGTGGTTGTTGGCATTATGCAGCGAATACAATGTACATTATTTCGATGTCGATTTACTGGACTGTTAACAACTAACTGACGATCACCCAGTATTCATTGTCAGTATCAACCAAGAATTAAGAACCAGAATCTTGTTGAGATACATTGCGCTGAAAATTCTATATTGTACCAAAAATATAATATTAAATAAAGCTAATAATAATAACAATAAATAAATAATACTCATCCATTTACAAAAACTTA
The DNA here is from genome assembly GCA_944470405.2 of Schistosoma mattheei. Classification (NCBI taxonomy): domain Eukaryota; kingdom Metazoa; phylum Platyhelminthes; class Trematoda; order Strigeidida; family Schistosomatidae; genus Schistosoma; species Schistosoma mattheei. The sequence goes on from OX103945.1 coordinate 31,243,385, forward strand.
AGTACTGAATGAACAATGTCTTTGTTTAACTCTCTCTTGTATTATCATAATCTTAATATTTTTTTACTTAAAACTAACCGTTACTAATTACTAAGATGGCCTATAATCACACATTCCATTTCACTCTATATAATATATTGAGTAAAAACCGTTCACATGACTGTATCGTCAATTATTGAATATTATTTTTTTTTGTTCATTTAATCATTATAAAAAAAAACTGTTTTACTATGTTAATTTGAAATTTCTCATGTTCTATGATCAATTCTAGAAGTTACATGAGACTCATTCACAAACTGCAATAAGTTTATCAGCTGAAGAAAAATTGTTCTAATCCCAAATAAATTTCTATTAACATGAATATGAAATGTATAATCATGTCACGATATGAAAATTATTACATAAAGAACAATAGGTAACGTTGATACTTCAAAACAAAAACAGACATTTTTAAAAAAATAATGTTTTGATTATATTTACGAATCTAGTGAATTATTTATTAAAAATATGTAAACTAACTTGATCTTACAGACAGTTTTGTTTAATGTATATTGTGAATCAATCAATTAGAAAGACACATTACTAATTGAATTATATATAGATTTCTTTTTTCAAACATCTTACTATGAATAAGAACTTTCGTCTTAATTCGATCGAAAACTTTTATAGTATTTGGGCGCTGAGTTATTGTGAGACATTAAAGAGGAAGAATATATTTGTAAAAACTCAGAGAATAAATCCAACGTTTCACCTGGCAATCTGGTCTAAGCTTTTTCAAGGAAATTATGGTGTTTGAATGAACTAATGATTCCTTTGTACTTGTTGAATGCTTGATTTCGAATTCTAAATACAGTACATTCGTTTGTGTTTATCTAGTACTTGTTGATCCGATTACGTTATTTCTGGGATTCTTAGTTCATACTATAATTCAAATACTCCTAATCATCATAGAAATATAATCAAATATCAAAATTACTGAATATAAATAGGTACATGGTTCTCCAGTTTACTGTATACACAATAATGCAAGTACCTATTTTAAACATTGTTAACGTTGATTGGATAACCTATTCAGTATACAGTAAACCAGAGAACCATGTATCTATCCATATTCGATAATTTTGATGTTTGATTATATTTCCTTGAAAAAGCTTGGACCAGATTGTCAGGCGAAACGTTGGATTTACTTCAAATTCATTCTCTGAGATTTTACCAATATATTCTTCCTCTTTAATATCTTACTATGAATTATGTATCTGTTTTTTTTGTGGAGGTTATTCATATCATATCGTTCACTATTGCTTAGTTCCTTTTCTAAACGACTATACACTAATCATATTGATTTAGGTTTCAGAAATCGATAAATCACTAAAGATTCAGTTTGAATAAATCACTAATTTTGAATATAGTTTTGTATGAACACTGGTTTGATAGTAATACAGGAAATATTTGATTATCTGTAGATAAAATAAAATTAAAGACATACTTTTCTCAATAAGCTATGAACAGTAGCTTAATTAAAACAATTGTATATTTCTGAAAATCAGTTGATGTAACAGTTACTTTCTTCAGTAATTATCTTTGTGCACTTTCATTGTGAAACTTAGATTTCCTACGGCATTTCGATAGTTTCTGACCTATTTGTTAGTCAGTCAGTGAAACGTAACGTAGAAACTAGGACATATGTGCATCAGTTCAATTTGCCATACGCCATTAGCAAAGTGAGATGAAATTTCCAGAGTTAATCTCAGAGTAGTATAGGTATTAATAACACAAATTTGACCAAAGCAAAAACAAGTAGTGCAGCAGAATAAGGTGAATCTATTTATGACGTGGATTCTTGTCAGCTACTTACAACCCAACAACAATAATGTAAATTACTTATAACTAACGCACATAACTTGTATTATATTAAAAAAATTTGGTAGAATAACATTAGTTATGGTATAATTCTATAGTCAAAGTGGATGAATATTTACATGTTACTAAATGTGAGAAATCCAGGAGAGAAATTTTCAAACACATTTCTCAAGAATAAAATTCAATGTCAAAGTTATGTAATAACGACAATAAAGTTGAATAAACTAACAGAGTAAGATGAGTAAACTTCGAAAAAGAATGTCATCTAGGATATGAAATGAGATATTACGTCAACAATAGCAAACACTCACATTAAGTTGCCGATTATGTGAATATTTTACTCACAGATAATTGATGGTTAGTGATTACATAAATCAATTGATTTTCTTAAAACTGTCAAAAAAGACAGAAAATTCACGAATATCTGAAGTGATATATTTGATGGTAAGTTTAAGAAATAACACTATATACAGTAGGCCATACTGTAAATGCATAATATTCATTTTCGTACTGCTTAGTATTTTATACACAAGCACTACACTTTACTCGGCATAAAGACTACATTTTCTGACGATATCTATCCATTCAGAAGTTGTTAATAATTTGATTTTACATATAATCGTCGACCAATCATTTAACATCACTTCAGAAGATTGACTACAGAGACACATAGAATTTCTCAATTGTAACATAAATCTCAACAATTCTCAGTAGTTCTATTCAGTTTCTACAGATAATAAACCGATAAAAGTGATTAACCTCTAATTCATATAAGAATCAGAAAATACTGGCCTAATTGGATGTCTAACATTTAACAATAGGACTGAAAATGAAGTATAGCTTACTGAAAACACTAGATTTAAAATATTGACAATAAGTTTTGTGAGGCGAAGTATAAAATCAGTATTATTACCTGTTTTATCATCCATGTATTCGAATACTCTCAAGCTCATTTTATGGCAATCTGGTATGATTTCAAATACCTACCTGATCGTCTATTAATAACATACCGAAATTTGATATTATACAAATTATTAGAAACCTGAATCTGAATCTCTTAGGTACTTATCTTCCAACTATTTAGATATTAAAAAACATTTTTAACACTTTTCGATTTGTTGCAACAGACCAATAATCTGTAATATCCCTATTATTTACTTATGATCGTTTATATGGTTACGCGCTTGGCTCTAATCTCAATATGCAATATATTCGAGCTAGTTCACTTAGTTTTGTCTTCAGTTTCGGTCCAGTCCCGACCAATAAATTAGGTACTAAGTAACTCTGTGAATTACTAGTTAGCGTATTACGTTGTATACTAACAGCACTTCAAAACATGTTGTGTTCAATAAACCAATAATATATGCATTTTCCGATTTAAGACTATTATATTTTTATTAGACAAACGATGAGTTAGTTATTTCATCAGTGTTAAACTTCGTTTAATGAACAAGAACGAAATATAGAGATTTTGAATGCATGGCCTAACAAAAACCCGACCAACAGTGTTCACGAACTATTAAAGGTTACATCTCTTCTTGTTCCATTTCGTTTATATAGCAATTAGAAATATCTCCTACAGTGCATTGTTGTGGGTAATATGATAAACGTCTCTACCGTCTCATGATAATTGCATTAAAATTAGAAAGTTAACAGTTATTACTGTAGAAAATAAGGTAAGAATAATTTACTCACAATAATAGGGCAATAATTCGTTTCAAAGTAACACCCATTGCTCGAAATCCTAATCAAATTTTACCAACCACTTTGTCTTACCATTACTAGACCGAGAGATTTGAAAGTTATTAATGGTCGGCACTTATCAGTAAGGTGTACCTGAAATCTTAAAGAAGCTGATGCTCCTCGTCAATTCGAATAGACGTCACAGTGACATGAATAACTCAATGGTATCAGGAATAGAACACCATCGAATATTTTACAATGAGTAGAGGACTGCCAGATATCTTGATTGATATTCTTATTCTATGTTAAGTGTGCTGTAAATACTATAAATTACTGATACTATATGTAAGCTCCGTTCACTAACATAATGTCCAACTTCTTATGTACTTTGTTCTACAATGTAAAATAAATTTACGACAGTCATCTGTTTATATTTTTTCTACCCTGAATGACGCAGTTAACCGTATGGACTTTGTCCAAAATAGGAGTACATTGGTAGTACAGCAAGTTTAACTTGGAATTACAAAATCTATAACCCATTGAAATATCTTCATTTGCGCAAGATTCCTGGTACATGTATTGAATTATAGTGAACGATTAGTACCAATGCCAAAATCAGATAATAAAATCCGCCGCTTGAGACATACGTTACGAGGATGGCCTAACAGAAAACAATAAGCTGGTTTCATCAAAACTTGAATTCTCCGGTACTGCCACAATTTATTACATATCTAGCTACCACGGCTAAGTAAAACTCACTGCCGCAATATAGATGGGAAACAACTATACTGACAAACGAATATCTGGATGGATAAACGGTACTTACATTCCTAATAAACTTTACAAATAAATGATGAGAGTAAACTAAATAGGATTATTAGCAGTAGTGATGAGAGTAACACTAAGTAAAGAGAATATTGTTTTTTTCCAGTAGATTTGTTCTTTAAATTCATATCAGAAAAATACGTCCTAGGGAAATTACACAAGACAATAAATTACTTTCCAGTAGTTACATAAGTGACGTTTATCCATGGTTGACTGAAATGACCCATTGTAGAGCAGGTCCATCGTCACAAAGTTAACGGTCAATGATGCATTAGTATTAGCTTACCATTGATAATCACATTTTTTCCTAAATAATACTATTCATGTGTCCGACATGATCCGAATCTTCTTTTATGAGACAAAATCAATGAAACCTTGCAAAGAACACTTAAGAAACAAGACAGTATTTTGAAGGCCGTTTAGTGTGAAAACCAAGTGTCGTACATATGCACACCATTAATAAGGTAACTTATATGAATTGCATGAAACTGCATTTTATGAGTTCCGTGATTACGATTAGTGAAAAAATATGAAAATATCACAAGACAGCAAACCACCTCCAATTACAAAAAATTAGGTTCCACATCTAGTATAATCCTTTCGTACCGCTAACCTGTGAAAAGTAGATGTACCTAGGACATGCAGTTTTAGTGCGCTGATCGATGATTTTTGAAAACAAAACGTCAGAAGAATACACCTAGAGAGAACTAAGAGATCTTATTGTTCTGACTATCAAGTGTTGGTGGTGATTCCAAGTTGAAGGATATTTCTCAACTTTGTAGGAAAAGATTGGCTTCAGGTTCATAAAACTATAACGCATATAAGTGAATAAACAATATTATCAATTACTTGAACTGCTGCATTTAGGATAAGAGACTTTCATTTAGATTCAATCTGGTCTGTTAGCTTACTCTAACATGAAGTACATGAGAAGAAACTAAAAGAAACAGATACTTCAGAAAGTAATGTTAACTTACTATTTTAAAGAGTAAGAGAGAAAAGATAGGTAGTTATTTACTGCATCATTAGCTTGTATATTCCTAATGAACATTAATCAAACAATCTTCTTATCATATTATTATGCAATTCTGCTTGTAAGCTATCTTTAGACTTATTAATCGTTGCGACATACTTTATCCATCATAAATTACAATCAGTTACCTAGTTAACCATCAACAGCCTCATGGTTATCCATATGTTGAGAACTACCATTTTTAATGAGTTGTGAGTATATTTACTTGTATAATCACTTGCGTTGAGTTTAAAACAACAAAAGATGCTTGTGAACATTCATCTAAGATTCTGGATGAAGGTGTACGAGCATTGTATGACTTGTTGTGTGACAAACATAACGAAGTTAGTGGGATGTATGAGAGAAGACAAAAAATACTAATCAGGAAACTTCTCGTAAACTGTTATTTTTAAAATAAGCTGAATGAAAAGCAGTAAGTAAATACTACTTTCATAAAATTAAATTGTCATGTACTTTGATACAACTTTAATTAACTGAAATAATCTAATAGTATTAAACGCATAATATTTATAGAAATTCACACTATTGAATATGTATATACAATTATGAAAATAATGCCATTTCATTATGAAATAGGAAACATTAAAACAAAATCTAACGTCAAAAGCAAAATTATGTACACTTAAGATGTAGCGGTAGGTAATTGCTGAGCTTTTTTTAAGGAAAATCCTACAGATTCAGTAGAAAAGTTTTTACCTATTACAATATTACATTTTCGAATCAGTGAGACCGGAAGACATTTCAAATAGTTTCTCTTGGGAAAAAAGGAATCTCGAGAGACGAACATAGCAGCTACTATTTTATATATTCGTTATTAGTTTCGATGTCTTATTATCCAACTCGTTGAGTGAACCACCATGATCCACACACTCCAGCTTGATATCAGTTCTTTCTGGAATTACACTAGCCTCAAACTGATCAGATGGCTTACTCGGTGGGTTAACGGATAAGGAATGAATTCGTTTACATCTACGCTTATCAGTTCTAGAGTTGCTGACAATCTATATGAACCATGAAGTCCTCGTTTTCGCATCCACATAGGAGTGATTGAAGCCAGTGTTTTCTCATGACAATGATTAGATGCATCAGGTATACATACATCGGACTGTTTGTGTGATTCGTCTTTTGGTGATTTGGATTTCCTTGAAATTCGGATCGATGAGATTTGTTTCGAATTATTTTCAGAAGATTTGCGATTCCGGCAAAAATATTTTAATAGTCCATTACTGAACCGTATATTCCTATTAGTTGAATTCGATTCTTGGGAAAGATTTAGTACACCGGGGCCATCCACTTCAACATGAACTAAGTATTCTAAGCGGATAAGATATTCTTCATACAGTTCACAATCATTATGACCAGCTCCACGAATAAACAGTGGTTCCAAAGTATTAGGTATACGTTCGTACAACTGCTGGGCATGGACGCGATCGATTATTTCATCTTCAGTGCCATGAATAATCAATGTTGGTGAAATGATCCGAGGAGCACGTACATAGCTAATCATCAAATAAATTCAAGGATATGATCAATATTTAGTTTTACTTATTTTTAAATATAACGTACGAAATAACAGTAGTTGAGAAAAAGGAGAGTCGTCTGGTGGATGACATAAGTCAAGATGAAATTAAATAAAACCAAGTACTTTCAGTTAATTATCATTAAATGAACATTACCTAACACTATGGTCAAAATAAAATACACATCACACAATAGTGATGAGCAAATTGAAGCTTACTTTTTGAAAAATGAATACCACCATGGTAGTATTGTGGCTATTCGAATAATACATAACCGTAATGTCAATACTTGCTCGTTAAAAATCTGAATAATTAAACTCTTCCAAGATTGTCAAGTCACTGACTTATCGTAAGTTTACCTCGAATACATGAAGTCAATTTCTTATGAGAATAGTTCCATATGTTATTGTAATACGTCTTGAGAACGGAACAAGGAATCATGCAAAAACGACAGTGTTATATATAAAATAGTGAAACAACAAGAATAACGTGAGCTTACAGATATATTTTGTTAAATAAAATTAGTAATTTATAAGCAATACTTATAGAAGCATTGAGATATTCTTTAAAATTGGGCATATGACAATTATTATTTGTTAAATCGAAGTGATAACATTGAGAATACATCAATTTTCTTTTACCTATTGTTAGCAATTCTGAATAAATTAAATAATTGATTATATACATAAAAAAATATTCACATTAGTTGTTTTATCCATTTAACGATTGTGAAAGATATAAAAACTTTTTAATTTGAAATAAAGTATATGAAATTATGTTTTTTTTTAAAAAATTTTGATACATGGCAATTTTACAAGCGCATAATATAAGTAATCTAAAGATGATAAAGAGAATTCAGTAGAACATAAACAAGAAGAATACATCAGCATACTACGTGGAAAGTAATAATAATAAGTACATCCAAACCATGAGTAAAAGTGCATGTGTTACAAATTACCGGTATTATGACTTTGGAAACAAAACGAAAGCACAAATGCGATGCCACTTCAGTAAATTCACAAAAATGGAATCCAACAGAAACGAATAACACTTAAATACATTGAAATATAGTGATCGATCCTATGTAAGTGTCACAGAGTTAGAAAATTTCGAGGTTATTGTGGATCTACATTCATGTGAATCTCTTGAAGAACACTGTTCAGTTAGCACTGGATCAGAAATATCAGATGTTGATGTGGATTCAAATTTATCCACCATATTTTCCAGAAGTTTGTTGTTAAGAATTTGTGTTATTTTTTCAGAGGAAAATTCGCGTGGTAAAGTCCATACTTTTTTTGGCATTTGTGAATGACCTTGATCAATCTCAGTTTCCAAAAACTTCGATGTCAACTTCCGAGGCAAAGTATTTATTTTTCCGTTCTTTGAGTATGTAAAGACCATAATAATTTAGATGATTGGAAAAAATCTGAATCACCATTTGTAGGTGGTGGAGGAGGTGGAGGAAGAGTAAGGTCACAAATCTCAGATGGAAGCGAATGCAAATCATCAAGTGAAATGCTAGACATACAATCAGGTGTAACTACCGAAAACTGGGAAACTACAGCTTCATTCTGGTCCATGCATTTTTCCACAACAATCTGGCTTCCTTTTTGCACATCAGAATCGTTGAGGCGTCTACTAACACCAATTAGACAGGTGCTAGTATCATCAACGGACTTAAAGCATTTTTGAGATGATAATGATGGTGTTGGACTGGTTCGTTGAGGAGGACGAACGATCTCATCAGGTGGTATCTGTTCGCAGACGTTACTTACACTGAGCCTGCTAGATATTGAGTCTGAGGTTACATTCCAAGACGGCTGTGAGAAACAAACCTTTGTTGATTTGTCTTCCTCTCCTCCTACCGTGTTGCCATTCATACTAAAATACCCATGAGAATTTAATGAAACCGGTACAGAGTTAGAACTAGATAAATCTGCCTGGCTATCCCCTTTAACTGTTTCTTTGTCCAGTAGTTTAGACGACTCTACTTCCATATCTTCCACTTCAGTAACATTTTGTGAATTAGGATTCGACAGTAATCGAGGTAACTCCACAGTAACCAACTTAGTTAAGCGCAAAAGATACTGAGGGAAAAGTTCGCAGTCATTATGTCCGGCTCCATCAATGAAAAGAGGATCCAACAATAGATGACCTGCTACAGCAGAGCATATACGGTAACCATGAGTAACGTTCACAACCTCATCACGCGTCCCATGAATTACTAATGTAGGTGAGATAATTTTCGGTGTGCGTGCAAGACTGAGTTCACGCAGAAGGCAGCAATCATGTTTAATAAACGAAGAAAATGTCAAGACAAAAAACAAACTGAAATTCTCTAATAATAAAGACTGAAATGTGATAAACTAATATAACAGTTTACTGACCCCCAGTAAACTAAGGGAAAATTATTCCAAATTAGCGACATAAAAATATTGTAAATATTACGATTATTAATGAGCTGATTTTGACTTCCTACAGATAATTTATCCCCCCCCCCAATAAACTGTAGTAGATTGTCATTACGCCCACAACAAACACAAAGTTATTTCTATTTGACTCAGCCACATTAGAACTGACCAACAAAGACTCAAGAAGGTTGCTGAGGACCCAGAGTCAAAGAACTGAGATAGCTTTTAGGTTATCAAAGCTGACAACATGCACGGGGACCACTCAATATACATAGAGATGGTGACCGAAGGACATACTTGGTCACAGTAGCACCTACCGTACAAATTACATGACCAGATTAGTGACTTCATTTGAAAACGCAGTCATAGTTTATGAAATAACGGGGAGCATGTTAAACTTTACAAATGAAATTAAACACCTGGAAAGGTATATGTGAAGTCATATCTGCCTTGGTTTGTTTATTATAACTCTTAATTTTCGTCCCCTTTCCACATGCTTTTCAAAAACATGTAGTAATCCGAATTAATTAATACTCATAACTAACTAGGTAAGACAATTTTATTTTCCAGAAAATGGCAGGTACTGGTTGGTTACTGAGCTCAATATATTAGACCACCTACGGTCAGTCATTAAATGTTGACAAAGATGTTCTGGCGCCTACACAATCTAAGATGACCGTCTACTGGCAACAAATACGGTTAACTTAACAAGGTAAGAATTTTAACAAGGAGCATCATACCACAAGTTTCTCTTAGCATACGTTGGTGGTTTGAACCTCTCAATGCCTCTTACTTCACAGCTATGGGGATGAACGAACTGAATGAATCTGAAACATAAAAAACGAAGTGTGGCTGACCTTGAACGGTACCAACTAAGTACTAACTATTCTACACACTGATAGTTTGGTGGCCTAAACCATTTTACACGATCCAGACCAATAGTTAGTGACTGACAGTCTATTTCACTGACCATTCCTGGTTATCTTTAAGCCGCTTCACACCATGTAGTACTGTATATCAAAAAATTTAGCGGCCAAAAAAGTGTAGCACATGACCTAACTAATACAGTAAACTAGGAATAACAACTTCAACCAGTTCGACTTAATTACCCAATACTCTACATCAAAACACCAACAGCCATTTCTGAAAGACTACATAAGATACTCCTGTCTTTCGAGAGAGAAAAAACAGACAAGGAAACAACAGGTTAGAAAATACGATAACTTCAAGACGAACTAAAACTTACTTGGAGAAGACATCACAACAGTAATTGCGCTTCAGCCTAGGGAAAGCTACCCTTAACCCGGACATCAGTGGCGAATGTAGTACGACAGCAGCAACTCGATGAAGAGTAGCCAAATGTATTGTCGGTACAGTTCCAATGCTCTGACCGTACAAAACAATTTGGTTTAAAGGGATAGAATACTTCGTTCTTAAAACATTTAATGCACACTCAGCATCAGCATAAAGGTTTTTTTCCAAAGGCTTTCCAGAAGACACTCCATAGCCTGAATAATCGTAACACATGATGTTAACGTTCAACTTGCTCCCCAGTTCATACATGAAGTGAAGCATCAGACCCAAGTCCACAGCATTTCCATGGCTTAACAAGAAAGTTAGCTTAGATGACGAATTGATGGGCATATAAAGAATCGCAATATTGTTGCCTCTTCTTGTTGTAGCCTTCATTGATTCCATGTTTTCTGGGACAAAATGGATGAACGAATCCTTCAAGTATGAAGCCAGAGTAAAGCTGTATGTAATATGCCCTCCTTCAGCATGCTCCGTCAGTTTATAACTGGGAGGTGGAGGCATAAATGCCAACTTAGCTGCAATTTTAGATGGTAATGGAGGACAACATAATAGCTGACAAATACTGTTGCAGCTTAAATCATTCATCGGTCTTCAATAATGTTGTAGAAAAAGCTTTCACTGGGAAACAAGGATGCACTAAAGAAGTCCTATGTCCAGTAATTTTTAAACATCATTGTCAGAGAAAGTTCATAGTTAAATAGAATGCTGTCTGGCACCCCATCCAACTTTCTCGACTCACTCAAACATGGCACATAATTGCCGCCTAAAAAAGTTCAGTCTTCATTGGAACACTGTAATAGCCAAGTTGACCTTCATTTTGTTTAATACCTGCTACCTTCAATATATCCCCAATATATTCAGTATGAGCTTGTATAAACCGAATAATTATTTGCGCTCGCTACTAGTTGTTACGGTATGGTTTCAGATGTTTGGTATTGTCGAATGAATGGTAGCCTAGTCACTCAACTACACTAATTCTAGTCGGTTTTGTAGTTATTTGTGGATTTGTGTATCTTGTATTTTTAGTGAGTGTTTTTGTCTCGGGACAGTAGAGATCCCAGACACCAACAACTATCAAGTTTCCAGGCAGTAGTTTGGTTGGTTGCAGTGTGACAATAATGGTTCAAATGGTTCAAATGGTTGTGGACGGAATAGAAGAAGCTTTCGCTTAACAGGCTTCCGTGTCTAGTAGCAGGGGATCACCAAATCCTCCAGGCAGGAACCTAGGTATGTTAACAATAAAAGAGGAAAAGAGATTGGTAAATCATAATGTGATGCTGTTCTTGGTCCTTAAGAATAGGTCAAGTTGCCTCTTGAAGGACTCCTGAGAAGTCGCTTGGACTAGCTCGGCTGGCAGCGAATTCCAGCTTTTGACAACTCTTAAGGAGTAGAAATTGTGTCTACATTCCGTCTTGCTATGTTGTGTTTCCAGTTTCTGGGTGTTACCCCTTAGGTTATTATTCGAACTAAGCTTAAGTAGGTGTTTAAGAGGATGTCCAGAAGTGTTAAGAATGCTATAAGCCATTAATAAATCACCTCTAAGACGCCTATATTCTAATGGGTAAAGGTCTAGTGAACGGAGGCGTTCTTCGTAAGGCTTAGATTTGAGTCTTCGAACTGATTTCGTGGCTCGCCGCTGGATACGCTCCAAAGTGACCTTGTCCTTTTGGAGTGAGGGGGGAGTACTATGTTTCCGTACTCTAAATGGGGACGGATGAAACTATTGAAGATTGTGTGGAAAGTTCTTCCGTCAAACTGGCCAAAAATGCGCCTCAACGTTACCAGTCCAAGGTTTGCTCGGAAGGCATTTTTGTCACAGTTGGCGTAAGACTTCAAATCATGGGGCACCAGGACTCCTAAATCTTTTTCGACTTGGGATACTACTAGAGAGGAGTTTCCTAAGTTGTAACTGTAGTTTGCAACATGTCGCAGATGGACTACTTTACACTTTGAAGTGTTAAAGGTAAGTCCGTTATCATCTGCCCAACTTTGAAGTCGAGTCAGATCCTCCTGAAGTGCCTGTGTATCGTCTTGGTTGCGTATCTCTCTCCAAAGTTTCACTGTCGACGTAATGATGGTGCTGAGCCTCAACACGTCGTCATTAGTGTTGATGGATGCTCCATCGTTGGTATGCCTGTCGACATCCCTATTTTTGAGTCCGTCACACGCTCTTGTTTGTCGACCGGATTTTTTACTAGTGTTATCCAAGTTAACTGACAACTTGTTCCGAAGACCTGTCAGTAGGACAATGATGTTACTCAGCAAGACAACTGCGTCCGTGCTGCACGTGACACATACCCACTTTTGGTCTGACTTGCTGAGTTTGTTGTAAGAAGTTGCTGTCAGATCTGTGCATGCTTCGTGGAACCAACCTTTGCAGTTGTCGCACTGCATGCCAGTTGTGACAGCAAAACGGCATCCCGGACGTTTGCATGAGTTTTTCATGACTGTGTTGAGGCAAACTATGTTATAGATGCTTGCAAGAGCCTAAGCCTTTTAAAAAAAACACTAAAAAGCACACTGAAAACGGACAAAAATGGACAAAACGAGTGATATAAACTGAAACTAGTCTATACGTGAAAAACAAAAAAAACCGAATAGTAAGCTGAGGCAAAACCACAGGTAACTATTTAATATAGTGAGACTAAAAAAAAGTAATCTACCAAACGTATAGCTCAGGATAGATTCTTTAGAACTGAAATGGTACTTTTGTTGCGTAAGAACACAGCAAAAGTTTGATAAATGCAAATCACGTTAGGACTAAACTTCCCGTTCGAAAATCGAGTGCTAAGAGAAGATCACAGTTTCAAGATTAGGTTAATAGGTCTACCGGTTGGTAATGCAGACAGCTTGAGAAGAAGGAATCAAAAGAATAAAAAGGGAGAATGATATGATAATGAGGGACATTGAAGGTTGTTCCTGATGTAGCAGTAAATAAATCCCCAAAATAAATAGCTCTGTAAGTCTTCGACATTGGATGCTGACCACATTAGTTTCAATGGACTCACCTAGCTGAAGGCGCTCGGTCATGCATCCACGCCAGATCACGAGTGGAAACGCCGTGTCCAACAACCCCTGCAAATTAGATCAGACGATCCTCGATATATTGATAGCCTATCAAATATATCTTCGAACCTCCTCGCTTCTGTCTTTTGATTTCACTTGGTGAGCACGATTCATATTAGTTGTTACTGGTTTAAGCGTTGTCAAACTCCAAATACCTGTGGCGTCTTAACCTTCACGCTAGTAGACAAATCCCACGTCTCAGCAATGAATCACACTTAGGTGATGTGGTCAGCATCCAATGCCGAAGACTTACAGAGCTATTTATTTTGGGGATTTATTTACTGCTACAAATCACCCCCCAACTCTAGTAGGGATAGTGATGACCATGAGACGTGGCCAGCCAGAAGTTCAAACCCAACGAGTTTGTCGTTGGTAGACACTCTTCTAATAGCTCGCAAGGTTTAGTAGCGTCTGGTCGTCTTTTCTTACTGTAAGGGACCACGCAGTAAAATATAGCAAAAAATACAATGAAAATTTCGGTCCATCGTAAACCTCATCGTTTTTTTTATCGTCTTTTCCAGCCGTCCTGGTTAAGAAAGAAATACCTAAGTGCATGTCGAAATACGCTCGTACATGCGTAAAAACACAAAGCGGACGAAAAAATGAAAACAAACTCATGCACACGTAATAACGTAAAAAAATTTGACAAAATGTTTTTTTGTTTTATTTTAGAATAAAAATAAAAATATTTAAGCATATTATATTTGGTTTTTTATATTACATACAGTACAAAGGAAAATCGAGATGATATAAAATGTTAACTAGTATCTTACGTGCAATAATCGCTCAAATGTTCTGGAAATCTTACCCTTCTTCCAGAACGCGTTGTTTTAAGTTTATTTTCAGATACTGTCGAAGTATCATCATGTGTGTTGGTTGTCGGATGAGGTGTCATAAGTGTCGGGGTCGTGTCGTTCGATTGTACCGGAGGAAAATCGGCGTGAACAAAATTTCCTTCTAAACACGCTGCTTTGAGGCGATCAATGCTGATGCTATCGTTAGTTTCGTTCTTATCGACTATATAGTACTTGGGTTCGAGTTCAAAAACTTTGAAAGGTCCTTCGTATGCTGATTCGAAAGGTCGTCGACGCGAATCTCGACGAACGAAAATGCTTGTACTATATCGTAAGTCAGGTTGAACGAGAACATCAGTTGGTTGAGGTCGAGTGGAATCAGGATTAACTGAATGCATTGCATGTGTGAGCCGGATCGTGTAGGAGGTAAGATCCATGCTCATTGAAGAGGATGAAGGACCCACGAATTCTCCTGGAAGTCGAAGTGTCGTTCGGTAAACTAGTTGAGTCGCAGTGTATCCAATGTCAGCTTTCACTGCATTGCGAATACCTAGTAAGACGAGTGGAAGAGCGTCGGTCCACTGCGAAACGTTTGCAGCTGAGAGTGAAGCTTTTAGTTCCCGGTGAGAACATTCTACTAACACGTTTGCTTGTGGGTGGTAGGCGTTCGTTCGGAAGAAAGTGATTTGGAACAGTGTGGTCCGAAAACGGAAAAGTCCGGATTCGAACTGGCGTCCACGATCTGTAGTGATGATTGAAAGGCAGCCGAAGTTTGCTACCCATCGTTCGAGGGAGGCGCGGGTCACTGTTTCAACAGTGATTTCCTTGATAGGTGCTGCTTCTGGCCGTCGAGTGAAACGGTTTACACAGGTTAAGAGATAAGAGTATCCATTTGAATCTGGTAAAGGTCCTGCCAAATGCAAATGAGCATGGTCGAGACGAGCGTCAGGAGTTTTGAAAAAGCCCAAGGGACATTTTTTGTGTCTAATCACCATAGATTTCTGGCAGCTTACGCAGTAGCGTGCCCACTCCCTGACATCTTTATTCATAGCAAGCCAGCAAAATCGTTCTGCCATAAGCTTGATTGTTGTACAAACACCTGGAGGAGAAGGTTTGTGCAACGTCTTGAAGACGTTGTGCCGATAATGGTTCAGCACGATTGGGTGATCCCCACCTGTAGATGTGTCACAGAGTAAGGTTTCCATACCCGTCCCCATCTGTTTAATGCGCAGTGTAAGGGTTGTTGGGGATAACTCGTGCTGAAGATCAGTGTTTTGCTTTTGAAGCTTGGCGAGTTTCAGAAGGTCGATTCCTTGGAAACTGTTCAAGGAAGTTATGCGAAACAAGGCATCTGCACCTACATTTTTTGCTCCAGAAACATGTTGTATATCTGAAGTAAACTACGAAATGTAGTCCAGTTGTCGAGACTCATGAGGTGAATACTTGCCTGGAGAAGAGTTCAAGGGGAAGGTAAGCGGTTTATAATCAGTGAAAAGGGTAAATTCACGGCCTCGGTATGGAAATGCCGTACAGCACAATACATAGCAAGAAGTTCCCTACCGAATGTGCTGTACCTCGATTCCATGTCTAACAACCGTCTGGAGGAAAATGCCAAAGGTTTCCAGGAGTGGTTAACCCACTGTTGTATGACTCCTCCGATTGCTGAGTTGGATGCGTCTACTGTGATACTAATGGGTGCTTCAGTGTCCTGATGTGCAAGCATTGTTGCTTGAGCGATAAGTTACTTAACTGTGGAGAATGCTTTCCTCGCAGTGTCGTCTAAATTGATGAATTTCGCATTTCCACGAAGTTGGTCGGTTAGCGGTTTCATTTCGGTATGAATCGTCTATAGAAACTTACAAAGCCGTTAAACGTGTGTAATCGCTTGATAGTGGTCGGTTCTGAGTAGTCGAGAATGGCCGCCACTTTGGTTCTAAGGGTTCGGATGCCTTACGCATCTATGGTGTGTCCTTGAAAGTCTAATGAGTCAGCTCCGATTTGACATTTCTTATTGTTTACAGTAATGCTATGTTTTTGTAGTCGGTCGAAAACAAGATCCAGATGCTGTCCGGACTTGTTATGAGGCAGTCATCAGCATACGCATGTACGAAGTTGAGATCTCGAAAAACATCGTCTACGAACCTTCGAAAGTTTGTGCAGCGTTTCTTAGACCGAAAGGCATTCACAAAATTCATAGAGTCCGAAGGGAGTTATGATAGCTGTTTTCGGTATGTCGTCAGTAACCATAGGGATTTGGTTATACGCTTTAATCAAGTCGATTTTCGAAAAGACAGTTGTACCTTTCAAGGTAGCTGTCAAATCGTGAATGTGAGGCAACGGGTAACGATCAGGAATGGTTTTCATATTCAATCACTGATAGTCATCAGTTGGACGCCAATCGTTTCTGTCCATTTTAGGGACCATGTGCAACGAGATACTCATGGGTTATTTGACGGTCGTATGATTCCTGAGTCTGTCATGTGGGCAAATTCGTTTTTCGCCAACCTTATGTTTTCGGGAGCCGGTCGGCGTGCTTTCGAGAATACAGGTGGTCCTGTAGTCGTGATGTGATTTGCAACGTTGCTGGTTACAAACGGTAACTTCGGTTGCGTTTGGTGCATCCCAGAATAATTAATGAGTAGTGTTTGGTAGAATGGGTCTATTGTGTGGCTAAGTGTGACAGGAGATAATCTGCAACCAGAAAAGGAAGTTACGCAAACAAATAAATTAGTGTTTCTGTCTACTAGCGTCCGTCTGCGCGTATCGATGATCAGATTCTGGTGTTGTAGAAGGTCCATACGAATGATTGGCATAGAAAAATCTGCAACAACGAAGATCCAGTATATGGGTTTGCGTAAACCCACGTTAAGTTAAACTTACCTTTTACCGTATGTGGCGACAGGCATTCTGTTTGCCACCTGTAGGTTTACAACCGATTCGTGAAGCCGGTCATTAGAATTCGCCTGAAGAACGCTAACTTCTGCGCCAGTATCGACGAGGTAGCGAACTCTCGTTATCACATCTGTGACGTATAACAGACGTCTGTGTTCGCAGGCTACGGTTGCCGTTAACGCGTGCAGGCATGGAAGTTTCCCGAACTGTTTTTCGTGCCGGGCGATTTTGAGCCTGGAAAACTTTTCGTGCCTTAAGGTAACCCTCGCGCTATTGATAGAAGAAACCAGACAAGTAGTGAATAGGTCTTTATTTCGATCTTCGCGCAGTCATAGTGGAGCGTGGGATTGTCTAATCAGACAAACAAAGGCTCTCAACATTCAATATAAGATAATGGGGAATATAACGCTTGTACAAAATAAGGAAGTGAATGAATACTTGAATAATACTGTTTTGGCATATGCTTGGTTGTTTGGGGTCAACTCTTAACCAACCAACCTAAGCTGTTACATTAGCTTCCCCCTAGAATCGACTTCCGTAGGAACGTGGGTTCGATTAATCTATCTATCGAAAACACCTTAATTCTATTTCTCATCCCAAGGGAAAATTATCAACTCGCTCACTGTTTGACTTACAATCAGTGACGACTAACGCTGTCAGCTGTCACCGATAGTCCATGGATGTCTCTTCATTTACTAGCTTGTCATCTTATTTTGTAGCATGTGATTTCTTCTACGACTATCGCTGATGGTTTGCTGCGTGCTTTCAAGAGAAAGAGTGTGAGAATGTGGAATAAGAACATCTGAAGAAGTGCCGCGAGCGGGCTACCCAACACCATGTTGGTGAGGTACGATTTTCCATGCTCAGACCGGCTATCAGGTGTTTACTCACCTGCCTCTTGAGTCACCCTCAAGTAAAAAGTAAAGAAGAATATACTTCAAAGTTAATGGTGAAAACCAATCAAACCTGAAGAACTGCTCCACTGCCTGCATAAAAATAATAAGTAACAAAATGGAAATACATAAATATAATTGATAATTGTTCGGTTCCACGTAAGTGATTGGCCTCTAGAAAGGATTGGTATTCTGGAAGGAAATAGACATAGTGTAGCCATCTTGTGTACGAAAAGGTATGAAAACAAAAAAATACTTTTTTATAACGCATATATGTAAAAGTGTAAACTTGCTAGAAGTTGGACTCATTGTCAAACCCGATCAAATGTATGACCTTGGGCCTATGACGACCGCCTTTTATAACCAGGTACGTAACCAAGGGTGCATAATTGTACTCCACAAAACGGAAAAGAATATACCGGGTTGCCTTTTGAATTCGTTGTATTTGCCAGTGTTAGTTGTATGAGTTTGATTAAAATCCTCAGCCATCGTTTCGGAATACCTAGCTTATGTGTCCAGTATTTAAAAAAAATTTAACATAACACTTATATATCAAAGGTAAAAGGTCTGGGGAGTTGTAGGTGAGGCGGAATGAGGAAAAAATATTTTTAAGTAGATGCAGGGTCTGATTAGCTACGTGGTTAGATTTTATCCTGCAGCCGAAACTGTCAACATCCTTGACTGACTAATGGATGTGCCCAGCGAACCGTTTTAGTCATTTGTAAAGATTTATCATCTTTACATTTCGATTCCGTAATGGATTTGTCAGTTAAACGATCTAACAACACGTATGGTGGTTCATGATCTAGATAAGCCGGCTTTAGCCTATCAATACTTACTGTGTCGATGTTTCCATGTTTTTCTACCACGAAATATTTAGATTTTCTTGAGACGACTTTGAAAGGACCTTCAAATGGAGGACTGAGTGGTGCTTTTATTTTGTCACATCTTATCCAGACGTGCGTGCAATTGCTTAGGTCTTTAGGTATATATACGGCGCGCGATTGTTCACGAGTATTAATCGGCTTAATTTTAGACATGTGGTCCCGTAGTTGATCTACATAATTTTCTAAATTAAGTTTTTGACTGTTAGTATTAGGGTTAATAAATTCACCTGGTAGTCTCAGAGTTGTTCCGAAAACCAGTTCCGCAGCTGAACACTGTGCGTCAGTTTTGACAGATGTTCGTATTCCCAACATAACTAATGGTAGGAATTCTGTCCACTGATTGGGGTTTGAGTGAGATATAAGGGCGGTTTTTAGCTGACGGTGAAAACGTTCTACCATCCCATTAGCCTGAGGATGATATGCAGTGCAGCGTATCCTATTGGAGCCTAGAAGTTTAGCCAAGTTATTAAATAGTTCGGATTCGAATTGCGCTCCTCTATCCGTCGTTATTGTTATGGGTGTACCAAAAATGGTTACCCAGTTCTGCATGAAAACTTTGGCTACTGTTTCCGCTGTGATGTCCGCTATCGGGATGGCTATAGGGAATCTGGTAAATCGATCTATGCATGTAAAAAGATAATTAAAACCGTTTGAACGTGGTAAAGGACCTACCAAGTCGATATGCACATGGGCAAAACGTGCATCTGGTTGCGAGAAAACACCTATGGGTGAATTTGTGTGACGATTAATCTTTGATTGTTGACATGCTGAACACTCTCTAACCCATTTGTGTACATCCTTCTGTAAATTCGGCCATATATATCTGGCATTGATTAGTTTTGTTGAAGCTTTCGCGCCAGGATGAGACAAAGAATGAAAGTTATTATATATCAACTTTCGCATATTTTTGGGAACGAAAGGTCGCGGCATTGCCTTGGTCGTGTCACAATAAATTAGAATACCATCGATAGGTGATGGGAATTGTTTTAAATTAAGACTTGAATTGTTTGTTTTAAGTAGGTTTTGTAATTCTAGGTCCTGCTCTTGTTCGTGTCTCAACGTCTCGAAGTTTACTGTAGACTGCTGTAGCACGTTCATTTCTAGTCTGGATAAAGCATCTGCCGCCTGATTGTCCTGACCTTTGACATGTCGGATATCGCTTGTGAACTGTGATATATAGTCAAGGTGTCGGACTTCTCGAGGTGAGTATTTATCGGCTCTCGCTTTTAATGCATTCGTCAGTGGTTTGTGATCCGTAAAGACTATAAATTCCCTACCTTCTAACATGTGTCGGAAGTGTTTAATGGTCAGGTAGATTGCAAGAAGTTCTCGCCCGAAGGTAGAATACCTTGTTTCGGCTGGAGCGAGTCTTTTCGAGAAGAAAGCAATTGGTTTCCAGGCGTTTTTAACCAGTTGGTTAAGGGTACCGCCTACTGCTTTATCTGAAGCATCCACCATCAAAGCAAGTGGGGAAAGAGAATTCGGATATATCAACGTAGTTGCTTGAGCCAGTTTATCTTTAAGCTGTTTAATAGCTTCGATGGCGTCAGAAGACAGTTTGAATTCTTTTGGTTTTCCTTTAAGTGAATCTGTCAAAGGTTGCATTAATTGTGCACAACCTGGTATGAATCTGCGATAAAAGTTAATTAGGCCTAGAAAACTTCTCAGTTGTGTTAGAGAACTAGGTACGGGGTATTGTTTGATGGTATCCACTTCTTTTTTGATAGGTTTAATCCCTTCTGGGCTTATTGTGTGACCGAGAAATTCTAAAGTTTGAACACCGAAAACACACTTACTTTGATGTATGTTTATTCCATGTTCATCCAGTCTTTTCAACACTGCTTGTACATGCTGTTCGTGTGATTGCAAATCGGGGCTGGCAATTAACAAGTCGTCTATATACCCCTGCGCAAATGGCATATCTCGAAGTAGGTTATCTATGAATCTTTGAAATGTCTGTGCCGCATTTCTCAGGCCGAATGGCATGCGTACAAACTCGAATAAGCCAAAGGGTGTAGTAATAGCTGTCTTGGGAATATCTTCATCAGCCACCGGGATATTGTGATATGCCCTGACTAAGTCAATTTTAGTGAATATGTTCATACCCTGTAAACCGTTGTGAAATCTTGGATATGAGGTATTGGGTACCTATCTGGTACGGTTTGACGGTTTAGGGCTCTGTAATCCCCGCACGGTCGCCAGTCACCTTCATTCTTCTTTGGGACCATATGCAAAGGGGATGCCCATTGACTATCAGAGGGACGGATAATACCCAATTGTAGCATATAATCAAACTCGGCCCTAGCGATTTTGAGCTTATCTGGTGCTAGTCTCCTGGGTTTTGCAAACACCGGTGCACCTTCGGTTTTGATAGTGTGACTTACTTTTAGTTTGTCTTTAGAAGGCTGTGGGTTTGGTTTAGTTAAGTTTGGAAATTCCGCGAGTATATCTTGGAATTTCGCTGTTGTTACTGGGGAGTTTGAATCAAGTTAAGAGAGCTGATGTGACTTTCTTTGCCTTTTGTGTAATACGAAGTTTCTTTTAGTGTTAATCGCCGTTTCTTGGTGTCAACTAGAAATTCGTATCTCTCTAGAAAGTCCATCCCCAGTATTGCCAGATCTAAGTCGGCTACCGTGAAAACCCAAGGGAATTGCCTCCTGAACCCCAAATCTAGGGTTAAAGTTTTCTGCCCAAATGTCGCAATTTTAGTTTTATTTGCAGCTTGAAGTGTAATTGATGATGTTTCTCGACTAATCTCAGTTTTATTTTGAGGGATGATGCTAAGAGCAGCGCCAGTATCCACCAAGAAATTCAAGCCAGAGTTTCTGTCTCTAACATAAAACAAGCGACTGTTTAGGCGCCCCTCCTCAGTCGTCGCGACCTGGGGAGGGGTTACTCGTTTCCCGCTGTCTTAGAATTATGCTTAGGCCAGGCGCATGGTTGCATGCACTTGGTTGAGTTGACACCAAACTTCCAGTGGTACCAACAAAACTGCCCAGATTGTCTGGACATTTGTGACCTGTTTTGTGACTTGGATCGTGGTCGTTGTGGTGACCTGCTCCTGTTTCTATGACCCATTTGCATTCTGGTGACAGCCTCAGTGAGACTCTTAACACTCGCAATGAGTCCTTCTATTACGGGGTCTTTTGCTGATTCTACTTTTTGTGTGTGATTTATTGTGCCTGATCCAGTTGGAGGACCTCTTTCCATTATTCTGTCGGCTATACGCGCTAAATGAGATAATGAGGTTTCAGGATCTTGTGCATCCAAACAGTGTTGGACGTAGCATGGGAGAGCTTGTATCCATCCTTGTTTTAGGACTGCTTCACCCACTGTGTTATCACCCACTAAGACTTGGAGGTGACGTAAAAACTGTGACGGCGACCGATCACCTAGTGTTTCACCTTGAAAAAGTCTTTGGATTCTTTGACTATCTGATAATGATAAACGGTTCATTATCTCTCGTCTTAAGATGGTGTATGGTTGTGGTGATGGTGGACTTAAAATCAAGTCACGGACTTCTTTGGCGACTGAAGGAGGAAGGATAGAACACAAGTCTCTATAGCGAATCCCTTCAGATTTGATATTGTGTCTCGTGAAATAATGCTCTAGTTGAGCAAACCACAACTCAGGATCACTACGATCAAATTCTGGAAGTCGGGATTTCGTAGTCATAACAGTGTCTATCTCCACTGGTGACAAATCCTCCAGATTATGGGTTTCTATTGAGTCTGACATGAGGTATGTGACAAATATAGCAATAAAGTTAGCACGAAAAATGGTTACTATAACACGAATAACTTAAGATAATACGGAATAAACTAGTTATATACTCAAATTAGTTTACGGATAATCAGGTCTACTTTTACGATTAAGTAAAAAAATGTTAATAACAGAAATGAGGTTAAATTTGTGTTCAAAAAGGGCTCACCATTTCGTGCCTTAAGTAACCCTCGTGCTATTGATAGAAGAAACCAGACAAGTAGTGAATAGGTCTTTATTTCGATCTTCGCGCAGTCACAGTGGAGCGTGGGATTATCTGTTCAGACAAACAAAGGCTCTCAACATTCAATATAAGATAATAGGGAATATAACGCTTATACAAAATAAGGAAGTGAATGAATACTTGAACAATACTGTTTTGGCATATGCTTGGTTGTTTGGGGTCAACTCTTAACCAACCAACCTAAGCTGTTACAAACCAAAGGGTTTTCTGCAATTTCTGGAAGACTTTCTATATCGGTTATGATATGAGTGCCAGTCGGGATTATCCGTCTCTCGTGGCCTAGAGACAGATCGCCTACGTGAAGTGCTGTACAATTATGATCCACTTTGATATTAGTACTGCTCTAATAATAGACCTAATCCTAGAATTGTAGATTTGTCATGATATAACTGCCTAATCTATATGATATTACGTGAAAGTTACATCATCGTCCATACCAACTCATTGCATCATAACAATTACCAATACATGATGTAGAACAAGCTCAGGCTAGAGATAGGACAATATATTTATTATGGTTAAAAGATATAAGATAACAGGGACCACGCCTGCATGGCTGAGTCATGCCATTCGATCAACCCCAATTCATTCAACTCATTCTTCCCGCCTTCTCCATCGTTTGGTATTTCTCCGCATTAAATATTGAATACATATTATCCGAGTTGTCTCGTGTTCAGCTTTGAAGATTGTGTGGTTATGGTCCAATGCCACTACAGTGCTTCTTCGAGGGGTGTGTGACCGTTTACGGTCATTGAGAAATCTCAGATTACGTGCCAGCGAATCACATAATCCCGTAATGTCATTATAGGTCGTTTGAAGTTTTTCCTTGACTCAAAAAACCTGGGCGTTAGAAGTTTTCGTGGTTTCAAGGATGTGGTCGTCAGATGCAGCCAGCTCGTCCACGACATTGTTTTGAAACGAGACCAGAACAGCTTGCATCTGTTGAGGAAGTTTGGATAAGAAAAGTATTTAGAATAGGCCATCATCGAAGGGTCTTTGGACGATAACCTCTCTCATTCTTTGCAACGTGTCTGTCGTAAAATCGTGTTGCAGGTGGATGTTAGTAAGGAGTTTGCCTAACCTTTGTCGATCGTTTAGGTTGTTTAATTGTTTCGCAGGGTTCAGAAACATCACCAGTAAACATACTAGGCGTTACGTACCTGTTGAATTTTCGTGGTAGTGCCTTGACTACTGCGAGGAATTGTACACGTGCGTCGTTCACGCCGTGCTCGTAGAAGTCGGCTTCTGCGTAAAAGAACCGGCCTTCGATGTTGTCTAGACAGAAGGACGTCAGCTGAAACAAAGGTGGGGACAGTCTTTAACTTAAATACCTTGGGTGTCTGTTCAGTCATGGTGAAATACCAAGTACGATAATAAACGAGTGAAAAATATATATATTCAAAAACACGGAAAAAATATCACCATACATAAAGAGTTATTATAAGGCAATAATATACAGAATTCTAAAAAGGAACAGACTCACAGTTTGCGATTTGGTGTACCAGACCACGTTAGGCTCACTAATGAAGATGCACAGGTATTTGGAGTTTAATAACGCTTAAACCAGTAACAACTAATATGAATCGTGCTCATCAAGTGAAATCAAAAGATAGGAGCGAGGAGGTTCGAAGATATATTTGATAGGCTATCAATATATCGATAGCTTCAGTTCACCACCTAGTTGTAGCCAATTTAAAACTGAAGCTAAAAAAGAACTGGACAACTGGACAAACAGCAATACAAAGGTTCAACACAGCCTTCATTCGAGATACTGACAGACTCAATGAATTCAAGATAGCTCTCAACAACAGTTTCCAAGCCTTACAGGATCTACTGAAGGAAGAAGAAACTACTATGGAGGACAACTGGAAAGGTATCAAAGAAGCACTAACTTCAACGTGTCAAGAGGTTCTGGGTCTAAAGAAGCAACATCATAAGGAATGGATCTCTACAGAAACACTGGACAAGATCAAAGAAAGGAAGAACAGGAAGGCAGCAATTAACAACAGCCGAACACGAGCAGAGAAAGTTCAAGCACAAGCTGAATACATAGAAGCAAACAAGCAAGTGAAGAAGAGCATTAGAGCCGACAAGAAGAAATACGTGGAAGAACTAGCAACGACGGCAGAAAAAGCTGCTAGAGAAGGAAATATGAAACAGCTTCACGATACAACGAAGAAACTAGCAGGGAGATACAGTAAACCAGAGAGGCCGGTCAAAGACAAGGAAGGCAAGCCAATCACTGAAATTCAACAACAGCGAAACAGATGGGTAGATTACTTCGAGGAACTCCTGAATAGGCTGGCTCCAATGAATCCACCGAACATCGAAGCAGCACACACAGATCTTCCTATAAATGTCAATCCACCAACGACGGAAGAAATTAGAAGGGCCATCAGAAAAATCGAGAGCGGGAAAGCAGCGGGGCCCGACAACATACCAGCAGAAGCACTGAAATCAGACGTCGAAGTGACCACTAGCATGCTATACCTTCTATTCAAAAAGATTTGGGAGGAGGAACAAGTGCCAATGGACTGGAAAGAAGGACACCCCGTCAAGATTCCAAAGAAAGGAGATTTGAGCAAATGTGAAAACTACAGAGGCATTACACTACTGTCGATACCAGGGAAGGTCTTTAACAGAGTGTTGCTGAACCGGATGAAAGATGCAGTAGACGCCCAACTTCGAGATCAACAAGCTGGATTCCGTAAGGATCGGTCGTGCACAAACCAAATTGCAACACTACGGATCATCGTCGAACAATCAGTTGAGTGGAACTCGTACTATACATCAACTTCATTGATTATGAAAAGGCATTTGACAGTGTAGATAGGAGGACGTTATGGAAACTTCTTCGACACTACGGAGTTCCTCAGAAGATTGTCAATATTATCCGGAACTCATACGACGGACTACAGTGCAAGGTCATTCATGGAGGACAGCTGACAGATGCATTCCAAGTAAGGACTGGAGTCAGACAAGGCTGTTTACTCTCTCCCTTCCTCTTTCTTCAGGTTGTCGACTGGATTATGAAGACCTCAACATCTGGTGGAAAAATTAGCATACAGTGGACGGCTACGAATCAATTAGACGATTTGGACTTCGCAGATCACCTAGCCCTCCTATCGCATACACACGAACAGATGCAGATGAAGACAGCCAGTGTAGCAGCAGTCTCTGCATCAGTAGGCCTCAGCATACACAAAGGGAAAACCAAGGTCCTCAAATTCAAAGCGGAAAACAGCAATCCAATCACTCTTGATGGCGAAACTCTGGAAGATGTAGAGTCCTTCATATACCTGGGAAGCATCATCGATGAACAAGGAGGATCAGATGCAGACGTAAAGGCGAGGATCGGCAAAGCAAGGGTCGCATTCCTACAATTGAAGAACATATGGAACTCAAAACAACTTTCAACCAATATCGAAGTCAGAATCTTCAGTACCAACGTCAAGGAAGTTCTACTGTGCGAAGCTGAAGCTTGGAGAACTACAACGACCACCATCAAGAAGGTAGAAGTATTTATAAATAGTTGTCTACGCAAGATACTCAACATCTATTGGCCGGATACTATCAGCAATAGCCTACTGTGGGAGAGAACAAACCAACTTCCAGCTGAAGAGGAAATTATGAAAAGACTCTGGAAATGGCTAGGACATACATTACGCAAATCATCGAACTGCATTATGAGGCGAACGCTAACTTGGAATCCTGAAGGGAAGCGGAAAAGGGGAAGGCCAAAGAACACATTACGTCGGATAGTAGAAGCAGATATGAAAAGGATGAATAACAACTGGAAGGAGCTGGAAAGGATTTCCCAGGACAAGGTTGAAGGGAGAATGCTGGTGAGCGGCCTATGTTCCTTCACGAGGAGTAACAGGCGTAAGTAAGTAAGTAATCAATATATCGAGATCGTCTGATCTAATATGGCTAGCGACTGCAGGGGTTGTTGGACACGGCGTTTCCACTCGTGATCTGGTGTGGATGCATGACCGAGCGCCTTCAGCTGGTGAGTCCATTGAAACTAATGTGGTCAGCATCCAATGTCGAAGACTTACAGAGCTATTTGTTTTGGGGATATTTTTAACGGCGTTAAACGTACTTTCAACTGACATTTTGAATTATTACCATATCTCTCGTTGTATTTCTTCACTTCACTGGCCGTAAATGTGAATCACCAAATAAGTTCGAGAGCTCAAGTCAAAACCTTACGAAGAGCGTCTTAGATCACTCACAAATGTATACACATTAAAGTATAGGCGACTCGGGAGTGGCTTTTTAATAACTATAAAGTCCTAAAAACTCTTCGGCATCCTAAAAAAGCACTCACGGAACCTAACTACTAACACAGACTTTGGTAGCAGTACACTGAAACTAAAAGCACAATACAACAAAATGGCTTGCAGGCACGTATACCCTGTACACGTAACCCAGTCCTGCAATCCGCTGACAGCTGAACATCCAAATGAATTTCTAGGGGTCATTCATAAGGAAATTTGATACATTCTTGTGAACTCAGGATGGTATTTCATAAGAATATAGTATCATTTCTGATTTACTTGTTACATGTTGTATACTACATCCTTACGAGAAGCTTATAACTTCTGGTGTTTTGGAATTATTCAACGTAGCTAAGTGCTATTTTGAAGCATTCAGTTAACGATTTCTGTTTCAAAAGCAATGGGATTTGAACAATTCCACCTGAAAAGTTCACAGTTGGTAAATGTCAAGGCGTAAAAGTGAACTTTGCGCTACGTAAGTGTAGGTCGTATGTGTAAAGGTCGAAGTGTTGTATGCGGACTAATGAATGAGAATCAAGAACATGGTTCATCGTTGGTTATAAGTCCTAAATTTCTGTTCCTAATTGCAATATCGGAGATGAATAGAAGTAGAAACGGCGTTTTATACTGTTTAGAACTTTTGAAACGATGAAGAACTCAACAGTGAAATGATGTTGGACCTATACGCCGTTTATTTCAGTTTCTGTAGGTTGTATATAACAGGCAAATCAACAAAGTTTTTAAATAATAAACATTAGCATCTAGTCGTAGAACAGATTTAAATCTTAAGTGGCATTGGATTTCGTAGAACTAATCAGAAAACGTCCATTACATTTTCTCATAAAATCCACTATTTTGCGTTATTGCTGACATCAGTTTGTGATGAAAACGGAATGTGTGGATTCTTAAAAGTGTATTTTGACCCTCATAAGGGTTCGCGAAGACAACACATGTTGAAGGCGAATTTATGTCGTTGTTTCTCTCACTTTCGAACAGACGAACATGTAGAAGGTATTGTTCTTTCCACAAACCATTCATTTACGGAGTTTGTTTTGTAGTAGACTGGCTAGAGATTCGTCAGTTATTTGGAGCGTGTCCATTCATTAAATTCACTCGTGTTTACTAATGAACCCCCGAAATCCCATCGAACTCTACAGACTTTAAATGTCTGTGTTTGGTCGTGTTTTGTCCCATTTTTTTCCTTGTAGCTTACCACTAAATTTAATATCAATTCGACTCTGAACTCACTGTAGTAATAATGCGGTCTTCTATTTTAATAATTTTCAATAATCTGCGCTACAGAGTTAGAACAGTTAATGTAGGATTCGTGCATAGTTTCATGTCATACAGGAGTCGAACATGTCCTTAGTCAATATTTTCATAGTGACTGACGTTTTATGTGCTAGGACTAAATAATATTAGAGATATAAAGATGGATTAAAACATTTTTCGACTTCCACTCCTCCAGTCATACTACTCCATTAATGGCGACCTCTCCAAGATAACTCAAGCAGTAAAATAGGAACTTATGCATTGATGGAAAGTAGTATGGTTATGAGCAGTGGCTAATCAGTTGTTATCCCCAGGTTATTTGTTAAGGTTGCTATTTTTTGATGTTGGTACCTGGTATTATTTCAAAAGGCTGGACATTGGCATTAATCGAAATTATGTCGATTGCATTGCTTAGAATAACACGACTTCAGTCTGACAAAAGTTTTGTAAGCTATATATCAGTTCCAGTTATTATATTTCCAATTAGCATAGTGGTATAAGATTATTGACGTAATCAGTAGTAGTGCACTAAAGAAATTGAGAATAAAACAAGCAGTGGAATTTTAGAAAAATATGACATTTATGACTTAAATGAAAGTAAAGGATGTGTGTGCATATCGTAAATTTAGGCAAAGCGGTTAGCGTACTGTGTTTCCCAGCTGCTAGGTATCGATCTAGACAAATCACAAGACTAAGCTGTGTATTCAATCACTGAAATACTTGTACCATGAGTGTCGACACCATTTAAGTTGTTTGGAAAACTGCATCCACTCAGCATCAGATAATAGGACTATGCCGTTTGTATACTTTAATTTGACGAGATAATTCTGGGTCGAAGATTAGTCGTCATAAATAATATGCTTTTTCTAGAAATACATGTATGGCAAACTTTTGTTAGTATAAAATTGAATTACACTAAATAACACCATTTAAGTAGAAATTTCAAATGATTGCTCACCATTAATATAGAGATTTAGCCAATGCACAATCAACAAGACATGATTCCTGTTTATGTTTCCTTATTTCGTTGTTACTGAGTCCCATTTAGGCGTTGCATAATTGTAATATCTAAGATCTCAAAAGTCAAGTTCACACTCCTACATTAATTACATGCGTTTTCTATAAAATGAGACAATTACTAATAAAGGCAAGTCATTTGAAATCACATCTGTCTCCCAAAATCTTATTCGCATCTCAGTTTGTCAAATAATCATAGACCATTTTTGTAGTCAACTCACTGATGTCTGCTACTTTCCATCCCTCCAAGTCATTTATAACCCTAGCGTTCTAGGTGCCCTAAAAGATTGCTAATAAGCGTTAAACAGATCTCACAGACAATCTTACTAACATCAAGAATAAGTTAAATAATCTTATCTTCGACAAATATAGATTGTATCCTTATATCCATACATTCAGTCCTTGCTAAGGCGTTGTCGAATTTTCCGCAAAACAAACCTACATTATTTTATAGTCTACTGGGGTGTGTTTACAAGCGCGAAAAGTTATAAAAAACCTACTAAACCAAATGTTTACGAGCCGGAATTTCACGTAATCGTAAGTAATATTACTCGTCTTTTTTGCTGCTGTATTCGTGCGACCGAGCCTCATTTACATTTAGTAGACTTAACGGCTATATATATAAGTAGACACTACTTCCAAAGTTAGGCGATAATGTATCAGTGTACTGATTTTTGTGGACTGACCAAAATGATTGGAGTAGGGGGAATTATATGTTATTGATTCTAAATATGAAGGTTCAGACTCATTTACTGTTGACCTAATTGTTTTCAGTATTCTTATCGAAATTTGGTGTTTTCTTGTTCAAGCCTTATACGCTTTTCTGACTACGAGTTTTTTGGATTAGTTTTTGCTTATGTTTCCTGAAAGTCAGGTAGTTCAAGTGTTTTTTCAAGTCTCCTTTGAGGGAGATGTTTCAACCAATGCTTTACCGATTGCTTTTCCACACTATCGTACTTGTGTAAAACTAACGGAACGATATCGTGTTAATAAGTGTCGTTTTTTCCCTTTACAGCCACTCTTCGTTCGTGGTCCAATTTATAGTGCCAAAAATCCTGCCTATCAGAAAACGCTTATACGATTATACTTCTAATTTTTCATTGACCAAATAAAATTACTAGTCAATTGTCTCCATGTTTTCTAGAAGTTTACGTTCTGAAACACGCAGCAGAGCCAAAGAAGACCTAAAAAGAGTTCACAAATCACATGAACAGGTTCGAAGCTGGTAAGATATTTTCCATTCCGCTCATTGTCTTTCTAATTTCAATTTCCGCTGTAACAAAACCCTAGTAGTATGTTTCAGTCCCTTCGAAAATTTTTACGTGGTTTAATTTGTGTAGTTAGCTTGAAATGTATGAAGAGCATCTCAACTATCTCAAATACTATCATATAGCAAGCTCACTAATTGACTCACCTATTTACTGTCCACTTCTATATAACTGATTTCACCATATACAGACTACATGTTTTAAGGATCGCTCATTAAACGGGTATTAAATTAATGTCATTTTCTAATGATTAATACCTTTACAGTAGTCCCTTTAGTTGACGATATATCTAGATATTCATTTTTGACCAACCTTGCTTTAGGGAAAAGAAATGGGTCGCTGTCAAGGACACTTCAATGCTTATTTATAAATGGGTACCTTCTCTTATAATTGATATGGGTCACAGCAAAAAAGGAACATTCAATCGTCAGTCAAGTATAAATAATACATCACATATTTCTTCTGGTATTCTTTCATCGTATTCATGTCAACAACCTGAACAAGATAATTCTAACGGTTTAGTGGATACGAATTCAGATAAACCTACGAATCTGAAAAATGAAGACCAAGGTCCAACCAAAACACCACAAGATACAATTCTGTCGGTTACAGGTAAAGACCGTTATCGAATAATCATATTATTACTACTATTGTGAATTATGGTTTTGACAGTGTGTTTAAGTTTTAAATGGTTAGAGACGATCAACAGAAGACTACCGGCTTGGGACCTATCAGCGAGTCGTATTTACGATTTCGAAGAAAACCAGTGTTTCTCTAGAACTTTAATCCTCTAAAATCCTTGCTACAGTCATAGATATTGCCATATGAACTAACAATGATCTGTAGATCTAATGCGTTAACATTAGTTAGTCACTAAGTAGTAACCAATGTTATGTTTCTTAGTCTTTCCTTAGTTCTGTTCGGATTTAACATGAGAGCCGCACATAAAGTCTATTTTTCTCTTTTGTTGATGTTTTCACTGTACTTCTTGTTGTTGATTTATATTTTGTATGTTATTATATAAATTGTCAAGTAATGGCTTAATGGTTAAGAAACTTGTGTGTATCAGTGGCTATCACATATAAAGTATGGTACACGAATCTGTACGTGTTAAAAAAGGTAATTATATATATAATTATTATCCAAGGATAAATCCATTTTTTAATCGTTCTTGCACTTATGATCAATTAGTTGGTACCATATTTTTATTTTACCTATAAAAGTTCAGTGCTATGTTGTAGAGTTATTTGCTCTAACAGCCCAGCGATACTATCAACCGATGCTGTTTCAACCCTCAGATTCATGCTTTGGTTAATTCTGCCGTCATCAAACGTTATTACCGAGTGCTTCAAGTTTTATTTCTGAAGACATTTTACTAACTAAAATAAAGTGTTATGAAGTACGATACCCCAAATTTGATTTTGATGCCCAATCTTCCTATACATCAGCCCGACCGACTACTCGATTGAGAATACTGAGAGTGGAAAAGGAAATTTATTGACAAGTCAAACTGGCATGTGTGTATACTCCAATGTCATGTCTCATTCCCAGGAAATGTATCCAGTTTCTCGGCCAATCGCGTGCACTTATAATCTGACCGATTTTTGATTGGCTCAATATAGAGCTTTCTCTCCTGAAAAATTTGTCTGGTTCCCCGTATTCAGCTAAAGGCATTGGAGAAGCGCACATCATCAAGGCTGATGGAGAATTTTTCGTAGCTCAAAACGATAATGGACGTACTGTATTCCTTGGACTGGATTAAACTAACCACGTCAGAGAACACAATACCTCCGAACATATGGTATATAATGAACCTGTTTAACAAGCATGCAGCTGTTAATAAGTTAGCTATACTATGGTATCTGAAGGAACGAAAAAATTCGAATTATGAGACGTAGTTTTCTAGAATTTGTTGTTATAAGTAAATATCGTATTCAAGTACAATGATCCTAATTCGACAATATTATCAATTCTAATACGAGTAAGGAAATATTGTCTATAAATATGTACTGAAGAAAGTTCAGAAGTTTTAATCTATTTTAACACCAGAGCTGACGTAACAACGTTTTTATGCTTTCTATCTCTCCTACATTCTCACTTACCTCTTTATAGTTGTTATATCCTAGTGAGGATTAAATTGTAGATAACTTCTGAGATCTGTTTATGGACCAATATTATACATATATTCTTATTGTACAACTATTGAGTAACTAGATTATGTGTGTTCATATTCCTCTTATTATAGGCTTATTTTATAGGCTATTATTATACGATTTACTGTTCTGAAGTTATGCCCAGTTTAATAATTATTCTCCCACAATCGCAACCACTTTTCGACTTGATCTATTTTGTGGTGCGATGTGGTCTATTTGGTTTGTATATAAACCAGGTATGTTTGGAATAAATGATTCATATAATAGGAGCTGGTATTGGTGTTCTGGTCTCGACTGGCAGAGCTAGGCATGGAAAAGGACCAATAAGGACGCTAGGCTGTTCACACCAGTCGACACGTTATTAGTTTGGCTTAATGTTAAGATTGTATAAGTCATATTCTGATTCGCGAGCAAGTCACGTGATATTTAACCGGGTAAAAGTCACAACAATATTTATTTGACTTACCTTAGTTTTCAAACAAAAATGCTTCTGCAAGTATGTTTGATCAAATTGTCGGAAATGTGTCACTCAAATGCATTACGTTTTACTAACCAACCTTTTCGAAAGTGATCAGTTGTGTCAAGATTTTTATTTTACCCTAGAAAATTACTTACCCCCCTCGTTATACTATATGGTTATTTTGTAACTTAAATAAGTTGTGACCTCAGACTTAAGAGTGGTTTCACTTCGCGACTGTAGAGTCACGAAGTTATGGAATATTTTTTTATTAGTTTAACATATATTATCATCGTACTTTTATTGAAATAATGATAAACAAATTACATTTTCGGTATTATTTACAGATGGCATGTGCTCTCAAAAAACATCTCATGTGGATACAGAAAACAATAACAGTCAAGAAGCTTCACTTGATAAAAGCAATGACATTATCATGTCATCTGAACAAAAGTCCAATTCATTGGATAATACTATTGACGACACTGTTATTTCAGAACCGATTTCTGTTAAACCTGAGATTGATGAAGATTCAACCATTGTTATTGAAAATGACAGTATTGTTAATAATAGTAATAATAATGATGATCGAAATGGAGTTTGTTAAGTTATATACTTTGTATTGATTTTCTGTGTATATGTTTTATTTACTAGTAACATTTTATAATATATCTCAAACAATCAATGATCTTTTGTAAATCTCTTGATGAAGAAAAATAGATGGTAAATTTTTCGTTTGTCCATTTTTCTTTTCTTATCTAGTATGTGTAACTTAATCTGTATAGATTTAGAAAATCGTTGAGTGAAAACGAGTTACAAACTTTTCCATTCGTAAGATATACCTAAATAGAATGTTTACATATTTTGAACCGCTGTGAAACGAATATTGTCAGTGACTTATTCAAGTAGAAAAAGTGAGATGTATTCATATTGGATGGACTGTCTGTTGTACAGTTCATAACAACTTGTGTAAGCGTATTGAATTCAACTCTCCACATTATAACATTCCGGTCATTTGTTAGTACGTTTTATTTCAACTTGTTGGTAGGTCAAGAGTTTCCAATTTAAACAATTTGAATTGCAGTTCGTAGATAAAAGCCAGTGAGGATCGCTATCAAGAGCTTTCAAATAAAGTTTATCGAATTTCTTCTTTGGTCCGTTAGGTAACGTAAAGCACTTACTAGCCTTTCAATTTCTCTGATATCGTTAACTAAGACTGTTCGTGAAGGTAAAAAATAACCGTCTACTAGGGCTGAGTTTGGAAGAGGGGGAAGCTTTTTCGTACCTGAACAATATCATCAATGAACAAGGAGGGTCAGATACAGACGTGAAGGCAAGGATTGGCAAAGCAAGGGCCACAGCCTTACAACTGGAGAACATATGGAACTCAAAACAACTCAACCAATATCGAAGTCAGAATCTTCAGTACCAACGTCAAGGAAGTTCTACTGTGCGAAGCTGAAGCTTGGAGAACTACAACGACCACCATCAAGAAGGTAGAAGTATTTATAAATAGTTGTCTACGCAAGATACTCAACATCTATTGGCCGGATACTATCAGCAATAGCCTACTGTGGGAGAGAACAAACCATCTTCCAGCTGAAGAGGAAATTATGAAAAGACTCTGGAAATGGCTAGGACATACATTACGCAAATCATCGAACTGCATTATGAGGCGAACGCTAACTTGGAATCCTGAAGGGAAGCGGAAAAGGGGAAGGCCAAAGAACACATTACGTCGGATAGTAGAAGCAGATATGAAAAGGATGAATTACAACTGGAAGGAGCTGGAAAGGATTTCCCAGAACACGGTTGGATGGAGAGTGCTTATGGGCGGCCTATGCTCTTCGACGAGCAGTATCAGGCGTAAGTAAGCATTCATAAACAATTGTCTACACAAGATACTCAATACCCGTTGACTGAATATCATCGGCAACAAACTACTGTGGGAGTGAACAAACGAACTTTCATCTGAAGAGGAATTTAAGAAAAGACTATGGAAGTGGATAGGACATACATTTCGGAAATCATCAAACTGCATTATGAAGCAAGCACTAACTTAGAATCCTGAAGGGCAACGGAAAAAAGGAAGACCAAAAGACACACTTTACTAAGAATTGGAGGCAGGCATGAAAATGATGAACAGTAACTGGAAAAGATTGCCCAGAATAGAGTTGGCGAATGCTAGTGGGCGACCCATGCTCCTACATGAGGGGTAACAGGCGTAAGTAGGTAGGGCTTAGTCTAGATAGTCACCAAAAACTATGTATACTCTTTTTTGGAACTCCTAAAACACCAATTGAACTTACTCTTGTTTAGTGTAACCTACCAGCATCCTACAGCAAACATATTTCAGTGTTTGGAGGAGATTGGAAGTCCTCCCTATCCTCTAAATTACAATTGATTCAAGCGTAGATGAAGACTATCAATAGTTGGTGTCTATCCCTGCCTTAACGATTACTTGACACCATTTAATTGAGCCATTCTCAGGAAGCTGTCGGCTGAGACTCGATTTCTGTTTTTGAATTCGTTATAATAATTTCGAGTGTGATACTGAAACAAGTTATCGTTAAATCTTCAGCTATTTTAGTCCAAGCCTAGGTGAACAATAGCTTTTTGGATCCGATGAATGTATTTTTGAATTTTAGCTCAGTATTTAAGATAGTTAAATGCATGAAATGTGGGCATCTGTTTTGTATTAACCAGATAAATAGGTATCATTAAACACAGC
Source organism: Schistosoma mattheei (assembly GCA_944470405.2). Taxonomy (NCBI): domain Eukaryota; kingdom Metazoa; phylum Platyhelminthes; class Trematoda; order Strigeidida; family Schistosomatidae; genus Schistosoma; species Schistosoma mattheei. The sequence goes on from OX103945.1 coordinate 31,279,747, forward strand.
AAAATCATCTACAAATAAAAATTAGCAAGAAGTTAGGACAGTTATAATAACGATTATGAGTAGTAATTCAATGTTAGCAAACAAAAACGGTCTCATTAAATATGCCATATTTGAGAGTGAAATCCTCACACGTGTTAGAATATGGTTATGAGGTATGTACTATACTACAGAAATCATCACAAGACGCTTCCATTCTAAACTGCTTGAATAATTGATCGTTCGGAGTTAAGCTACTTATAAGTAGTCTAAGAGTTTTCACATTATTACATAATATTATATAAATATCTATTTTAAGTTATTTTCACCGTTTTTAAGTGAAGATGTAGATTCACTAAAATTAACATATAATTTGATGAAAATGTTGACGCCTTGTTTGTATATTAAAATCAAATTAATATGAGCTGCAAATGTCCAATCGAGATAAGATTGTGAACTTGATAACTTTCCTCTGCTGTTTTACAAAATATTCTAGTGTTCAAGAGACAAAATGATTAACTTGATACCAATGAGAACAATAAAGATACAAGCATACTAATCTTTTAGATACTCCAAAGACCTTTACCAATATTTAGAGATCTTATATGTCCATCAACAAAAAATAAATAAAAAATGTAAAGGATGTATACGCCCACATATTATGATCATTTACTGCTCTTAACGGCAAATAGTTGGTTATTTTCACTTCTATGCAATGCAAATGAGTGGCCTTTGGACCAACTTTCTCTTGTTTAAGTGTTTTTATTTCATAAAAACAATTATTTCCTTATAAAGACAGTAGGCTTTAGAATATACTAAATACTTTATGAGTATTTTGATGTTGAACTGTTCTTATTGACAACCTCAAGTGATTTTCATGAAGGATGACAGCTAAAAATGCATATTTCGGAATGTGAAAACACTAAGAAAAAACTGTACAAATCAGTAATAATTCCCACTGGGATAAATGACTGACAAAATCTTCAAATAAAAATTGTTTATTGGAATCCAATCATGTGAGGAATTCAGGAAACTAGAGTTGGTACATTTTTAAAAAAAAATATTATTCACTGTTTATATTTAGGTCAAATGATAAAACAATTGTGTGAAGCCAATTTCTGTTGGTCAGATAATTAGAACACTTACGATAGTAACTCTTAATCTCGATAGATGCTTTAAACACCTGTAATTCGTGTTAAAAATACGAAAAATTCGTATTTAAAAAAAGCTTTATCTAAGTGTACTTACACAAGTCTAACTTGAAATTGATAGGTTTGTCCCGTTGTAACTATTTTGACTGAAATTTGATCAGTCTTGGTTAGGATTTATGCATTCTGTGTGGGTGGTATAGACATAGCCGTTGTGACACAAGCTAGGATAGAATAGATGAAATTTAGCTAGGAGTGGAATCCATGATGCACACTTCATTCCATCTAGGACTCATCAGGTGGGTGCATCTTTATTCCAGAGCTGATGTTCACCCTGGAACGTGAACCCGGCACCGTCCATTTCAAATTCCAAAGCGTTATCCATTTAGCTACTGAGTCAATTCTATTCTAGTGCTGATCAGATTCTCTGGATTTCCGAAGAAGATTTACGGTACGATATGATCAGAAATAAAGTTCCAGACCATTTGATTTAATTCCGGTTATCCTGAAACCCAGTAATTGATGAAATAAGATTTTCAGACAGTTGGATACAGATAATTGTTTAGATTGATATCTTGCAGAGATTTGTGGGGAGTAATACAATTACTCACTGATAAATTTGAGGTTAAGACCAGGCTATTATACAAATTTATAAGGTTGAAGTTTTCTACTATAAAATGTAAATTTGATTTCAATTGAAATAAACTGTTACATAGAAAAAAGTGTCAGCTTGATCTGTCGGTGACAATAAACAGATATTCTTGTATAGTTTGCTTGGAGCCCGTAAAATTGGATCGTCAGACAAGACAGCAGTTGTATTGATCTAGTTCGAGTATTGATAAGTCCACCTAGGCTGTCTATCTGGTACTAATGAAACGATAAATGTGAGAATAACAGTCGAGGGTAACACTAAATGATTATTGGCCAGAATTTAGTTTTACACATTCACTCACTCGCTCGGTAGCCAGTGTAAAACAACTCAGCGAGCACAGCTCCTAATTATGCAGTTCGAATATATGAAACAATCATGCAGTAATATAGAACAAAATCCTGGCAACATGTCGAGAAGGTTAAGAAGTTAGAATATAGGCACAACCGCACCACAAGTGAGAGAGAACTGAATGGTAAATCCGTGATAAATGAACAGTAATTTTGGAATAATAATAAAACATACGACAATAGTTGTAGTAGAGAAATTCTCTAAAACCTAATAATTCGATTGTAATCACATAAATTTGAATATCGTATCCACTGAGTTACGATATCATTAAAATGAATAAGGTAAAGATGGCCATCCTTTATTTATGTCTAATAAGAGTCTACTATCTAGCGTTTTGTCGCATATTTAATGAGTCAGTCCTGCATAGTCAACTGAAGCTAGACCACCGTGGAAAACCTGGGAGAACTGGACGACCGTTTGGTCCTAGTACTGGACTCCTCAGCAGCGCGAATCCACGAACTCCTGGAAATGTTTCTTGAAGTCAGTGAACATATAATTATTATCAGAAGGAGTTTTGCGGCGCAACTTCGTGGATTGGTTGGAGTTAGACATTAACACCTTTGGATGCCGGCCAGTCCAGTGGTTTGGTGGTTAAGCGCTCGTGCGTGAGACTGATAAGTCCTGATTTCGAATCTCGCGGGGTGCGGGATCGTGGATGCGCACTGCTGAGGAGTCCCATACTAGGACGGAACAGCCGTCCAGTGTTTCCAGGTTTTCCATGGTAGTTTAGCTTCAACTGACTCAAAATTTTCAACGATTGAAACTTCATTTTAATCATTTAAAGTTTATATATCTATGAATACACTACTTTAACGCATTCTAAATTGCCGAACAAAAAAAATAATAAAACCAAATAAAGTCCAAGTTAGTTCTGCACAACGAAATCCCAAGTAAAAACGAAACTTATACTCTGATATGTAGTATCCACTCACTTTATGAATGGGAAAAAAGTGTTAGACATCGCACACACATTAGACATTGCGAGATAAGTGACTTACAAATGAACAGATCTTTATTCTATCCTAATGAATGCAATCAAATCGTTCAAAATCTTTTTTTAAAAAAGATATTCATTTACACCTTATGAATTATCATCTATACTGTTTAAATGAATGACCAAATTATTACAACATAATTGTTCACCGACATTGATTTATAATAAGAATTATCATTTATATTTCTAAGCTTAAATAAATTTCAAGTTTCTTTTCATAGTTTATTTCAATTAAATAAATTACTTAACAAGTAATAACTCTATAATTTATATTTAAAATTTATATCACTATGACATATCCTAACCTTTAATATCAAATTAAATAAAATGAAAATTATGATTTATTTATTTTATTTAGATAAATTAAAATGATGATTATAATTATTTCTATTTTTAAAAAAATAATTGTTATTGATTTGTTTAAATAAACTTTAATTTTCTAACTTATTTAGTAAAATAAAAGTAAATGAGAAAGAGTAAAGTGGATGCGCACTGCTGTGGAGTCTCACAATAGAACAAAATGGTCGTCCAGTGCTTCCAGATTTTTAAATGGTGGTCTAACATCAATCGGCTCATGATCCCAACCAAAAACGTAATAATCTTTATAACTCCTATATTGATGACTAACATGTGCTCACTAGTGACTAGTTTCATGAGGGAATCCTCGGAGTTCTAGTGAGAAGCCGTGACCAGTGGAGCTAATCCGTGTCGTGGTAGAGATAGGTATCTACCTCAGTACGGTGAAAGATGGTCATGGAATTTCGTGGATTGGTTGATGTTAGACACTTACACGATTGGATGCCAGCTCAGTGGTCTAGTAGGTTGAGCGTTCGTGCGCGAGTCTGAATGTCCTGGGTTCGAATCTCATGGGAGGGATCGTGGATTGAATCTGAATGATGTCATCTCTACATGTGCTTTATTAATTATTATATTTTTTTAAAACAAAAAGAATGGTTTAATGGGTATACTTTGAGAATGAATTATTTTCTTATTAATGAAATTAAATGATTAAGGTCAATCTTGGAGTTCAACATAAACAAAACAAAAATAAATTTAACGGAAAACGTTTATATTAGCTCAAAATTAAATAGGATAAATGTTGATGTGTGTGTATATATATATATAGGCATGTGTAATGTGGTTGTGTAGTAGTTTCCCTCTATGAAACTTATTTATGATAATTTTATAAGGCAATGATGATAAATGGTGTTTTGGCATGGATATCATTATTATTAGTGTTTCTAATAATATTTTTAATTAAGTTGACAGGGGTTAACCCAAATTAAGAAAATATTAAATAAAATCTTCAAAGAAACACATAAAAAAATATTCCAGCGAAAACCGATATTCAGATAGAAACTAGTTATAATTATGAAACAATAAACTACTGTCATTGGTATCACTTTACAACAAATAATGAAGAATTGGTTGATTACTTCTGAACGTTCAGAAGAACGATGAAAGCTTCACGACCAAACCATCCAGCTTACAGAACAAAACTTCATCAAAATCACCCATCTGAGCTACAAATCTTCTCCACCACTTCTCTTTATTGTTTTGAAATGTAAACTATCTCTCTTCAATAGTTATAAAATAAGCGAAACAATTGATCATATACAAATACAGTTACACTGGTTACTATTTAAAAGTTTTATAATTTTTATAAGAGTAAATTGATTACATGTAGTAAATAGATGTTGAAAAATCTCATAATCAATAATTAGTTTTATACTCATCAACGTTACAAAAGATGTAAATGTAAATTTTCATTCTGTTCATATTTTATAATAATAACATTTCAACAGTATTCAAGTTAAGCAACTAGATCAGTATGGTTGACATAATATAATGATGAACTCCTGGAACATTTATTTTAGTAAAGACCATGATGAAAAGATCTTCCTTTATACATTGATGAAAATGGACAAAAAAGGTATTTATTAAATTACAAATTGAAAAAAGAAAGTTCTAGAAAACATTTATTACAATTAATATATAAATATAAATATGAAATAAATTATAAATTAATTAATATATTTGTAATATTCCAATAAGTAGAAAAATTCGATTTTCTGATGTTTCGCTACTTAAAGTAAACCACTTCTTCAGAGAATGAATAACCAATTTATTCAAAATTATAAAAATCAAACCTTGATATAAATACCTGGAATACATTATAGTTACATTCTCCAAGAAATAATATTAATTTATATTATAAAACATGTACTTTATATCTCATAGATCAATCTTTAAAATCGATGTTCAATAATAATAATAATATCTGGAATGACTATTTATTCAATTATTCAATTCAGAAAATTAGATCCTAATAAAGTTCATGAAGCGATATTACAAATTACTTACGTACTTACTTACGCCTGTTACTCCTAATGGAGCATAGGCCGCAGACCAGCATTCTCCAACACACTCTGTCCTCCGCCTTCTTTTCTAGTTCCATCCAATTCGTGTTCATTTTTCGCATGTCTATTTCCATTTCTCGGCGTAATGTGTTCTTTGTTCTTCCTCTTTTCCTTTGGCCTTCAGGATTCCGTGTGAGGGCTTGTCTTGTGACGCAGTTGTGTGCATTCCTCAATGTGTGTCCTATCCGCTTCCAGCGCTTCTTCCTGATTTCTTCCTCCGCTGGGATCTGGTTTGTTCTCTCCCACATTTGGTTGTTGCTAATAGTGTCCGGCCAACGAATCCGAAGTACTTTGCGTAAACAACTGTTAATAAACACCTGTATCTTCTGGATGATGGTTTTCGTAGTTCTCCAGGTGATATTACAAATTACATTAAAAAATCTAGATATTTTTCGAAAACCTTTCACTTCATTTTTACTGTTTAAAATTTTCCATTTTATTTTTGTAAAATATTATACATCCCCCCTTCGTTGAACATTGAATAACGTGTTTCAATGTGAAATTAAATAAATACATTTTTTATAATTATAAATTCAGGATAATATTGACTTTGAGTAACCTATCTATCATAATCGATGAGGGGTTTTGTGGATATTATAGTAAATTAGTAGATGAATTCATGAGTCAATTGAATCTAGATCATCATCGAAAACCTGGAAGCACTGGACGGCCGTTTCGTCCTAGTGTAGGACTCTTCAGAAGTGCGCATCCACGATTTCGCCTCCCGCGAGATTCGAACACACGACCTGTCAGTCTCGTGCGCGAGTGCTTAAACACTAGATCACTGACACGACCGACACCCAACAGTGTTAATCTCTAACTCCAACTAATCAACGAAATTGAGCGACACATCCACCATTGTCATCAGTGAATTACTATCACACAACAGACCTGGTTGAACTCCACTGGTCACTGCTTCTCACTGGAAGTTTAGGAAATACCTCTTGAAGCCAGTTACTAATGAGCATATGTTGATTATAATCAGAAGAGGGTTTGTGGAGATTGTAGTAATTTCAATCTCCACAAAACTCCTCTGATACTAATCCCACAATAGGACGAAACGGCCGTCCAGTGGTTCCAGGTTTTCCATAGTAGTCTAGCTTCAATTGACTCATGAATTCATCTACCAAATATCTATCATATTTCATAACCAAATTACTGATATTTATTTTAAAAATGATTAGTTAATTAAAGGAAATAAGCACGTCTGATCTAGTTACAGTGAATCTGTCTTCTTATTTTATAAAAATATTTAACGACCATTTAATTTCTAGTCAATTATTAAATATCGACCAATCAAATTAACTTTATTCAGTGATATTAATCATATTAAAAGTGGAATTTTGTTCATTATTCTAGAGGATAAATCTCATATCATTTTTAATTATAAGTGTAACTTGATCAAGTAATATTTCGAAAATAAATTCACCTACTCAAACAGATTCATCTAGTAGTTGAAGCCAATTTCATTCATCATGAGTAAAAATTATATTAAGAATCACTGACAATAAGAAAAATTGAGTAGCTTTCCTACTTCACTTATTATATTGTTTTTCTAAAGTGACTAATTTGAGCAAGTTAAAAAAAGTGTGTGTGTGTGTGTGTAGATGTATGTAAAGTAACTTCAGTTAATCAAGAATACAATAAGAATGAAAAACCGATTGTATTTTCGTTTTCAAGTGTAATAAAATTTTGTTTGAATAAATCAATAAAATTCCCTATTCCCTAATTTGTTCTAAAATAAAAACTGGCTAACTAAAAACTAATGAAATATTTCGTTTATAAAAATGGTAGTTGTTATGACCTTGAATCGCTTTTACTCCGTCGATACTTTGTTATGACTTAATCTATCTAGTCTGGATTATGACCTTGACGCGATAGGCTGTGCGGCTTAACCTTGGGTCTAGTACGCGTGAGTTCGAAATGGGGTAGAAAGAGAACTATTGTAGAACCTGATTGGTTGGCAAGCACGCAAGCGAGAGAAGACAAGACAGTTGGAACACTCTGAATTCTCTGAATTTGGATTACTGCAAAAATGTACATGAATAAATAAGTGAATATCCTGACCACAACGTACTATAATTTGGAAAAATACAATTATGTCCGAAACTGGGAATTAGGGTAGAAAATAAGATGCAAAATATTATGTTTAAATTACAATATTTTCGGAACAAAAAAGGGTATGAGAGTGAATGTTACATAGAACGAAAGCTCATGTTATGTAGAATAAAATAGGAACAAAACTAAATATAACTGTTTTACAAGGTTTGAATGAAATAATGTCCCAAGAAAATAGCTTTCGTAGTTGTCTGGACTTCTTATTTCCCCGTTCACAACAGTAGTCAACTATTATTTAATCATACATTTTTTTTGCTAGAGGTTTTTATCTCTATGTAACTTCAGCCTGAAAATCATTAAAATATATGGTGAATTATTCAATTAATTATTCATTCAGCAGATTATTGAAGTATAATTTTTACAACGATAAATACATTAAATTTTTAAGCACTCCCCTTCATAACTTCATTTGGTATTGTTTACTTAAATCTTCCCATTGATATTTAGGACTGTATTTGATCAGTCTATTATTGGCATATATCAAGACTCAGTTGCTAATTGAATAACGTTATGACATTTGAAGAGAACAGTACTGGGTTCGAATTTTAGGGTGAACATCAACATTTGAATGCAGGTGCATTCAGCTAAAGTCCCAAATAGAACGAAACGCGTGTCCTGGATTCCACTGCTAACCAACTATTCTCCATAGCTTAGAAGAGAACCGTTAAGGGTGATTAAGAGCTTTAGACTTGCTCACTTGATTGACACGAGACATTAAAAGGGCCTCAAATAAAGGTTTCCGAGGCATTTATGATGTTGTAGTAAATTTTCAGTATGATTCACACCTATATATATGCTTACTTTACTTCAAAATTTTCAGTAAAACGAAAGTCAGATAAAAATAACTGCTGTGTATGTGTAATTTCAAATGAATTTAATTTAGTTTCTCAGAAATTAACTGATCTCTACAGAGAATTTAAAATTTTTCACAAAATTACTAAATAATTTTTTTCTGGTTAGCCTGTTTTTTAGTCAGTTAGTTTTCTACGGGATGGGGTCGCTAACCCATGCTCAACTCTCCTCTTTTATTCGGGCTTGGAGCCGGCAGTAGCCCTAGAGAGGCTCCAGGAAGAGTTTATATAATTGTAAGTATTCAAATAATTTTATTCATCTCAATAATCTTCTTGTATATGAATAAGTGATGAAAATAAAAAGTACACTGGATCGCCTTAGAATTTCAACTAATGAGTTCATCTCACATGATTATTTCATCGTTTATTGATGAAATCCATTTTACAATATCTCACAATTAGTAGACATAAGTCAATTAAAAGAAATTTAACCAATAAATTATATAATATTTATATTATTTAGTTGATAGTTCTTTTAAACAGAATAATTAAATTCTATTAACTGCCTTCAAAAATTTATATAATACATAGCTGAACTATTATGTCAGCTGTGAAAGTGTATTGACGCATTTCTATTATTTTATAATCATTTATTGATATCTAGTATTAACTGTATAATGTATAATTTAGTGTTTCGTTAAATTTCTTTGAATCTGCCGGTATACGTATAACGTGTAACAGTGAATAATGAAAATTTTTTACTCAGGAAGATTATTTTAGATTTATTGTGCTCACTCAGTAGGACGTGAATTTTGTGGAGGGAACTTCAAAATATTGGTCGGAGTTGATAGAAATAAATGTAGAAGAGCTTTAGGAAGTCGGAATTCAAATTATCCCCAGTCAATAAACATATTGATAACGGTTCAATCTTTCAGTCAATAAGAACGAGAATGGACAGTTATAAGGTTAGCAATCATGCCAGATGAGAAGACAATAGAAATTAATGTATGATCAACGATGACACAATTATACTCAACGATCAATCAAATTCCACGTCATCGAAACAAGTTTCTAATTACTTATGAATAACTTCTAATGACTCATTTTACTCTGATAATGCTGGCTAGGAAGATAACAAAAACTTCAGGATTAGACGATCCAGCTCAGGAAACACGCTTCCAAAACGATTATATATATAATAGTTAAATTCATGAGTCAGTTAATGCTGGACCACTATGGAAAACCTGTTAAAGCTGGTCCCGGGTTTCGAATCCTGCGAGCAGAATCGTTGATGCGCACTGCTGAGTAATCTGATACTAGAACGAGACGGCCATCCAGTGTTTTCAGGTTTTCCTTGATGGTCTAGCTTTAATTAACTCATGAATTCAACTATCAAGTTACTACAATCTCCACAAAACCTCTTTCTTTTTTTGAAAAGAATACTAGTTCAGTATGCAACATTACTATAAACTGTAGAATAAAGGCAATAAATCCATGGTTAAGAAAGTAGATTGTTGTGATTCTAATTTATATCTTTCGTTTCGTAAGTGTTTTGGTCGAGCGAACTAGATTAGATTATAAACACGAATAAAAATAAATAAATCTGGTGAGTTATCCTACGATAATACTAACTCATGAATATTAATCCTTACGTTGTTAAAGTCTTATTTAATGCGAATTTTAAATACATCCTTCTGACTATTTCAACAATCATAACAGAGCAGCACTGCTGTAGGGAACTAGAACACAGGAGGGGACAAACAAATGTATTCCTAGACAAGACTACAGAACGTCTTAGTAAAATATGAGAACCATACATTAAATACTTCATTTGCAAAATGTCAATCAGTCGCCTCAGAATTGACTGCATCTTCTCTTTGATCTTTTTATCTTTCTGCCTCTACGTATTTCACGTTCGATTGATGATACATACTATTTATATCTGTCGACATCAGTAGCACACAGAACACTATGAATAATTATTTTTTTCGTATTGTAATGTTTTGCTGATTAAGTTTTAAACTTTCAAATAGAGAGATTGCTAGGAAACGAGTGAATCATATGTTCGAGTCTGAAGTTTACACGATTTATGTAATGATTGTTTTTTTGTCTAGTGTTCATAATTTGCTATATTAAAAAATTGAATTAAATGAAATAAACGGATTACTAAGGTCATTTTAATTCTTTCAGTCAGTTTATAGTCCCTAATTTTGTAAAGTCATGTTATTGGTTTTAAATTGTAAGTGTATCTCATTGATCCGTAGATGACTTATTACGTCTAGATTTACTTTACGTTTTGTTAAAAGTGGCCAAGACTAATTGTTCTTTGGATTCAATTTTGACTTCCATCGGTTTTTGTTGACATTTGTTAATAACAGGCTAATACACACACTGATTAAGTTCATTATGTAATTACTAACTTTCTAATTGAGCAAAAGTCTTTCAGATAAACACTGTATTCAGATGAGGCATTATATCAGAATCTCTGGTTGAACAGAATACTACCACGCTTATATTCTAAGTTGATCAAAGTATAATTCAGCAACTCATTGAATGCCTTTGTTCATAAATCCATGTTTTTTTAAACGTGTAGTTATACCTATAGGATTTTTACTTTACAGAAAGTGGTCTCCTAATCAAAGACTATCTACATGATCTACTGTATGTAAGTAATATTACCTTTTGAATAGCATAGATAATTTGGGGAGCGTTTGGTTTCTGCCTTCCATGTTTGAATGGATAGATGATACTCTAAGAATTAAGTCTAATTTAGCGATAAGTGATGAAACAATACAATCTTTAGGCTGTTTAATTTATCTAGAACGTCAAAGTATTACTACTGAATATACAAAGTTATGAATAATTGATATGTCAGTGTTTAGGTTTGTATAATGTCACTGAGTAAGATATTTTTGGGTATTTTAGGTACCTAATTTTTTTAAAATCACTATTATGGATGAAATATGAATAAGATGAATGAAATTTTTGGCGAGACTCTAATTTATGGACGACATTTGAACGAATCCTAAGTGGCCTTGAGAACTATCAGCCAATCAGCCCACAGTCAGTATAGAGTAAAAATATGTTATAAAAAACCAAGGAAATGAGATGGACACACTTCTTATACATGGTTCAAAATCTTGTCAAGGTTAGAAAGAGGTTCAGAGGTTCTAAAATCGTAATGCATGCAGTAGAGGAAATCATCCATACGGCTACAGAATAGTCGGTCTCTGGAGCCATGATAAAGTCTCAAAAACTCTTTCAGCCTCGACCACATGGCTTCAATATCGTTTATGTACACTCCAGTTGTTGAGTGCACAAAACTCTACTTTTGGATAACGACACGATGCACATGACCAAGCATATGTAGGAGTCTGTACGCTCGCCAAACATCTGTATATATTGTGGTACCTGGCTGCAGCCAGTGTTACTGGTGCTTTTATTATCCAGTTCGCAATAATTGTCGTAATTTGCCTTAAGAATTATATATGGGGTTTTCATCACGAACTGACATCAGTTATAATGCCAGAAATTTATTTAGCCAAATGGATGAAAAGCTTTCGCGTTGAAATCCGAGATCTATTATCTTGTACCTGATTGATTCTTCCACAAATTATAGTCTCGCCGTTTTATTGTTATGGACGCTCAGTTATCACATTTTGTACAAAATTCCCTGTGAACCGATAGTACGTTAGCCTTAAGCACTGAAGTTGGCGCCGTAACCTTGAAATCTCTAGGACGCCTCTGATTGACTCGTCCATAAATTAGAGTCCCGCCAAATTTTTTATCCGTTTGACCGATATATAGTATCAATTTATCAACGAATTTTTGTGAAATTTAGCTCTCACATTAACTCACAGATAATCAACCATGAAAATGTCTGGGAAAATACGTATAACTGTCTAACAATTGACATAACCTAATATCTATAGGGAATAACTGTTTGCTTTTATAATCCTCATCGGTAATCCATTAATTTAGTTCAAAATTAATGGTATATCAGGTTGATATGCAGAACATTTAACAAAAAAAACCTTGATAAGATTGATTTAATTTTACATAGAAAATAATGACAATTTTCGACTACTATGTTTTATATTATAATTACGCAGAAAAATTTCAGTGTAATGGAGTACCAGGGTGTATTTAATACAAAACAAAACGATAATACTGTAAATGGAAGGAAACAGGGAGAAAACAACTATAAGATTAATCAAACAGTAAACTTTTGGTGATAAGCAAGATGGATTTAATATAATTAAGTAATCTTAATACTTAAGAAAAATAATAATAAAAAACCATGCTAGGATTACTTATAGCCCATATTCTAACACATATCTGATGATCTCTCAAAATATTAATTTACATGACTTTTAGGGGCAGATTTTAGAAGTTACAAACAACCAACACAAGCATTTTGCATTTTAATGTGTCATGTCATCAGTTGACAAGATTTTACGTACATAGATTTGAGTCATTCTCATTGACAAACTGTACAGATAAACATCTCATAATTGTTCGCAAATTTCATACAGCGCCAATTAGTTAAAATACAGTCGATCACCGTGAATGGATAAAAACTGAGAATAGTTTCTATTGTAATAAAAATTTCTAGAATTCATCTCTCACACTATATCCTCTTTTTTACTGAATCCGTTTTATCAATCATTTATCACAAGTACCTAACATATATAAATAATAATCGTGTTTATCTTTCCTTTTTTCATTTATTTCTAATTCTATTCTTTCTCTCTATCTTCCCATTTCAATGGAAATCGTGACCATTCATAATTAGTTCAGGTAGAGTGATTATAGTATTTGTTATTACCATTAAAACTGAATAGCTTCTCTATACTATCAATATTATGAATACCATTATTACTTATTGCATTATTTTCATTTTAATTAGTTTACTAACGCACATATCAAATATAAATTTTCTGTATATCATCACTATTTATTTATTCCTTTTTTATTCGATATACAAAGAAGGAAATAATCAGAATTTCCCGCTTATTTCCCATATTTATTTATTCCCATTTTAACTGTATTTTTTTTGTCGATGTATGTATATGACTGGTTATAGTAGTCAACCTTGTGTCTGTTTATATATGTATGTATGTGTGAGTTGACTTGTCTATCTATAAGCATATCTGTTTGTCTATAAAATGTAATAACGAGGTTATGATTTAAATATGAATGCATAATTCATGAGTTCAATTTATCTTTCGGGAAAATAGAGGTTGCGTTTGTTCAATCTGTTAGCTTTGGCACGAAAAACGAAATTCATACTAATATGAGCTATGGAAATAAAAATTTTCGTTCGATTATAAGTACTCAGAACAACGTGGGTGTAGGCTACAGATTGCAGTTGTCTTATGAGTGTATTTACATGCATTTACGTGCATACTTACAATTATGTGTACAATTATTAACAATGATGATCACTCATACGTTTTCATCAATGTTCCCAATTCCGCATCCATAATTATTTATTTCTTGGTGGTTTGCAATGAGGACATCAGGAATTAATTTACCTCTTCTTGTTTGTCTTTCTGTCATAAACAATCCAACACCAACAAACAGCTTCTTAGTATTTGCTCTAAATAGACTGGGTTAATGGGAAAATTTCTCATTTATCCATTGGAAAGTTGACTTTTTACTGGACTATTGTAGCTATTTTTGATTAGTCTAAAGATAAGGAAGAAAAGGGTACACCATAGTACAATTACACATTCTTAAAAATTTAATTCTCACAAATTATGCATCATTCGTATGTATACAGTTTTAAGTAATTTCGTAGTGGTGATTGATGAAATAAAGTAGTTTGAAACATGTTTACTGAAGTAAATCGATTATAAAACTACATCATTTTTACCACCAAAATTAATCTCTGAACAAAATTCAGTCTCCTAGAACGGTATCAAAGAAATTAATGATTAGACTGTTCATAGATAAATACGTTTGAAACAAGACATATTGAATAACAATTCATTTGAAATCTGGATTCTCAGAACTATAAACAATAATTAGTGCTTTATTCAATACTGTATTCATGATTGCAGTAAAGAATTCCCAGGAGAAAATATACGATATTACTATTAATTTCATTTTCACATACTTCTCATTATTAACTATTCAAAGATGCATTCTATTAAAGCTTATCTGATACTTATTTTCCATCTTAAAATTTTTCAATCACATTGCATAGAAAAATCAATGTATGGATCTTAATATATTCCTTTGTCCTTGTTTTTTTCCACAGAATAGATCAGAAGTAGAATATAACAACTAGTATAGTGTTCTCAATTATATCACGTAATATTTAACATCCCACTAGGTTGCGGACGATTTCGATAAATACTCATGACTACATTTACTTATATGCGTATGTAATTATTTCAATGGAACGAAAAAACAAAATAGCGGAATTCCGACAGTTTTAATAAAAGGAGCCTAAAAGTTTCAGTAATCCTTTTTGATCTAATCTTTTTATCCTTTCAAAAGATTTCATTAAAGTACATAATTATTACAGGAAATTATTATCAATTCTTATTATAACAATAACCACTGAAAGTTTCCATCTATGTGAACATGAATATAGATCGAATAAGAGAATTTATCTAAAGTCAATCAAAATATTCAAATCCCTATTGAAATATTATTATCATTTAGATCTATAGGCACAGTCCTATTGTTTGAAAACACTAGAAATGCTTATTATAACAACCATTTTATGATAAACGAATATCTTCTTAACCTACCATTATAATACAACAAATATATATGAAAGCTTTTATGAAGAAACTTAATGTTATCCATCGTAAGTTGTGAATTTCATGTAGACCACTACTTAGTTACTTACATAATCAGTTATTAGTCACGTTAAAAGATCTGATTAGAAGTGGGAAAGAACACTATCCCTTAGAACAGAAGCACACAAGTCTAAAATACAAAATAGGCGAGATTTAGTTGACATATTTTTAGTTAGATCATAGTAATTTTATAAATTTTACAATATTTCTAAATACTACTATTAAACTAAATTTCAGCGAGTGAAAGAGAATCCTTAAATATTTATTTACAGTTATCTATGATAAAATTGACGACTGCCTGTAATCAAATTCAGACTATCCTCCTATAAAGAATTATGGGAGGTTGATAATTTATATTGCGAAGGAAATCAATTGTCAAACATCCAATTTTTTCAACCTCACTACATAGATTTAAGCGCTGTTTGTTATAAATTATTGATTAGAACTTAAGTTGAGTGGAAAAATCATGAAAATTGTCATTTTAATTTAGTTCCTTTTTTTTTTCCCAACAAACTGTATTTGGTTTGATTTGATTTTAACTAAAATCTAGAACCGAATTGATTTTTTAAGGGATCAAAAGAAACCATATTATTAGTTTACAACTCAAAACCTCCAATGTCTCAAATATTATTGATTAATTCAAATCATTCAGTATACCATTGGATGTAAAACGAGTAATTTAAAGATAACATGATAGTCTCGAGTCTTGAAAGTCTTTGGTTTGATCTGTGACGATTGACTGCATTGCCAAATTATATTTATTGGATTGAGAACGATAAAAGTAACAGCCATTCTGGTGCAATAGAACGAACTCTTTTTTTGTCATTGAATTCCTATCACCAATTTATAAGTTGTAATATTAAAATATTAAAATTACAGATTGAATTTAAAATACTTTTGATAGAAATAAAGTTTATCAGGACGTAATGTAAAAAAGTATTTACATAATGTAGTCAGTCTTGAAATAATCTAAATGGACTTCGAAAGACCAGACCAGATATCATAGTCAAATATCATTCACCAGAATGTTTCAAAAATATCGATTAAAACCAACAAACGATTGTGGAAGCTGTGGTAAGCGTTTAGAATAATTTTTTCTGGTTAGCGTTTTTTTAGCGAGTTAGTTTTCTACAGGATGAGGTCGCTAACACCATGCTCAACCCTCCTCCTTTATCCGGGCTCGGGACCGGCAGTAGCCCCCGGAGGGACTCTAGTAGGAGTTATAAGAGTTGTGATAACTGGTTAATTAGTTTAGTAAATAAACATAAATGAAGAGTAATTGATAATTAAAAGTGTACTGAGTTAAGCCCAGTTAAATAACATGAAATAATGAAATAGAAAACATCAAAAAATTTTGTAACAAATTATAGGATAAAATAAGGGGTTTTGTTTCCCAGGATAACAATATATCCTCAGAACAGCTTCTTTTTCAGTACACAAATAAGCTTATTTTGCCCTTGATAACTGTAGTGCCAAGATATGTTGGGTAATTAAAGCTTTAGAATTTATCAGTCAATTTTAGCAGTTCAAAGTTACCGACATGTAAACCTGTTCAAACGAACTGTATCAACAAATAATCCTATAAATTTAAAACTTTTTGAAACATATTCATGGTACTCAATATTCTTTCCATTTACTAGATTATAAATAAGAGCATTAGACAGTAATAAAACCTTAATTTCAATTTTTGTATAAAAAATTATTTAATGAATTTTGCAATTATCAATACTGTCTACTAAGATTAGCATCTAAATATTTTTATTTTTATTGAAAATCAAATCTATTTCTAAGTGAACTCTGAAATGGTGGAGAAGATTTATAGCTCAGGTGGATGATTTTGATAGAGTTTTGTTCTCTTAGCTGGATGGTTTGGTCATGGAAGTTGAGGTTTGTGTTGATAATGTCGTTCAGAAGAACGATGAAAGCTCCACGACCAAACCATCCAGCTCAGAGAACAAACCTCTATCAAAATCTAAGTGAATCCAGTATGATTTTAGTCGTAATTATTTCCGAAAAAAATAAAGTTAAGAAAATAATTGTTTGTCATTTAACTGTATTAAAATAATGAGAGGCTGATCTAGAAGGCTTATGTTTTCCTAGCCTTGAAAAGACCGTTATGATATCAAAAACCAAATGAAAACATTTAATTCGATCATTTTCTTTTTTTAGAACGGAGAGTATAATATTTCGTATTTATTGGTTGTTTGAATCTTTCCATTGACGTTTATGGCTATAATTGATCAGTTTCATTTATCATATGTTCATCCTGTGTGGATTATCTGTATATTATCACCAAGTTAAAAACATTTTTAAGCAGAGATGGATGATGACTAGGAGTGGAATTCCGGAGTGAACGTC
The DNA here is from genome assembly GCA_944470405.2 of Schistosoma mattheei. Classification (NCBI taxonomy): domain Eukaryota; kingdom Metazoa; phylum Platyhelminthes; class Trematoda; order Strigeidida; family Schistosomatidae; genus Schistosoma; species Schistosoma mattheei. The sequence goes on from OX103945.1 coordinate 31,297,367, forward strand.
CAATCTGGGATGCAGATACATTCAATTGACAAGTCCCAAATGAGACAAGACGTAAGTCATGGATTCCGCTGCTAGCCATCATCTATTCGTGTTTAAAAAGAAGCAAGTTACATTTGATTAAATTTAATTGAACAACAGATTACTCATCAGTTAAGCGTGAGATGGAATAAATTTAAACTGCATAACATAAAACGTCGAAAACTTTATGGAGGTAATTCCTGCTAAACATGAATTAATCTTAAGTGACGACATTGCGAATTGTTGATGAACTCAAAATAATTGTTTTAGTCTATTTCAAAGAAGCGTTCAAAATCTATTTTTGGTTCAGAAGCTATCCAGGCATTTATCCCATAAACTTTGATTGGTGTGTTCGATTACCCTTCCCTATTTATGTATGTCCAAACAAACATGTGGATCGGTAAGTGTATTGATATATTATGTAATCATTTGTGTATTTGCAACTCACATACCTGTTTGTGGTGGAGCAAGAGAAAATATGTGTTCACTTAAAATACTCAGTTTCCCTAATTGCATTATCAGACGATTAGGAAATAAGTTAATGTAGTCCGTGACTAGTAATTATACATAAAATCACAAATTATGGTATCTGGCATAAACAAATATACTGATGAGCCCTACGTTTGTACATTTCTCAAAAGTTTTAAAATAGGACAAAACAGAAATCTAGAGTTCATTTATTTTTAATGGCTTCTCCAGTCAGAAACAGTTTTTGAGAAAATATGTATTCAAACTATTAAACAACAAACACAATTTTTTGAGGAAAGTGTGGACGAATTGTAGTTTCAATTAGTACTAACAGGTTTACAATAAAATAGATAGCGGTTTGTTAACTTTACTAATAATTTCTTAAGAATATTGACGATCTGTAGTATTCCGTTAAATGTCTCTATTTTATGACGCAAACGATTTTTGTCCTGTGTCGATTACCTATCAATACAAAAAGTTATTTGTAAATCGATTAAAAATGGCAGCTTTGTAACTGTAATAATCATTTGATACACACAGTCCCCTCTATCAACTTGAGTAGGGTAAGAACATATATTTGAGTAGAATAGCATGAATTTATTTTATTTTGTTTGGTTCTTGTCAGCCGCTTACAACCTGTGATATTAAAAAATCTCAAATACAAAATGGATTTGAATTATTCGCATGAAAGAGTTTAATAGGAAGGTACTTTGAATAAAAATTAGAATGGTATAGCAATAGTGTAAATAAATTTAGTATACTTAATAAACGATTGTTAATATGTATCTAATTTGAAGAAATGCTTTACAACACTGATAGAAAAAAATTTCCAAAGAGCTAGAAACAAGTTGTTATCTAATCAATAAACGCTGATAGTAAGGTAAGGATAAATGAGCAAAACGCAGTTAAATAAAATAAGTTTAACTAAACTAGAAGACAGTCGAAATAATAAAAAAATGTAATGATATAAATAACTGAAAGAAAACATTTTATGCTGAACTAAGGGAATATTTGTCACCAAGGCAACGAAAGGTTAACAAACATCTTCTTTTGGACACATATATCAGATTTCACACTTGTCTTGTTTTCTTTAGATATTTTTTAAAGTTGTCATTAAATATGATTAATTTCAATTATAATACTTCTCTTAAATCGTTTTTCACAGATTACTGAAAGTTTACAATGTACAAATAGTTTTCTATTAATAAAGTTAAAATTAGATCATTCCCTAAATGAATACAAAAAGATGCTTGGTGAAAATTTATTGATATTAGACCACCATTGAAACCTAGAGGTACTGGACGGACCCAGGTATTTATTTCAATACAATGGGAGATGTTCGCGCAATTTCGTGGATTGATTGGGGTTAGATAGTTACACCGTTGGATACCGGCCTAATGGTCTAGAGGTAAAGCGTTCGCACTCGAGAACAAAGGTCTGGAGTTCTGATCCCTTGTAGCGGATCATGGAAGCTCACTGCTGAGGAGTCCCATACTAAAACGAAACAGCCGTTCAACGCTTCCACGTTTTCAATGATGGTCTAACATCAATCAATTCATGATCTCAATCAAGAAATATAATGATCTTCACAATCCCATACTGATTATTTCATTTGATTTATATGAAAGCTCCATACAATCTTTATATACATCTATTTTTAATATGTCAAGATTTCTTTACAATTAATATGAAATGTCCAATTTTACCGCTTATTCATTGTAAATTTTAATTTTACTTAAGTTAAATAGATTATTTAAGCACAGTTAAAAGGTTTGATAATATATGATCAGATTTGAGAATAAAACCAAATTAAATTTTGAATAATCCACTAAAAAAAGAACTTGTTATCCATCACAATGGTAATAGACAATAATCATAAATATTTAACCACACCTTGTTTTCTTTTTAAAGATTGATCTTGAATATTAGTTTCTAGGTATTTCTTTTAGTTATTTTAGAGAAAAGAAACTTTATTTGTTCGCCTCTTAAAAAAGTGAATCGTTTTCACTGTACAGAATAAATTCCCAATAATTATTGTCTTCCACTCCCCTTCTCTCTCTCCATATATAAATATATAGTAATTATATTTGATGTCTGAGACTTTCACCCTAGTCTGTTTAATATTTATTTCAGGTGTGGTTTATTTCCCTATAATTCATTTAAGAACTAAAATCATTGTGAGTGAACGTCAAAAAGTCTAGGACTTAGAACACAGTTAATTGGGTTTAGTATTAACTTTTCGTAGAGGGTTATGTTTTTTATTTAAGATGGTGAGATTTCAACCAAAAAATCACAAATTTAAACTTCTGTTCATTTACCCAAGCTTCAGTAGAAGTTTATATTCACCAGTTTACACAAGTAATTTTACTTAATTATAAGCTCATAAATCTGCACTTAGTAAATGAGTAGCATCGTGTCTTTTCTGAGTTAAACCAAATCTAAGATAATCAAATACCAGGGAGTTTTAATATGATCAATCAGTTTTAAATCATTTATAATAAGAAACTGATATCTTCCAGAGAATCATATTAGTAATAATCACTAGTCAGTTGTCGTTTTCCATTTTGTTATTCTTGGTGTTGAGTACGCACAAACCCATCATCATCAGGTCTAGTTTGAGAACAATACTTTTATATCACGACAATCACTGAATAAGATCAATGAATTATGGTCTTATTATAGACTAGGTTGACAACTAAAGTCACAAATTCTCATCAAAAATTTAGGAATCTATCCTCTGGCTAACCACAAATGAGAAAGTGATCATTATTGAATTTATATACACATAATATATTTGGTCTTAATAATAGCCAAATACCCCTTAAATAAGTTGGCGGCTAACTGAACTCACAAGATCACTGATTAACCCACTAGTATTTGAGACAAAATATACTGAGTCGGAGTTACAGTGTGAACATTATTACTAAGACTCAAATACATCCAGTTGACAGGTTCTGAACAGAAAAAAACAGTCTTGCTAGATTCCACTACTAGTTACATACCGAATATACAATGATTTATGACTATAGATTATATCTAGACAATCCGATCAGAATTTATTCATTGTATAAAAAAATAATTAATCTCAGTCAGGGTACCAGCAAAAAGGAAATCACAAACTATATATATATATATATATATATATATATATATATATATATATATATATAAACTGAGTGTTAAACAGTGTTTAATTCCAAATAACTGGCTATTAGTTATCTAATTATCATCATTCATTCAGTTACGTATATGAAATAACTCAAAGATGATTTCTTTATCACAAAATTTCAGTGAATTACATTATCAGTTTTTAGATAAATGAAAAAAATCTCCAAGGCAATAAATATTACTTCATAGACTACTAATAGAGGAAGAAAAATTATCAAATATACAATAAATTTATGAATTATAAATGATAAATATTTTCATCATCATCATCAAAAAAAAGAATCTACACGTTTTGTCCATAGAATGAGTTGAATCAATATAATTTGTATATAGAAAAGTACAATTATCAGGAATGTATTACTTACTTCCTTACGCCTGTTACTCCTAATGGAGCATAGGCTGCAGACCAGCATTCTCCAACACACTCTGTCCTCCGCCTTCTTTTCTAGTTCCATCCAATTCGTGTTCATTTTTCGCATGTCTATTTCCATTTCTCGGCGTAATGTGTTCTTTGGTCTTCCTCTTTTCCTTTGGCCGTGAGGATTCCATGTGAGGGCTTGTCATGTGACACAGTTCGGCGCTTTCCTCATTGTGTGTCCTATCCACTTCCAGCGCTTCTTCCTGATTTCTTCCTCCGCTGGGATCTGGTTTGTTCTTTCCCACATTTGGTTGTTGCTAATAGTGTCCGGCCAACGAATCCGAAGTATTTTGCGTAGACAACTGATCAGGAATATATATATATATATATATATATATATATATAATTTATTGCATTGATATTATTATTATATTTTGGTACAATATAGAATTCTCAGCACAGATAGTGAAGACGTAAGTCGATCAAAACTTACAAAAATGGTTTCAGTGGGACAACAAATATCAAAACAGAATTTAAGGTAACATGTGATAACATCAGTGGTGATTTCCGGTGAATCATTTGTAAATAATTCCCAGTTAGTCATATGAAACATGTTTTTCAGATTTCAAATATTTTCTTCCGAGTAATTCCTAAGTTTGGCTTTCTTGGTTTGATGTAAGAGTGTACTCTTCCCATGCTTTCCATATACTTTAGGTAGAACACGAATTATACAGTGATCCGAGCTAGACAAAGGAGCACGTTTACGAGTCGCATATATACCCACATTATTAATGAAAACGAAGTCTAAATGAGCATCCAAACGGGTAGGAAAATCTACTACATTTTTGGTGACCTAGTGACATAAGGAAGCTACAGTCGTATGAATTGAAATCACCACATACAACTGAAAGTGAATCACTGAAGGCAGTAACAGTAAACTCAGTGAATTCATTTCAATTCTATAATTAATTTTATAATGATGATAAAGGGTTTTAATCAATTACTAAATAACCTATATGTTTTGTGTAATCCGCGATCCCGCTCGCGGGATTCGAACCCACTGCTGAAGAGTCCCACAATAGAACGAAATGGCCGTCCAGTGCTTCCAGGTTTTCAATGGTGGTCTAACATCAATCGGTTCATGATCTCAATAAAAAAGACTTAACAATCTCCATAACCTTTAAATTCATAATAAAAAGATTGTTAGTGATACATAAGTTTGATTGCTTGAAATATTAATTAAATAAACTACATTTATTCTTAAAGGATACTAATTTTTTTCTAAGTTAGCACATCCTATTGAAATAAGTGGACATTGCATCATTGAATGTTGACATAAATGGTAAAACTTCCAACTTTCAAACACTAGTTCAAAGGTTCGATACTTAACCAAAATAATTCAGTTCTGAAATTCTAGTCGTATCATTAGCTTTTCTGGAAAAATTTAAACGTTGAATTCAAGTGTATAAGACTGTAATTGATAAATGGATCATACCAATTCATCTCTTTGGAGCTATAGATTAAAGTAATTATCCATTAATGATTAAATACTTATTGTTCGATTATTCTTTCATAGATTTTAACAAAATCCTGTTATTTGTAGAGTTGAAAACTGAAATAGTTTCGAATCAGCAGCCATCTATATACTGTTTAGTTATCTTTTTAAGATTTGACAGGTATGGCATTTAAGATTAAAACCTGCTGACCTCATAATAAAATATGTGATTTGTAACATAAAAAGTCTAATTTCAGTCTATGAATCAGTATAATACTGTTTACTACTTAAAGTTTTAATCAAATCAAATAAACTGCACATGATTAACTAATAAGTAGACATCCTTGAACTAATTTAATACCATAAGGTAAGTTTTTGATATCAGTATAGGGGTTGTGGAGAATATTGAGTTTTTGGTGGAGATCATGAACCGATTGACTTTAAACCACCACTGAAAACCTGGAAGCACTGGACGGCCATTTCGTTCTACTGTGGGACTCCTTAGCAGTGCTCGTCCACAATCCGCTCGCGAGATTCGAACCCAGGGCCTTCAGTCTTGCGCGCGAAAATATTTGTAATATCGCAATGGGTAAAGAAAATTAAATTTTATGACTTTTCGCCGTGGATGACATTTTCATTAAACATCAAGTCGATACTAGAAATATCAAAATAATGCAAGAACGCTTTTCCAACAACAAAGGGGAATAGTTGAAACTTTCTATGTATTGCTAAATCCTAATGACTTCAATAGAAAAGGCCTTACTATTCATCCGACTTGCACTATTCATCCCAGCTACTTTGTATGGTTCTATTCATATCACACACTATTATCACTTATACAAACTCAGCTCCATTATTTCACACTATTATTATCACATTTTTCACACATAAGCATTCACACAAATACACAAACATGTCTCACACAAAACACTTTGACTAAAGTGACATGACATTGACTTAGCGAGACCTATTTTTTTGTTGTTGATCGTACTAAATATTTTTGCTTTGTCAATTTGTACTATTTAAACATGGGTTAATTTAATTTGTTTATTTATTCCTTGAAGAAGTGGTTTACACTGAGTCATGAAACGTCAAAACATTTAGCTCCTTTTTTTTACTCACGAGGATAGTACAAATATATTATTTTTTTTATTAATAGCAACCTACCCAGTACTTAATTTATTTGTAACCAATAAGTTAAACTTTAGTAATGATAACTATTCATTTTATCAGAATGAGTTTTGTGGAGAGTTTTTTTTAGAAATTTCATAGGTTGAAATCACGAGTCGATTGAAGCTAGACCACCATGGAAAATCTGGAAGCACTGGACGGCCGTTTCGTGGATGCGCACTGCTGAGGAGTCCCATTCTAGGACGAAACGGCCGTCCAGTGCTTCCAGGTTTTCCATGGTGGTCTAGCTTCAATTGACTCATGATTTCAACCTATGAAATGTTCATTTTATATTTTTATTTAGTTCTCGAAGTAATTAATAAGATATTTCAATATATTAACTATTTTTCTGTGCATTTTATCCATAAGCTAATCAATAAACAGTCCAATCGACCGATCTATTGTGATTATAGTCTATACATTAAAGTAACCGATAAGTCCATTTCCTTCTTTGATACCTTTCTCATATAATTCAATTACTCATTTCTTTTTCAATTAGGTTGGCATTTTTTAAATAAAATGACTTTCCTTCTACGATTATTCATTAATTTGATCAACAGGAAACTGTTAAATTATTATTCTATATCAGTTTGTCAATATTCAGTTAACTTATTTCATTCCATTCGTTATATAAATTTATATGTCACATAATTATTTGAAATCAAAACAATTGTTGATAGGATTTCTAACTGGAAATAAAGTTACCATTACTGGAAAATATTCAGTTGTATAAACTACTTGTAAAGCAAGGGCTGCATTCCTACAATTGAAGAACATATGGAACTTAAAACAACTTTCAACCAATATCAAAGTCAGAATCTTCAATACGAACATCAAGATAGTTCTACTGTACGAAGCTGAAACGTGGAGAATTACTACAACCATCATCAAGAAGATACAAGTATTTATAAATAGCTGTCTCCGCAAGATACTCAACATCCATTGGCCGGATACCATCAACAACAGCCTACTGTGGGAGAGAACAAACCAGCTTACAGATGAAGAAGAAATTAGGAAAAGACGGTAGAAATGGATAGAACATACATTTCTGAAATCATCAAACTGCATCACGAGGCAAGCCCTAACTTGGAAGCCTGAAGGGAAGCGAAAAAGAGGAAGGCCAAAGAACACATTGCGTCGGATAATAGAAGCAGATATGAAAACGATGAATTACAACTGAAAGAGCTAGAAAGGATTGCCCAGGACAGGTTTGGATAGAGAGTGCTGGTGGGCGGCCTATGCTCCTCCTCGAGGAGTAACAGGCGTAAGTAAGTAAGTGATTACAAATGCTCGATGAGAAGATCGAATTATCTGGAATGTATTATATCGGTCACACAATATACATAATCAAACTTTTCACTGATATACACACTTTAAAAGATTGTTTATTTACTAAATGTGAAGATAATTTCATACTTTTGATTCAGTAAAACAGTCACGCGTGCAGTTAAAAACCGTTTATTAATGAAACACGTGAAGTATTACTATTATAAATAAAATAAAACAACTTTAAAATTAATATTGTTTATAAAATTAAAGCATCCTAAAAATTATCCTGAAAAATCCAGTGTGGAAGCCGTTCAAAAGATACGTAAATTCAAACAATTGACGTAATTTTAAGATCCATAAAAATAGTTTACTGCCACTCAGTAAAATCAATAAAAATGAATCAACAGTGGATAACTATTTTGTTTAGTCTTCCGAGAACCCTTAACACATAACCTATTATGATGTCGAACCTAGTGACCTAATAATTTGCTATAAAGAAGATCTGTTTGAGATGATAAGATTTGTAGCTCAGGTGGATGATTTTTATAGAGTTTTGTTTCCTGAGCTGGATAGTTTGGTCGTGGAGCTTTCATCGTTCTTCTGAACGATATCATCAGCACAAACTTCAGGAAAAAGTTTATGATCCATCAAAAGATCTTTTTAAAACAATTAATTAAAATCTGAAATTTCAGAATTTTTAGCTTTCATATCATTTACTCTAGTCAAAACAGGAACTCAAGAACAAAATTGTAAATCACTTTCAGGTTACAAGTACATGTTACTGACAAATTTAAAACCAAAATGAAATAACTCATAGGCAGCCAGTGATTTTTTTGTAGTCGTACAGTTGATATTACTTAATGATGAAAATTTACCTTCAGTTACTTTTATCGGAAATGATTCATTAAAATAAGGAAATGGAAATCTAAGTTTTAAATAGTATACAAAAAATAGTAACAATGAACTGTCCAATCTTTATTTCACTACACTGCGTTAAGTTAATTTCATTAGTTTTCATGAATTCTTACATAGAATTTTCGCATTACTTTTACGTAATCCGATCTAATCAAGTTAAGGTGTAATAAAAACAACAAAAATCATATTGAATTCATCTCTAGAAAATCAAACTCTTGGTAACCATTAATCAAGGTTATAGAAAATTATCTGAGTAAAAGTAATCAAAAAATTCTGTCTATCAAATTTAAAATATTCTTTTCATACAAATGAATTAATGATAATAATACTGTTATATTTATACTAATACAGAAACTTCACACAATCTAAGTATTCTTGTATATTGAAAATAATTATTTCAATAGTTGAGGTCGTGAGTCAATTGAAGCTAGACTACCATGGAAAACCTGGAACCACTGGACGGCCGTTTCGTCCTATTGTGAGATTAGTATCAGAATTGAGTTTTGTGGAGATTGAAATTACTACAATCTCCACAAACCCTCTTCTGATTATAATCAACATATGCTCATTAGTAACTGGCTTCAAGAGGTATTTTCTAAACTTCCAGTGAGAAGCAGTGACCAGTGAAGTTCAATTAGGTCTGTTGTGTGATAGTAATTCACTGATGACAATGGTGGATGTGTCGCTTAATTTCGTTGATTAGTTGGAGTTAGAGATTAACACTGTTGGGTGTCGGCCGTGTCAGTGGTCTAGTGATTAAGCACTCGCGCACGAGACTGACAGTGTGTGTTCGAATCTCGCGGGAGGCGAAATCGTGGATGCGCACTATTGAGGAGTCTCATTCTAAAACGAAACGGCCGTCCACCGCTTCCAGATCTTCCATGTTGGTCTACCTTCAATTGACTCATGATCTCAACTATTGAAATTACTGTAATCTCCACAAAACCCCTTCTGAAAATAATTATATAAAGTAATATTTTAATTGAATGTTGATTCTCTATATTTTACAAAATGTACACAGAACACAAATGAAATATAATACTTTATCAAATCACTCATCAATATTATAGAAAATAAGCAGGTTTTTTCTAAAATTTGATTATCAACAAATAGAAAACAATCAATTTAGAATGTAACATAACTAAACTTTAATTATTTTATTTTTTTTATCCTAAATTTATTTTTATTTTTGTTTAATTAATTTTAAAAATTTTACAATTGGATAAAAGACAACACTATAATGCATAACCATCCCCCCCTTCACATGGATTTATGAACCAATCAAAAAAATGCTACATATTAAAGCTTTTGTTTAACACAATATTTTACTATACGTCTTTAGCCAATTGCTTATTCAACCATTCAATTATATATGTCTACATCCACTTACTTAGATTATACCTATGATGTAATAATTAGCCTTTGTTTGTATAACTGTTAGTATCACAACCTTGTAAAAAGGTCTGTCACCAATGCTACCAAAACTGTTATTAACACTACTAACCCCTTTTATATCATAATTATATTGGTTCCTGCTAAGACCAATATCATATAAGATATATATATATATATATATATATATATATATATATACCAAACTAAGTCTATATAACAAATTTCTAGTGTAAAAATTAAATTTAGCTCAAAACGAATCAGTTATATTATTCAGAGTAACTAGACTTTTAAAAGATTATGAAAATGTAAGTCTGGTACAAATATTACACTTCATTTTTATTATTTATTCTACTGGTTATCATCATAGTAGTTTAATGGAGATGATAAAATTTCCATAGTTTACATCGTTCAATCTCAGATGACATTGTGATTAGATACTGTCAAGGAGTTCTCTACTAGAACTAAATATCTATTTAGTACTTCTGGAATTTAACCGATTATTTACATAAGATATATGGATGATATAAACTGTAATTATTCTAATAGCTATTGGTTTAAAAGTTTAATGATATTCCAAGGTATTATAGAATGTGCAGATTACTTATTCATATAGTTAATAGAATAGCAAGAATTATTACGTAATTTTTTTAAAATTTTGTGTAAAGAAAATTTTGGGAATGTTCTGCTTTATATTTTATACTCTTTAGCTTAAAATGTGGTAATGTAAATATTTCATGTGGAACTGACAAACAAATGACAGACAAAATATCGAATAATATGAAGTATAATAATTGTGAATTAACATGTAAACTATTCAAATTTAATCAGATTGTAGATAGATCTGCTTGACTAAATTTGTACATGGATAGTTAATGTAGAGTTTTTCTTAAAAATAAAAGGCTTAAATTGAGTTCAATTGATTTAAACAGTGACAAGAATTTTTAAACAAAAATGGATAGTGACTTGTAGTGGAATCTAGGACGCGCGTTTCGTCAATTGAAGTGACAAGACTAATTAAAGGCTTGTTGAATAGAATGATTTCTTTATACTTTTATTCATGAAATTTTGACGATATTCGTAAAAAAATCTAAAATCATGATCGAAAAAATTCGGCTATAAAATTTATCAGTAAATATGATTAATAGTGATACGTACTTATGCGTTGAAAATAACCATAATAATGATAATTAAGAATCATAGTTACAAAAGTAAGAATAATAACAATACAGAATAGAAAGGGTTAATTTGTAGTTGCTAATAAGAATATTTATGAAAAAAGGTTATGTATTTGTGATTAACATGATAATTGATTGTGTAATTACTCAACTTTCCTAAACCAAAATCATATTAATGTGAGATTAACTAGATTATGTTACGGGTAAATAATGAATTTGAAATGTAAGAATATCATAAAAAAGGTTATTAGACTACATTTATAAACAAAATGACAGAGAAAGGGTTATTACGCTTTTTTTTCTGCACTCAAAGCTCAGACCGAAAGCGTTTGATAGCAGTTGTCACTTCAAAACTGAATAAAACGAAACGGTCATTGTTTATTATTATGAAATAATGACGGACACTAAATTTGTGTCAATTATGTTCTAAGTGCATAGCGACTGTGAAAACTTTACTGCCTTTCGGAAATAGATTCTTAGGAACTTATTCGAAAAACCTAGTAGTGGCCCTTCTCTCTGTACTTCCAATAATATTGATTTCATATGCACACGTAAATTTAAACTGGTTTATAAATTTCACCTATTTCATTCCTACACATATTACGCAACTGCTCATACTTTTAGAAAACATAAGATGCCAAAATTAATGGATGGAAACATCATATTTTAACTGTTATTGGCATAACGAATATGTAATTATAGTTGTTGTAAAAATTATTATTGTATATATATATATAATATAGGTTAGATGGTAAATCTATAAAATCTATTTCATTATTCAAAATCATACTGATATTTCTAAGAAATATAAACATTGAAAATAATAGAAAGGTAGTAGTTTGAGAAATGTCAACCTTGTTGGCTAACAGAAATGATAAAATTGATATGATCTCCAAGAACATTATACATTAAAATTAATCAGTTACTAAAACAGTGATCAAATAGATTAGAGGATTAAGTTCAGTAGATAATTCTTAGCACAGATCAAGCTGCTTAATATGAAACTGGATGGACGTATTTATTTGACAACAATATTTTTCATAAGTGTTTGTCAATTATGTTCCATGAGATCTTTATTGAGACCTTTACATTATCTTATTATGTATTTCATTTTACGTAATTAGGTAAGTACGTTAAAACAGACTTATGTTTTACTGATATTATGATACTGTAAGTCCTTTATAACTTCAAAACGATTTCATGTCACGAAATATTGGAATATGAGTTTCACTAACCCCAAGCACCTAAAGGTTGTATCTCCTCATTTCTGCAGCGATTTGGAAGACTCTCCCGGTCTCCCACATTGTACGAGTATTCCATGTACCTAAATAAATGGTTGCTCCGGTTGTCAGAAGAGGCATCAGCCTCGTGACTTCCGAAGGAACTTGGCTTTCATCATGAGGCATCATAACTCTTCTAAATGAAGACCTTCTGGACCCCAGGGCAGAGTTTAAAAGGTTTGAATAATTTTTTTCCGGTTAGCGTTTTTTTAGAGAGTTAGTTTTCTACGGGATGTGGTCGCTAACCCCATGCCCAACCCTCCTCCTTTGTCCGGGCTTGAGACTGGCAGTAGCACTCGGAGGGACTCCAGGCGGTGTTAAATATTGGAATATATTTCATCTAAATGTTAAACATTCAATAATGATGTAATAAAGTAACATTTATTAAGATATATACATTTATTACATATCACTACAAATGAAAAATAAGATAATCCTTCTTAGTTTTTAGCTGTTTAAATCTTATACTACTGATTATCGAGCTTAAATCGATAAATTTAAAAAACAGCGTTGATTCATTCGCCTGGAAATTTAAAAGTAAACATTGAGCACAATAATTTAATCAAGTGTAAATACTTTATAAAATACATTCAAATCAATTGTTCACATTGTAATCATTTTTATTATCCATAGTCTAAAAAAGTTCTTTACATGGACAGTTTTCATAATTTTTTTCTTTGGATTGAACGTTTTTATAGTATAATATTAGAAACATTTAAAAGAAGCTTTTTACACTTCATTTGTTATCACATGAAAATACCGTTGTATGCAACTGGCTACGTTTAGTTTGTGTGTTGATCAACTTTTTTTTTGCTGGGAATAATAATTACTAGACATGGATTATTAGACTGATTGTGATGATAGAAAAGAAAGTTGACAAAGTTTTCGTAATTGATTCATATTAGTACTAGATTTATAATGATAATTTCAAAAACACAAGCCTAAGATAATGTTACATGCCACAATAATATTATAGGGATTTATAAGGACCAAATCTATATATTAAATAAACAAAGGAGAATTATTGTTGACAAGTGATTATATTTAAACATATGTTCAGTTATGAAACTAAGTAAAAATATATTTGAAAGAAACTAAATTTTATGCCGAATTCTATTGGACAATAATGGACTTTTCGAAGTTCATTTATTAACGTCTAATATTTCTTGGTTGCGTGTAATTCCTAGTTGAAATATTAATCAAATTGCTTTAATTGTGCACAATCTAAAGTTTGCTAATAAGGAATACATCAATGTGTTGTGGTGTGTACTACTTATATTGACATAAGTAGTATATGATGTTAGTTGTGAACAGTAGGTCTGGCAGCAGAGAGACAAGAGGATCGAACAGTAAGGAATGGAAACAGAATGTAATTTGTGTGTAAATGCAAGAACAATGAAGTCTGAGTCATTATGAAACAATTTATGAACATTTTGCAAATTACGTATTTACTATTTGATTGTTAGATTTTATCAACAAGTCCTGTAATTTTGTGTCAGATACATTCGATTGTCCCAACTCGTGTTCTGTTCACTACAGTCCTATTGTTTATATATAATTTAAAATGTAGTAACCGGTTTATAAGATTATGTATCCTTTACGCTATATTGAGGCGTATGGTGACTGGAAGTAGCTCATATGGGACTTCGTCGGTGTATATATATATCTGATAGATTAGGCTTTGTTGTAGAATTAATTATTAGTTTTATGACGAATATTGTGTTATATATACTTAAATGAAACAATAAAAATTTATTTCATTTATTCGAAATTGTTGCTTTCCTGTACAAATACTTACGTACAACATATAATTCACAGTGTTTTAATACACTAGTAATCAGAGTTGAAGTTAAATAAATAAGAAATGTAAAATATTGTGATGAGTTCAAAAACAAATCAAGCATAAAAGAAAATACAAACAGGAAAAAGTAAACTACATTTGGTTCTAGTTTGATAATTACATAAAACTAAAATCCATACATTTTCCAGTCTTTATTATATGAGTCTTTATATCTATCTTAATTATCTTTGAATATATATCTATAAGAGTAGCTGTCGTCATATAAAAGTTTCATTAACTACCAAGTGAAATGTGAATATCTTTCCCCCTATTCTTAAGTTGTTACTAGGATATTTAAATATTTATTATAATATTGAAATAAATCAAAATTTTCTACCCTTAAGAATATTTCTCATATTTTCTCTTATATAATGCCGAATGATTTATAACTTATTAGAGAATTATTTAAAAGTTATAAACATAATAAATAATTCATTACTATGAATATAATTTTCCTTTAAAAAAGTATACATACTTTTATCTTGCAAGTGTTACTTATAACTTAAATAGAAAAACAGTAAGCCAGTAAAGCCTATAATGAATATGTATATTTTTGACTTCAGTTGAAGTAATCCTTATGAATTCGTCGTCATAATTTGTCATCATTTAATTTAGCGTATTTATTTCCTACATTATATTACTACCCTACAAATATCATCTATTTAACGTTATTTGATTTAATAGTATTACTAAACTTACAAATCATTCTACTCACACTATAGAATTGATATAACTAACACTACAAATATATATATATATCATTGTCAGTATTTTTCTAATAACCCAAATGGATCTAAGTAAAAACATTGTCAGTATCAATGATAACTATAAGTAAAAGAAACAGTAGATCATAATCATTCTACTTTTTTAGTTAACTATGAATAAGTTATCATTAAAAAAAAGTATAAGTAGTATATAAGTTAGAAGTATAAATAATAATCAATCTAATTGACTTTCATAAACTATTTATTTGTTAGATAGAAATAAATTTGTCATTTGTTATTTTTAGAAATATTTCAGATTGAAGCTTTTTATTCAATGATTGCCAATAATATATTGATATTGTGAATATTTTTCTGATCCATTTACTGATCAAATGGATCTATTTATATTTAAGTCAGTATGTGAGTCTACTATGAAGATACCTATATTTATCCATTGCATTAATGAGTAATGACAGATACTAAATACAATATTGTTATGGATTTCATTATCCTGATATTGATTACTTTCAGTCAAATTATCGTTAACAAAAAAGATAACAATGAAAGAGTTGTATTGGTTCAGTTGTAAGATTTATTGTACTATTATGTCCCAATTAAATATGAACTTAGTAACACAATTTACCGTATGAATAAAAATGGCTCACATCATACTCTAATTATTTCCTAAAGTCATCAGTTAGAACGTTAAAAAGATTAGACAAATACCTAGCACTATTCCAAAATTTCATATTTTTACTTTGAATACATTGACCAGTATTAGTGTATTTTATTACATAGATTTTTAAGATTAAAATACTTTATACGATTTAGTTATACCTTTGTTAATCGTCCTGATTTGAATAATTATCCCAGTTCAAGAAAAATACATTGGCTTGAAATATCAAAGTAGTTGAAATCATAACAAATCAGTATTAAACAGTGCTTTGTTATATTTCATCAGATATGTTACAATATCAATGTGAATAAATTAATCAGCCTTAAATTCATGAACAACAATTGAGTATATACCCTTCAGTTGAATTATGTTATAAAACTAACTTGAGAAAATGAAATTATACAGTTTAATTTCATCTTATTTTAACCCAGTATATAACTTAGATATGTGTTTTGCCTGAATCCTAAAGTTTCCATTCAGTCAGTTTTTTGCCTTAACATCTATTATACATACACCTACGATAGTTGGAGTCTAGATAATTAATAACCACACTTTTGTTATACCATTATTATAAGACGTCTAGATGGTAAAAATGATAGTACTGTTAATTGTCACTTAAATGTTGGCTTCATTCTAAAAAGCATTAATCAATAGAGATTTGTGTTACAATAAAATATTAAAGCGTTACAGAAACAATAAGTTGGTTTATCTAAGATGAATAACGGGTAGTCATTAAACTTTCCACTATAGGTCACCAAATCAATACCTGTAAGTAATGTTGAAAAACACTATTAAACATTAAGTCAATTAGTTCAGAAGGAAAGTAATCGTTTAGTGGTAATAATAGATGACAATAGGTTGACATTGAAAAAATATTGATCATTTTATTTTAACTCAATAACTAGATAATAATATACACAGCACTAGACTTAAAATTACTTGGTTTGATTTTATACTTAACGGCCGTTCCATACTATGTTTTATGCTGTCTGATTTACAGTCTAGTTGATAAATATCCAATTCCTTTTACAACCGATAGCACGATGAGAATAACGTCAGAATTCACAGCTTTTATCTGTTGGATGGATGTAATAATATGCTTGGTCACATAGAAATGATTTATTCTGAAACCATGTGTAACACAAGTAGGTAAGCAATTCTAAAATTTAATTGGACAATACAACACAGTTAAATATAATCCAGGAGCAGAAAACGTAATCTTTGTCATTGTTGTCTATCGTGTTTATTTTTCAAGTGTTCTGTTATTTCATAGTATTCCGGAAATCTTTAAATGATGAAATTATCGTTTTTGGTGTGGGAAATAAAGTGAAGGATACCTTATGCGCTTACCAGTGTACTCATATTTAGTTTTTAAAACTAAGAAGACAGTATCGAGAATTAAACTGTAGAAATCTACAGCTGACGGCTTACATTAGTTCTAGATGCTTGAATATTTTCTGCTACAATGGACTACAAAACGTCGTCAGTTCAACAATCAAATTAGGTCATTCAATAGCTAAGATTATAACTGATTAATTAATTTTGAGATTGGCCAGAGGAAGGAGAGTGTTAAAAGATATTTCTTCTGTACACATAGCTGTAGTTTATCCATCCGGATGGCTAGTGCTTCAGCTATTTGAAAGACTTTAAGTTTAACAAGTTCTTGGCAAAAAAATTACTGACCTTATAAATATACTATCACTATGACCAGTTTATACTAAATAAGTCAATATCGAATTGTTCATTTTCTTCTTTAAACCTTTGTTTAACCACGCTGGGAGGTGTTCACGAGCATGAACATTGAATATTCTATTAAAATTAATTAACATAAAAATATATTAATGGAATAAGTTAAACATTTCCGAATAATTAGGAAGAGAATTATGTTTCATGTTTTTTTATGAACTGACAACAATAAAATCTGTGAAAATTATGTTTCCAAGTTGAATTTGTTCTCTTAATAAAACAAAAAAAACATTTCATGACCTTAACTAAACAAAAGAAAAAAACAAAAAAAATGTTTAATGTAACTTTCAATAAACTAACAAAAAAGGTAAAACATTTGAATTTAATTGATTTACATAATTTATTTATAAACATTTATTTCAACTATAAAGATGGTAATTTAGTTTTAATAAGAGAACAGCGGAAGGTTATGACCATAAACTATTTGTAACCATTACCGTTATTATTGTTACTATTATTAGAGGCTTTATTCAATATATTTTTGGTAAAATATGGAATTTTCAGTAGAAAATATTCCAATAAGTTTCCTTTACTTATTTCTTAGTTCATCCTTGAGATAAATATTGACTGGTTGCCAGTTAGATGTTAGAAGTTCAGAAATACACATCTAATTATTGTATATCCTTTTCGATGATAATATACATTAATCAGATACCATAGAAATATTACTGGCATCTGCTGGCTGTTGGCTTTTGCCAACTTACGTCACCTATGGCGAAGGCAAGATATCCGTCTATCAATAAAAGGACGAGTATACTGCGCGGCAGTCCGTTCTGTTTTAATTCACGGCAGCAAAACATGGCCATCAAGAGTAGAAGATACTCGTAAGCTACTAGTATTTGGCCACAGATGCCTTAGAAATATTGCTGACGTCTGCTGGGATCACCGGATAAGTAATAGTGAGGTTAGACGCAGGGTATTAGGGAATGATGGTAAATCAGTCGATGAGGTTGTGAATTTTCATCGACTGAGATGGTTGCGTCAAGTGTTGCGTATGCCTGAACACCGATTACCACGACGCACAATACTGACTAGTGTTGGGGATGGTTGGAAGAAAGTTAGGAACGGCCAAACCAAAAAGTGGCATCAATGCTTGAAGTCACTAGCTTCTAGTCTGTGTCATGTTGGTAGATGCAGACCACTTGGTCGGGGTCCGCGTGACTATCACAATCAATGGTTGGAGACGCTGGGTGACATGGCTCAGCATCGATCACAATGGTGTGGGTGTATACACTCTTTTTCTTCCTTTAAACTATGAGATTAAAATCGATTTACATCTTTCTTTCTACGTACTAATTCTTTCTTCCTGTACTATATCCTTTTGTACAATCTTTCTTTCATATATTACCACCACTGAATTAACTACTATGAATTTGGTGTTCATCTTGTAGTGTTAATGAGGTATGGCAACTTGGACCGATGCATATATGTGCCTGGTCCTACGTTGTAGCTGACTGACTGACTGATATTCTTTTCGATGTATATTGCCAGCAAGCACAATGTTTCTAATTGGGCTCTTGTAAGTTGTACAATGAAATGTTGCAAATTTTTCACAAACGCACCTGAATAAATTATGCAAATAATAGGCATAATGATGTGTTAAAACAAATAAGAAAACATATAACATGCTGAAATATCCAGATGGCAGGAACAGGTAGCCAAGATATTCAAGCAAGCTGCCACTGTATTTCCAGATACCTAAGTATTTTCTGTTACGAAGAATCTACCATTGTAAACTAACATTTATTTAGTAAATAGTTGTAAATATATAAAACTATGGTAGATAAGAATACCTTTCTAAGAACTGAAATAGTGGCCCTTTCTTATTTACATACAAAAAGTGTTTCTAAATACTAATAAAGTTGGAAAATAACTGTAGAAGCCAATTTTAAAGCCCTATAGCAAAATATGTACAAAGATTCACAGACAAAGTAGTCATTACATAAAATGGCGATTCTCATTTCAGTTACTGATAATATTATGACCACCCATCAATCAAAAGTTTCCAAAAACCAAGATAAAATAGCTAGATGTTGATCCTTATTCGTTAGTGATACATCAATTAAAGTTAGTCAATGACGAAAACTTTAAAACATACAATTTTCATAAACAAAATTAAAGATTTGAAAAAAAGATTTTCCATTCAAACAAAAAAGAATAAATAAATCAAACCATATGTATTCTCATAAATGATGACATATACTTCAAGTATTTTAGTTGCTTTTATATATAATGAATTTTAGGATAATAATTATCCTTGTGAAAACATTTTCCCTTCATAGTAAATATAAAATAAACTTTATCACAACAATATTTCCCTAAGTAGTAAATTATAAATATTAAAATTAAGTATTTATGATTTATATCAGTAGTATATGTCTGTCAATTAGAGCATAGAAGTTTCCAAAGACAAACTAATCTACCCAACATTAAAACTTAAACTAAAATATGTATGATAATCATTGGATTAGATTAAATATTTGTCATATGTTTTATCTACATTGAATGAAGTGATTTTCACATAAGAATAAAATACTATAACAATTGAATATTCAACTGACATTAAATACAATCTTATCATGATATTTAACATAAATTCTGATAGTGTATGATTGTATTCCATATTGAATATTGAAACATTTCTATCTTATAATATCTTTTATCATGAAGGATATTCCGATGCAATTTATAATAATTTAATGGTAGTAGTTTTTATTTGTTTGTTTGTTTGTTGTTGTTGTGACTTTGTGAATAAAAAAATTGAAGAATTTTTTAAAATTTTTCTCCCAACAACATAATTTAGTTATTTTAAATTTTACCCGATATACTGGTTTATACCGGGGGGGTGGTTTTAATTCTTGTAGAAATGAAGGAAATCGGTAATGTATTTACACTTTTTCACCGAAATATATATATATATATATATATATATATATAGACAGAATAGAATTTTTCTTTTCCTTTTTAACTTTCTTTACGTTGCTATCTGATTGTAGAAATAAGCAATTAGACAAGAGTTAGTGTCATTTTATAAGTGCAAATTGAATAATCAGTATATATTAGATTGTAAAATATTAACTAAAACAAGAAAAAAAAAGATAAAACTGAAACTAAACTAAAAGATTTTGTTATAGATTATTTGAACATAATTTTACATTGAACATATTATTATGATTATCTAATGTGAATGAGAATGCTGGTCGGCTGCCTATACTCCATTAGCAGTAACAGGAGTAAGTAAGTAACTAATGTGAACAACTACTTATCGTACATATAATTCTAAATTAAGTAGTTGGACGATAATTTATGAATGAACCAAGCAGAATTAATCTAGTAGATCTTGAGTTTTAGCGCGAAATTCATTCATCTCAATCAGTCAGTCAGTAAGTTACACCATAGGACCAGGCACATATATTATATCGGTCCAAGTTATCATACCTCAGCTAAACAGCATTTCAGCATTATAACTTATATCAATTCATGATAAAAACCTTAATGTAAATTTTAAATTCTAACATCTAACTGTGAATCTAAATCTTAATTATTCATAATAATTCTTAACCTTTATCTAATCCCTAGTAAATGGGTGAACATTCTCAAGATCACTAAATCATTGTTCAAAGACCTTACATATATTATAGTTTTTCTTTACCAAGTTTTTTAGATGCATAAAATTACAATCACTATTATTACTGATATACATTTTGAAAACTTTCTGTCAATATAAAGAATCGTTTGTTCATTTGAAACATTAAAATAAACCTTTGAAAAATATTTAAATATGTACATAGTTCAATTTTGTTTCCCAGTTCAATCGACCAATAACTTTGATAATAATGAAATAAATTGATATAATGTAACAGAAATTAATTAGATATTCTTTCATTAAATTATTAAACATCATATGAAAATCACAATATAAGATTTAACTGAATAAATCTTGATAAAACTTGTTTAATTTGTAGTAAAATATCTATTATTTCATCAGAAGGGGTTTTGTGGAGATTACAGTAAGTTCAATAGTTGAGATCATGGGTCGATTAAAGCTAGACCACTATAGAAAAACCTGAAAGCACTGGACGGCACTTTCGTCCTAGTAGGGGACTCCTCAGCAGTGCGAATCCATGATCTCGCCCCCGCGAGATTCGAACACACGACCTATCAGTCTCGTGCGTGAGTGCTTAACCACTAGACCACTGACACAACCGGCATCCAACAGTATTAATGTCTAACTGCAACTAATCCACGAAATTGAGCGACACATCCACCATTGTCATCAGTGAATTACTATCTCACAACAGACCTAATTGAACTTCACTGGTCACTGCTTCTCACTGGAAGTTTAGAAAATATCTCTTGAAGCCAGTCACTGGTTAGCATATGTTGATTATAATCAAAAGGAATTTTGTGGATATTATAGTAATTTCAATGGTTGAGATCATGAGTCATTTGAAGCTAGACCATCATTAATTAGTTGCTAGCCCACTATAAAATTAATTATTATTTAGTTTCAATGTTAGATAATTTATTTTCGGATCAATGAAGACAAGAATGGAGTTAAAAATTTAGGAAGGTTTTTGATAGATAACTGATAAATTGTTTTAACGTTGTTTTTTTATATAGTTGCTCGGTTTCACATGAATAAATAAAGCCAAAATGATCAATTCATTGTATGTTGTTACTTCATCTTAGTTACATATAACTTAATACCTTATTTGAATTAAAATAAACAACACATATTAGCCAACTTGAAGTTAATAAAATAAAAGTTCATTATAAGCTTAATGAATTATTTGAAACATGTAATCTTTGAAAAAGCTTGTACCAGATTGTCAGGCAAAACGTTGGATTTGCTTCAAATTCCTACACTGAGATTTTACAAATACATTCTTCTTCATGTAATCATACTGTTTACATAAGTTTTATAAGTTTGCAATAGTATTTCAATAAATCTAATACTTAACTTTATTATCCCTATTCATATTATGATAGTTTACTAACTATTGAGTACATGAAACAAAGTGAAAACCTTAAACATAGTTAAAAATAATCAATAAACTAAAGCATATTAACTCTGATGAAATTCATAACCGTTATAATAACTAAATAGTTCAAACGTGATCGTAATATTCACAAAGTTTAAATGATTAATTCCTAATTACTTTTGTAGAAGAAATAAACGATGTTAATAGTTTAAAGATCTCCATCATATTAAAAGACTAATATTTAGACGAATAATATTCATTTCGATAAATTCTCTTCAGGTTCTACAATTATATATCCAAACTAATAATCCGAGAAATGGCCAGGTTAAGGGCAAAGTACATCGTTTAAGGTATAAGAATTTAGGATTGTTAAACAAAATACAATAAAACTATTAATGTTGATATGATACATATAGAATGTTAACTTGAATCTGTATATATGTGAAGTGAAATTTAAGATCCATGATCCATGATGTTAATAGTGTCGTTTGTTTTTTATTTCAACTGATATGATGATTTCATGTATTTCACTTAATATTTTGTCATTTAAAAAGGGATAATCAGTCAATGTTACTTACTTAATCTTCTTCCATTTTAATATCCCTGAAATAACATTTTAATTACTTGTATAACCTTCATTATAACATTTTTACTTAAACTTAGTTATGATTTTACATATTAACCAATTTATTACTTTTAAATGAAATTCCGTTTAGTAATTTTCAAAATAAATTAATACTGAATAAGTAAAATTATGAAATTATTTGTGTTTAATCTCCGCCAAGAGTGTATCTTAGTATTGTTAAGGTAAAAAATAGCTAACTATTATTTCAGAACTTTAAGATGATACTTCAATTAAGAGTAGGTTGATTATGTAAATGCCCAATACAGGATTGGATGGCGGCTTATGCTCCTTCACGAGGAGTAACAGGCGTAAGTAAATCATTATGTAAAGTAGTAATTTGTAAGTATTTGGGAAAAAATTAATAACCGGCTACAGCGAATACACCATGATGCTTGTAAATATTTTTTTTGAATGTTATGTTTCAATTTTTTTTAATTTTTGAATGAACTCATTAATTAAATTATTCAAAAGCTCACTAATCTAGTTATTCCTACTTTCATTGTAATAAAGTATAATGATGTCGTAAGAAATACCCTAAAATTTCTCCAACTATTATACCAATATGATAGCATAGGTTTACTTGAACTATATATTGTTGTTGAATATTGTAAACCAGCTACGAAAATTTAGCGGACAGTAGAGCTCATATAAGCACGTAAGTTGAAGTGTTCTGTTAAAACACTAGTTTAAATTGACCTTAAGTGATCGGATAGAAGATTAAGTTCAAATAAAACCACTGGCTATCACCGAAGGCGATGTCAGCTAATGTAAGAGTAGATTAAGAGAAAATTAAACTCAGACTAACCAAGACATGATATCGATTCATGAAGTCACTTAGTGTTAGATAGATGTATAATAATGCATGTAGATTAACTGGTATAGGTCTAGGCGATTATCATAATGAATGGCTGAAGATGTAGAATGCTATGACTCAGTATCGGTGGGAATATTGAAGATTTATTCATTATTTGTTTCCCCTAAATCTTTAGTTTTGAAATTCTTATACCTTTAATCTTCAGAATTCATTCCTTCTTCTCAAGAAATTTTCTATAATTAATATTTTCTTCCACTACTGATACTATTGCTATCTTGATTACTCTAACCCTTTTCTTCATATTTTCATCTCGCTGTTCTGATATAGTGTAGCAGCTTGAGCTGACGCATATGTATACCAGGTTCAACGTTATTTCTGACTTAATAAGTGACTGATAGATTGTCGTTGTATTCTATTGAAATCAATTTTTAGTATATGGTTAAGATCATGAGTCAGTTGAAGCTAGACCAACATGGAAAACCTGGAAGCACTGGACAGCCATTTCGTCCTATTGTGGGCATCCACGACCTCGCCCCCTGCGAGATTCGAACCCAGGACCTACTTAACCACTAGATCACTGATATCAAGTAGTTATTAAACACATCAATAGAAAACGAAATAATAGTCAAGTCACAACTGCTCAATCTATCCTAGAAAGTTACAATTCTTCTTAAAGTCATTGAAGTATCTTTATTTCACAAGTATTGAAATATTAAGAATCTAGTTTAGTTGATCCACTTTGTTTTACTAAATCCTTTAGAATGGAAATTTGATTTAAGAAAAAAAGTGAAACTGTTTTTATCATTCACATGAACACAATCCTACCCGTCTATATATAATTCATTTTGTAACCAATTGAAGAATGACGAAATTCAATGATGATATTCTCTAAAACATGAAAAAAAAGTACGATTTGGATCAATTTTAATATGAATAAGCCATGATCTCTTTTTGTGTACAAATATTCAGTATAAATTCTGAAGGTGTTTTGTATCTAATGATTGATACGTTTATATCGCTTCATATGTATAATGTTAATAATAATAATAGATTGATAAAACTCATTAAAAATTACCAAATCATTTTATTTTGATTTCTGTCAACTCATTGTACATAAAATATGCTAATGTATCATACATTTTAATTATTTTCTGAATATTTGATTCTTCAGTCTGAATTCGTTTACATTTTTTATGATCCATTTTTCATCACAAATCAATATCGGTTTTAGAGTTATAATTCTTCTTTAACTTAATAATTTAGTCAATTTTCAATATAGGTAACCCTGCTTGAGCATCTGGGCTACCTGTTCCTGCCATCTAGATATTTCAACAAGTTATAGATTTTTGTTTGTTTTAATACATCATCATGTTTATGAATCGCATAACCTATTCTTCTGCGTTTCTGAAAAGTGTACAACCTTTCGTTGTCAAAGTTACAAAAAACTCAATAAGAGACAATGTGGTTGCTGGTAATATACAACGAAAAGAATGCACATTATTCAGATGTTCATTTAGTGAACTGCTAACATCTAAGTGGCGATCATTCGATATTTATCGCCAGGACCGACCAAGAAGAAAGAAATTTGTTGAAATTCTTTGCGCTGAAAATTCTATATTGTGCCAAAAATATAATATTGAATAAAGCAGATAATAATAATAATAATAAAACAGTAAATTTACATGTGGCGCATATATATTCGGTGCCCTCTTGTACCAATATTTATGTGTTCAAATAAATAAATAAAATTCACATAATTCTGAATCAAAAACCAAATAAAGAATGTATTAAGAATAGTCTATTTCAGGAGTTTATTTGAGCAGATAAATCATTAAAGATAATGAAATTCAGATGGGATTGGTATAGTCAATTCAATTTCTTTGTGTTTCAGCTTACATAGTTCATACAAATATTGGTAAGTTAAGCTAATAGATAAAAAAAAGAATAAATAGATTAGGCGATAAACAGATAAGAGCACAGATGAAGAATACACAAAGAGTACAAGAACAATACTAAACAAGGATACGGATAAAAGTGATTTATATGTCACATACTGTCAAAATTGTTAATACATGTTCAAGAGTAAAAATAACATAGCCACTAATGAAATACTAAAATGATGATAGTTATTTTTTTCTAATCTCTACTCAGAATTCAAATAAAATCTTACTCAAAACTCAAATGCCTGTTGATGCCGAAAATATTATTTGAACACTGAGTCGGAATTTAATGGTAATCATTTATTAAAAGTCAAATGGATATCCAGTGTCATTTATTAGTAACTGACTAATTCCTGAACTGTTCAACTCAATAAACCAATGTTTTTTTCAAAAATAATGTTATTGGTGATGAAACTAATTCCTAAAATATTTAATAAACAAAATTTATTCAAATGAGTACGTTAGATGATATTATTGAACATTGGTCTTATTTTATATTAGAAGCTGTCGATTAATGACGACTTCATGTGGTCATGACAAAAGATAAATTATGAAAGTTGATTGAGTACTTCGTCATGTCGTTTGATTTTTTTATTTTTCGTTATTGATGCTCTTGATATTTTATTATCTATAGTCTGTAATTACGGTGATTTCAATTATAACTACCTTTTATCAATCTACATATAAATTTATAATAGTTCGATAAAGATACATTCAATTTATTTTAATTTCGAATCCATAAAATTCTATTTTTTATCTAAATCAACAGTAGACAAGTGTCCATTATATGAAACTTGACAACAACAAAACATAACTCATAGTTTTTCGGTGAATAGATAACCTAACTGACAAAATTAAAATAATTTCAATGGTTAAGATCATCAGTCAGTTGAAGCTAGACCACCATGGAAAACCTGGAAGCACTGGGAGTTAGAAATCAGCACTGTTGGATGCCGACCGTTTCAGTGGTCTAGTGGTTTAGTGCTTGCGCGCGAAACCAGTAGGTCCTGGGTTCGAATCTCGCAGGAGGCGAGGTCGTGGATGCGCACTGCCGAGGAGTCCCACGATAGGACGAAACGGCCGTCCAGTGCTTCCAGGTTTTCCATGTTGGTCTAGGTTCAACTGACTATAATATCCACAAAACCCATCTAATATTAAAAGTAAAAGTTTTAAACAACTTCGATTTAAATCAATTAGAAACAATAGATGATCAGCAATTGGAAATAAAAAAAAATAATGATACGTTTAAATGAAAAATAAATTGACTGAAATTATGCTGAATAAAAGAAAATAGTCGATTTTCACTTCATTTATAAGGGTATATATTTTCTCATTGTTGATATTAAAGAATTCAATTAATCAGTCTATATTAGGGTATTTACATTTTGAACAGATTCCCATGATATTATCACTTAATTGTAAGTTTCTAGTAAAACTAGATAGTAACCAGCGATGGAACACAGAAAACTAATCAATTGCAGTCCTTAAAACTAACAATTAAAAAAATGAAGACCTTTTAAAATCAAGTGAAAACTTCTTATTTTTTCAATATACTCTCGGTCAATTTCTGCCTTATTTAGACGTATTATTACTGTTTCAACTGGTGAATTTGTCATAGTTACTGGTTAGAATTTTATTCTTTTCGTCAAATGCTTCATTTCTTTAACTAAGTACACTGATAAAGAAGGAAGGCGACTCAGCAAAGAAAATTTGCTTTCAGACGAATTCGTCTGTTTAGACTGTACACTATTATATATTGTTACTTTGATTTACAAAACTCATTTCCGAACATTATCCTATCTGGTTGTCCAAAGGATTACAGAAGTAAATCAAAAGCAGTTTTGGAGTACCTAGCCAATCATGGTCAATCCGTTTCACCAGAATCCTCCTTTCGAAATATGTATACGTTGAGAAGAATTGGATCAATAAGAATGCAAATGAAAATCTTATGTACAGAAGAGGTTATTGCTATCCACCAATTTAAGCCTAACCTTTGCATACAAAAAGTGTATGTTCAATCCTCCATTCTTCCATGGCCCCAACTTCTTTTTCTACCTCTCATAATCTGTCATTCTGATTTATTCTTATTTACATAACCATTCCTGGCCTTTTCCAATTATTTTCACGACTATTAATCAGCAATTATTACATTTTTAATAGTTCTGTTCCTAATAGCTATTAAATGGATGATTATTTTATCCTACTACCTTTTCACTAGCCCATTATTACATAATTTCCTTCCAATATCTGAATTTCAATTCTTAAACACATACCACTTCAAGTTTTTTAATTGATTAGCACCTTTCTAATTCACTATAGAACACTATTTTAGCAAATAAAATTGACCATATATACGATTGTCAAGCTTCAGTTAATAAAATCGTTGAAAAGAAAATTTCTTCGTTGAATTACCTTCCTACTTCTTCAGTGATACAATAGGTCTCTTTCATATAAATACATTTGATTTGTGCTGACATTCTGTAGAACATTCACCTCTGTGAACTAGGTTTTTGTGAGCTGATCAAGAATTAGATAAAGTTAAACTCATTAGAGTGGATATCTAGTTAGTGAAATATGTTAATCGACATAAATGTTTCTCAGTTATTCTAGTTATTTATGTGAAAGGTAAAATATTGACTGATTGATTTGTCAGCCCACTAATTATAAAATAAATTTATTTTTTCTTCCTTAAATAACCAACAGTTCATCATTATTTTACTAAGTTAGAAAAGAAGGAATAAATGAAATGTAAAAACATTCCCTATACATATCTTTCATATAACACTTCTAATCTCTGAACTTATTTTCTATTTTCTTATATTTATAGGTTTCTGCGATTATTATTGACTGTATTCTTCTGTGGTTTCGTTTTGTGTCAAATGGTGAATAGCCAATACAGAGAGGCAGAGTTTAATCATGCAGATCCTGATGGATATAATGCATTATATGAAGAAGATCCTAATTACATTCAAAAACGTGTTCAATTTCTACGTCTCGGTAAAAGATTAGCCAGGAAATCTGCATATCCTTATGTTGGTTAAACATTATGCTGATTTCTTTAAAAGATGATAAAAAACAACTGTTTAACAAAAATACAAATTTTTAAAATGAAACTAAATTAATATATAAGTAATTATTTACGAAAGTCTGTCTTTTTATTCTAGTAATCGGTGTAGCATACTTTTTCATCTTATTTTCCGTAATAATTATCTAACCATCATATAACTTAATTATGAATGTAGATATATCTTCTTTAAAATGTACTCAATATTACGAATGAAGAAGACTTAGTCTTATCCATCATCAAAACAAGAATAATTACATAAGGATTATGAAGGTTAACAAATAAAAAGAGGCTAAATTCGATACTATACTCTTCAACTCCACTTTTAATCATATAACTGATCGGTTCATTGAAATGATTTGATTTTGGTATCTTGTCATTGTTAGAATCATTGACCAATGTCATGTGTTACTAATCCATTAGTGCTACTAATACAATTCAATCTACCATGTCGTAATGTGAAAACTATTCTAGGTGATTCAATATTGTGTTTACTAAATTGAGATGATAATTATTTTCAAAGAAAATTCTGAACCTAGATCTAACGCTAGTTGCATGTGAGCTAGCTCTATAGTAACGCTTTAGTCTGTCAAACCATGTGATGCGGTCTCGAACCCAACAAAAACAAAAGTTACTTCAATGTTGCATATACGCCTTGTTGAAGAGTATCAACCGGAGCGAAATCCTAGATCAAAGACTTCCTTCTAATTACACACAATCGCCTGAAATATAAATAAATTTAATTAACACTGAAATAATATTCTAAATATTTTTAGTAAGTAATAATTATAATTATAAACTTATTGAACTATATAGTCATTAGAATATGAAAATCCATGCGTACAGAAATTTAATCATTTAGAAAACTATAATTATTCCTACTATAGTACGTGAATTGTCTGTACTTACTATTCTCTCAAATAAAAGTTTTGAATATCTCGTCAGTTTACCTGTGTATTTCTTCCATATTTATATTGGGTTTTTTATTTCTAACACTCTTATTCCACAAACATTCGTTCACAAAATGTCATTTATTTAAATTCAAACTATACAAAATGACTTTAAACTTAACCTCATTGCACATGTTAATGGCAATCAGCACTCAGTAGCTAATTGGATAACGCGATGGCGTTTGAAGTGAACGGTAATGGGTTCAAGTCTTGGTGTAAACATCAACTTTCAGACCTAGATGCAGCTGACGAGTCCGAAACAGGACGAAACGCCCATCTTGAATTCCACTACTAGCCATCATCTATCTTTGTTTATTATGTCATTCATTTGTTCGTGTTTTGAATATCTAGGTAAGAAGATAAACAATTTATATCAACTAGGTGCATAAATCCATTCATTTAATCAAATAGAATCATTTGGAAGAAAAAAAACCAAATCAAATAGATTCAACTGTTTATGAAAAAAAACCTTCCGAAGATTTTATAAATTTTATTTGTTTTACACTCATCTTACTTTGGAAGATGAAAAATCAACATTTTTTGTGTTTATAGTTTAACTAATACGGTATAACGTTTAAATTGATGATTTAATATAGAAAACTGATATAATGGTTGATCGTCTAATAATTACTTGATCTTACACTGTTCCAAAGATTATGATAAATAGTCAACAAATCACATTCATGAATAGATCAGATAGACTTTTATAAATATATTTTAGTTGTTTAAGATTCAACATTATTTCAGTATGGAACACATTAATCAGACCTACAACTAGTATTTGGTTGATAAATTTGTAATAAATCTTAAATGGATCAAGTCATCATATACTGATAGCATTAAAACGATGGATAATTTGGTATAAGTATTTAAAAGTACATTATAATCAATATACGTGTAAGATGAATCGAGTAAAATTGTACAGGATACAAATATACCAAAAGAGATTGATCGATTGCAGTCCTAGACATCTAAGAAAAAATTCAAATAACCAATAAAAATGAGTCTAAGTGCACCAAATTCCACAAATCAGAGGCTATCTGTACTCAGTAACCAAATGGATAATGCGTTGAAGTTTGAAGTGAAGAGTATTAAATTTGAATTTAAGAGTGAATATCAACTCTCCGATCCAGGTGTATTCAGTCAACGAGTCCTAAATATATGACTTGTTCAGCGTCCTGCATTCCACTACCAAACATAATCCACCACTTCTATAAAACTTGTGATAAAATAGCTAAATAGAAGACATCCTTACAGGACGTACATATGCTGAAAAAATTGATTATTTGTAGTTTTAAAAATCTGGTTAGCGTTTTTTTAGCGAGTAAGTTTTCTACGGGATGGAGTCGCTAACCTCATGCCCGACCCTCCTCCTTTACCCGGGCTTGGGACCGGCAGTAACTCTAGAAGAGATACAGGCGGAGTTGGAGCTAAAGAGCTACTCTCTCCCTTCCTCTTTCTTCTGGTGGTCGATTGGATTATGAAGACCTCGACAACTGAGGGAAAACACGGCATACAATGGACAGCTCGGAACTAATTGTCCTAGCCCTTCTGACCAATACACGCGAACAAATGCAGATAAAGACAGCCAGTGTAGCAGCAGTCTCTGCATCAGTAAGCCTCAACATACACAAGGATAAAACCAAGGTTCTCTAATAAAACACGGAAAACGGCAATCTAATCACACTTGATTGCGAAACTCTGGAAGACGTAGAATCTTTCACATACTTGGCAAGCATCATCGATGAACAAGGAGGATCAGATGCAAATGTGAAGGCGTGGATTGGCAGAACAAGGGCCGCAGTCCTACAATTGAAGAACATATGGTACTTGTGTTCGTTGGTATTGAATGTAACCCTTAAACTTCGTATACAGTTCGTTTTGATAACCATCACTAGATAACTCCGCAACGGTACATTAATCAGAAGGCGAATACGAAGTGTTGATTAAGTCTATTGTGGGACCACACACAGATATACAAAGCAAACATGAAAGAGTTGTGCCGAAAGGCAAGCAGGCGAGTGAGCGAGTGAGTGAGTCAACGAATATGAGTACGAGTAAGCGAGTACAATTAAGCGAGAGAGAGCAATGAACATGAATAGCATGGACATATATATACATAGTGAAATGAATGAATCATCGAATCAATTAAGCGGTTAACAGTAAGGCTAGCAGCGTGAATAAATACGTAGTCAGTAAGCAATGCTCAAGCATACATGTTCATATATTCGCAACAATAATAAAGATACAATGATATAGATAAGTTGTTGTTATACGGATGACTCAGTTCGTTAATGAGTTAATAAAATGACTTATTCGAATTAAATGTGAACAAACTTAATTGCACGTGAGTTCCTACAAACTCAAAACAACTTTCGACCAATATCAAAGTCAGAATCTTCAATACGAACACCAAGATAGTTCTACTGTACGAAGCTGAAACGTGGAGAACTAATACAACCATCATCAAAAAGGTACAAGTAGTTGTCTACGCAAGATACTCAACATCCATTGGCCGGATTCCATCAACAACAGCCCACTGTGGGAGAGAACAAACCAGCTTACAGCTAAAGAAGAAATTAGGAAAAGTCGGTATAAATGGATAGAACATACATTTCTGAAATCATCAAACTGCATCACAAGGCAAGCGCTAACTTGGAATCCTGAAGGGAAGTGGAAAAGAGGAAGGTCAAAGAACACATTACGTCGGGAAATAGAAGCAGATATGAAGAGGATGAATAACAAATGGAAATAGCTGGAAGGGATTACCCAGGACAGGTTTGAATGGAAAATGCTGGTGAGCGGCCTATGCTCCTTCACGAGGAGTAACAAGCGTAAGTAAGTTTTAAAATCAATGGGAAGGTTCAAACAGAGATTACAAATAAAGTAAGAAAATAGCTTTCTGAAGATAAGAAATATAAAATTCTAAGCAATCATGGTTAGCTTAAAACTTTTAAAAAATTAAGAAGAATCATTCTGTCAAAATTTAGGCAGATTTTCTATCCAAATAATTGTATTCTTTACATTTACATTATAACTTTACAGAAGATGAAATCGTGTATTATGCTCTATCTTATCTTATTTCTTCTACACTTATTCTCTATTATTTTGAGATATGTGATAGTTTTAACTAATACACCTTTACACATAGTATAATTATCAATTTATTTACACATAAAACATACAAATGACACCTCCTATATTTATTTCAAACTAAACGACCGCCCAGTACTTCCAGGTTTTTCATGGTAATCTAGTTTCAATTGACTCACGATCTCAACTATTAAATTGAAAATTATCTAATTATTTTAACCATTCATAGGTGGATATAGCAAGTACACTTATACATATCCAATTACTCAGTGTAGTAAATACTATATATATATATATATATATATATATATATATATATATATATATATATATATCATGCACAACAGAAATTGTTGGCTTTTTATACATTGAATAATTTAAATATAAAGTGATTGTTTAAACTGACTATTATATTAATTAAGTCTTATTTCGGAAAAAGGACTTATTTTAAAATCGACTCGATAATCGTGAGTAAAACTTTAAAACTCAATGTTGATGCCATTGGTTACTTTAATTATTGCGCGCAATTATAAATACTGTTTGGTTCAGTAAGTTATTTACAGTTAATTTGATTTCATTACATAAGTTTATGTAAAAACAAACTATTGATGTCATAAAATGCTCGATTTTTATTACGGTTATTAATATACTGTTTAAAATGTATGTGTCTTCACAAATGTTGAATTCATTATATCCAACGAAATAGTTAAGTTTACTTAACTCAGTAATAGTATCAATAATTGGAAATTTGAAGTAAATCAAGGGGATTATCAGTCAGTCAAACTTGACGAAAAACCTAAAACATCAGTACATCGAGTAAAGTTTCTACACCCCATTAGCACGGCGAGATGAAATTGTTAGGCCGAATCCCACAATAGTTTGGTTAATAACAGTATCAGAGAAGATAGGAAAGATTAGGCATCGAAGATACAACTAGAAAAGAAAGTATAAATTAGAGGAATAAAAGAAAACTATGAAGAATCCAGGAACTTGTGATCTAAGAGAAAGCAACGAGTCGATGCACTTACGCCATTGCAAACGGTTTTCAGCCATATCATTTAGTCTTTAACCACTGGTTACATTAATCACACAGACCCCAACCAGATAATGTGCACCTGTCAACATGATTCAGTTTAATTATCAACGAATTCATAGACTGGTATCACGTCTTAGTTTAGCCCCTCCCCATCTTTC
Source organism: Schistosoma mattheei (assembly GCA_944470405.2). NCBI lineage: Eukaryota > Metazoa > Platyhelminthes > Trematoda > Strigeidida > Schistosomatidae > Schistosoma > Schistosoma mattheei. The sequence goes on from OX103945.1 coordinate 31,331,709, forward strand.
TTCCAACCTACTCATATACCGGATAATACTGCCTGTCGTGGTACTGAGTAGACGGGGATACGTAAAGCATTTCTCAACCATCTGAGTTTATAAAGACTTAATACCTCATCAATCAAATTGTCATGCTTACCTAGTACCCCTTTTTTAACCCAGGGATTGCTTACTTCATGTTCCCAAAATACACGAGCAACGCTCTATGATCAAATACAAGTAACTTATGAATATCCTCTATTCTTAATGGCCATGTTTCACACCTATCAATACATATTCTATGAGAAGAATAAATTAGACAAATGATGATATTTTATATAATCATTTCTTTACTAATGAATTATTAAATACTGAATTAATATAGCTCTAGAGCAAATTATTCATAATGATAAGTATCTTTAATGCTTTTAATACAAGAGTAATTAAATGACACCATCAAAAATAAAATAAATAATACAGATTTTACATCATTATTGATAAAATGTATATTTCTAACAAAGTTAATTCTCATTCTCCCTCCCTCCCTCTCTCTCTTTCTCTCTCTCTCTCGCTCTCTATCCTCTAACATATGTTAACAGGGATTCATGTAAAATAATCATCTGATTACATTGAGTAACTGTAAATTAATCAATAAGCATTTCTATCAGTTTTATATCTTTTGTTAATAACAGACATCAAGAAGATAAACTATTTTGGAATGAGACAGGTATTCTCATTCTCATTATTATTATTATTTGGTATTATTTCAAGTATTTCGTAAGAGGATTATTCATTTAAAGGCAGTACAAAACGAAATAGGTTGGAAGGGAATAATAAAACATTTACGTAAAAAGAAAGAAGGATATTTTTCCTAATATAAAATGATATATATACAGTACAAACTCTTTTTATTTTGAACATCTGCTTTAATTTGTTATTTGTAAACAATAGTTTAGATAAATAATACATTTTTTCTTCCATATATTTGCTTATCATTATTGTTGATAGAATGATTGTTTCATTATAAACTATAAGATGATTAGAGTGATTATAACATTATCTATTATATAATGATAATAATCATAATAATAATGTATTTTATATTGGAAATTATCAGTATGAATATTGAAACGATGCTATTTGACTAATGCAATCAACTTTTGGTTTGTTCTTGCTCTTTTCAAGATGATAAAGGGAACTATGTGTATGAAATTTCTCAAACATTTATTTTATTTGGTTATGTCTAGCCAACTGGTTAGTATCAATGATATTTTTTGGATGAGGGGGGAAGTAATAAAAGGGTATGAACACAAAACAAAATAAATCAGCCTATAAGTATTTACTGAAAAAAAAGTTACTATTATTTTTATTGTTAACGATAAAATTAATCCTTGTTCACAGACAAGATAAACTTTGGTTATTAGTGGGATCTAAAAGGCGAGTTTTATCTTATTTAGAACTTGTCAAATATATGTAATTGCATCCTAGTGTTGATGTTTACTCCATTTATTACTCAAAGCGGAAAGTATTAGATTCAAATTTAAGAATGAATATCAAATCTGGGATTCAGGTGTATTCAGAAGACGAATTTCAACGTCCTGGGTTCCATTGCTAAACATAATTCATCACTCCTATAAAATCCGTGATAAACTGACTAAATAAAGAGTATCGCTACAGTATGAACGTATGTCAACTGAGAATGATCATTCATACTTCTTGTCTACGAAAGTTGTGTTGGAAGATTTGTGTTTAATCTCTGAATGCATAGGATATATGAAAACAAATAATCCATCATTTCCTATATTTTAATGTTTGTTCTGATGTTTATTACTATCAAGTGAAGGCAATTAAAATTTGGTCTCTAAATAATGTTCAGATTAACAGTGATGAATTATTAAAAACTGAAATACTCTGATCTTTACTGTATTATAGTTATTGAAACACCATTTAAAAATTACAAACATTTGTTTAAATATGTCTTTTAAATAAATAGCGAATTCTTTTTCAAAGAAAATTAATAATTTGTAGTTACGAGAGGGTGAATTGGTCCTTTAGAAAATAGTAAGACAAAGATGATCATATTATATATATAATCTCTGTACTGGCTGCTTTTACTGACAGAGTCCGAAAACTCACATATATTGACTCATCGTTATTATTCCTTTATAAGGACTTTTCATGACGATAGTGAATTATCCTATGACTAATACAGGCGATTCATAGACAATAAGAAGAACGTTCACAACTTACAAAACACTAACATGGTTACATAATAATAGTTTAGTAATAATAGTATCACTGTGAGTACAAGATTAGTTCACAGACATGACTAGATTTATTGTAACAATTCTACTCAAACTAAAATCTCAGTGGTAAGCATAAATAAAATTGCCATAGTTGTTCATAGCTATATACGATACAAACGAAGTTTTTAAGCAAGAAAATTTAATAAATAATGGTCCTAAATTAGACTTGTAATGGCTTTTACAAACAGTAAAGAAACTATGACAAATAAAAGACCAACTTTAAAGATTTACTATTTCCTGATTATTCAAATGAAAGCTTATTGATATGCATCCATTTCATAAATTAAGCACTTTTCTAATACATCTTTGGTTAAAACTTAATTCAAAAAATTATTTCATTCATGACAATTAGATCTTCTGAAGAATATGCTAATAAAATTTTTTATCAATATAGGGTTGTGGAGATTATTAAGTTTAATTTCAAGTGTGACCAGTGGAGCTAATCAGTGTCGGGTAAAGACATGTATCTACCTCAGACAATCGAAGATGGTCGCGTGATTTCGCGGATTGGTTGAGGTTAGACATTAACGCCATTGGATGCCGGGTCATGTGGTTCACAGCTTGTCTCGTACACCTCGATAATGATTGGTTCTTGTTGACCCTAAACCTGTCATTATTTATTTCTTTGTTTTGATTGCATCTCCCCTCCCCCCAAAAAATCAAACCAATGTGGAGAAATTCAAACACTTCATTTCTACCTGAAGTTTGTGCTGCTAACGATGTCGTTTAGGAGAATGATGGAAGTTCCACGACTAAACCATTCAGCTCAGAGAACAAAACTCCATCAAAAGCTTTGATGTTTTTTCTTTTTAAAAGAATATTTAGTTTCATGGGGGCCATAAGTATCATCAAGTTTTAACAAAGTCTGAATTTTCGTGTATTTGTATGAATTAAAACTGATAGATGAAAGAAAAGACTGCGAAGCATACATTCTATCCAATGAATAATAGTGTAATTTTGATAAAAGAGCTAACTAAAATCCGTGTCAGGTAGAAACAGGTGTCTACCTCAGTACAATGGAAGATGGTCGTTCAGTTTCGTGGATTGGTTGAGGTTAGACATTAACACCACTGAATGCCGGCTCAGTGGTCCGGTTGGTTAAGCGCCTGGCACGAGACTGATAGGTCCTGGGTTCGAATCTCACGGGGTGCGGGGTCGTGGATGAGCACTTCTGAGGAGTCCCACAATAGGACGAAACGGCTGTCCAGTGATTCCAGGTTTTCCATGGTGGTCTCGCTTCAATTGACTCATGATTTCAATCAAAAGCTTCCCAATCTCCACAACCACTAAACTAAATAAATAGTTCTGAATCGATTAATATTAGGTTCATCCACAAATGTGTGTTATCCTGTTTATTTTCTTAAAAAAAGCACGGTGAATTAATTAAAAGACAGATGGGAAATTTAACAACTGATTACATAATTATACAAGAAACCTTAAGCACTATTTTGAATTAAACAGATGGTCAGAGTAAACATAGAAGTGGAAAGAATAGATTTTATAATTTCTGATGGAATATGAAATGAAATTGTAAAGGATAGATTTAATTTGATGGAACTCTACGAGTTACTGTTAAATGTTATCATTTTCATAAGTTCGATCATTATTATTATCATTATTATCGTTTGTAATTATTTTCAGAATTTGTAATATTACTATCTAATACACTATCATTTAGTTGGTAATGATTTTTGAATTACGATTCAACATGAATAGTAGTGTATAGCTATAATGAGAAATTTTCCACTGTATTTATTTTTCTCTTTATTATGAATCAAATATATGATATTTAGAAATGTAATAATTTGTTTAATTGTATCTGTTATAACTTTTGGCCTGAGTGCCCTTCTAATGTATAAAGTAACAATACAGACAATTATCGATCGGACCAATGACGCGTAAAACCCGTATAAGCAGCCTAGAGTCCTGATTGGTCCTGCTTTCCGCCTAGCCCAGCCAGTTTAGTCCGGAACACCGATCTCGGCCTCTGCGATATGAATCATTTATTTCAAACATACGGGGTTTATATATAACAACCAGACAGACCACATTGTACCATAAAATAGGAAACGTCATGTGTACACGAATCAGCTAAATGTGGCTGTGAATGTGGGAGGTAGTAATTAATGAACGGGCCACAACTCAAGAATGGTAAGTCGTATAATAATAGTTCACAGGTCAAAAAACCTCATAATAAGAAGGACCTGAATATGAACAGCTTAGTTATTTAACAATTATACGATAAAAATATACGCATAGTACTGGTCCATAAATGGATCCCAAAAGTTACCATTCATTATGCTTATCGGGACCTAACAGTATCTCAAAATAAGTAGTTTTGGAGTAGTAGTTCAACAAGTAATAGACATGGAAGTAGAGAATTTGGAACGTATTACTTCTTCGTTGAAAAGCAAAGAACAGTGCATGATAGAGTTGATTGGTTATTTTTTCTCTAAAAATACTTTTCATTTATCATATCAAGACTTTACTAATTATGTAACCTATAAATCGAAATATTGTAAATAGAAGCATTTTTGGCTGTCTAGGTAAATTAAACACCATTGTTGTTTTTGACATATGTTCAGTCAATGAATTAAATATCTATTTCCACTTGGTAGCTTATAAGTTTCTTTTGGTTGTCATCAAAGTAGATTAACTTAATCCTATGAATCAATCGTTTAGTTAAATTTCTTTTAAAATAGGGTGGAAATAAGTATACTCTCTAATTGGAGTCAATTTCCGATAGACACTTCTCAGTGATCTCATTTATAGGATATTTATATAATGAATACTAACTGTATTTTTACAGTGCGAACTCGATTACCTGGATAATTCACTCTCTTAAACGTGTCTAACTAGTTTTCTATGTAACCGTTAAATTTTTCCGTTATCAATTTTTTGTTATAATACTTTAATAAGTGAACAAATAATGCAGAATATGAATAGCGTTAATTGATACGATAATACATCAATAGTCAGTATTTCTTACATTCAGTGATGTTTAAGACTGAAATTGATCAGTCTGTTTTGGTACATGTGCATTTTGTGCGGACTGCTTAGATATTTCCATTAAGTTACAGGCATTGTAAACAGATACATCCGTCTGACGAATCCAAAATAAGACGAAATGCATGTTCTGAATTCAAAGGCTAACCAACATCTATCTCTCCTGTAATATGTCCTACACTTATTTTATACCTCAGCAGCAGACTTTCAAGTAAACATCAAAGAAATGATGCCGAATTGGTAAAACACAGGTATGCTTAAAAACTAAGCCCGGTATTGAATGTCTAGTGTACAAGATCGACTGCAGTTTCGGTTACAGCCAAATATCAAAGTATAAATGAGTACTGCTTTCATTTTCATGACGTCGTAAAAACGCCCGATATAGTCGCTTGAGGATTTGCGAGGCCTCCCGTTTGTAGGCTTTTGGTTTCTCCAGGCTCCTTAAAACTTTTTGAGCACGTCGGTCTACTCTGACCAACCGTGCGTTTGACGACAAACAGATTGTTAAATAAAAATATTCTGCAAAGTTTGTGCAAGAACCGAGATCCGTGTTAGTTAGAGCGTGCTGACAAGCTAGAATAACCTGGAGATCCTTCAATCCATCCGAACCATTGGGAGCAGGAAGTCTGGTGTGAGTGAAACAATCTATGGATCTGACGGTACGCTGATCAGTAACATCCTGGATTTTGAACAGTTCTTCGAGAAATAGATCATGTGGTTAGTTACCCTAGAGACATCGATCAGACTGCCTTGTCCTCTATAGCCGGTGGCGACTGACCCACTTAAAGGAGCGGAGTTCTTCAAGGAAAACTAATTCATGAAAGGTCATAAATTACCAGACTCAAACGGCTTACCCTCAGTTCCTTTATTGGTGGTGGCGAACTTCTGACAATTAAGCTATGCAATCCTCAATTAATCAGTCAGAAACAGACGCCAATAAGTATGGTATATACTTAGCATCTTCTATACGTAAAGTTTTCTTACAAGACACAGTGAAGCATGTGCTTGCACTAACTAGTTGTGGTGATCTATTGGAGTAGTCAAGACAATCGCATATCTGAGTACTTGTATGAGTCTTAGTCTTGGTGATGAGAAAAATTAACGTATAGTGAAAGCCAGAGAGGCTTTTGTCAATCTGAGTTGTCACTTTAACGGTCACGGTGATTGTGTAGCTGTTAAAGGTCTGATTTTCAAGACTTTGGTGAAAGTAGTTTTGCTCTATGATTGTGAATGCTAAACATTCAGATCTATAAGATGTCAGGCAACACTCGTGTTTGATCATCGTCGTGGCTGAAGGATCGCTGACATTCAGTGGCTACGTCATGTCAATAATGCACAGATTTAGGAATGCCTGGCCTCACAAAGTGACAATAATTTTCTTTTTTCCATCACCAATAAAATCATCGGCTTCAGTGGCCTAGAAATGTGTTACGAATGTCATCCTAGCGACTTTTTCTTCGTGCTTTATTTGCCGACGCTGTGAGTGGTTTGAAAAATGTAGAGAGGCGACCATTTTAGGACATGTTGCTGGGTGCGAAAGAAATCCGTATATGACTTGCATCTCTCTGGCCATCGTGATTCTCTGGTTGGAGTCCTTTTGATTATGCATCTCAATGTCTTGAGTAGTAATCAGACATGAGTCAGAATGGAAGCCAATGGCGGCCTTGATGAGATTTCTTGTCACTTTCTACATAAAATTGAGAATTTTTTCAACTGTAGGGACTTTCGATGGTTCTATTTCTTCTAGTCGAGATGTATCTGCCAATATACGCTTGTTCACTCATTCTTATTTGCTTAATTCTTTTTTCATTATATTCGCCCACCCTCATCTATGTCTTCAATTATGTGCAATATTTTCATGTCCACTCAAACTAAGATTTACATGTTCAGCTAAGTAAGAAAAATAAATTAATAAGCTTGATATAAGTCTTGATGACTTATTTAACGAAGTTGTTTTTTATCACCACTGAAATGCTATACAACATAACGCTTGGTGTTATGTGCTTGGATATGATTTGCAAGAGTCTTTAGGCCTAGATTTCATTCTATATGTTACATAATCTCCAGTTAGCTTAACTTCAAACTTGGGGTGAATCAATATAACTGTGAGAGTGAATGAAGAGATATAATCTTATAAATAAGCTAGATAAAGTATTATTTATACAAGATTTTACACTGGGCGACTAGAATTTTAGATATGTACGTAAATTCAAACTACTAGCAAGTGTTACCAGTAGTATATATTATTAACGTTATTTTATTCCATAGATCGACATCAATATCACTGAATTACATTTCATTTGAACATTGAAAACACGAAGTTCAAAGAAAGGATCTCTTTTCAACGAATTTATTACCAAGCTGTACAACCGTACATATATACATATTAAAATTAAATTTTTAAGTTCATGGGGACATGTGAACAACAAATAATCATGATGATGTAATAGAAAGATTATAATACTAATTTATGTAGTGTAAATAGTAACAATAGAAGATTGAGTGTATAAAAATAAAAGTCGTATGAAATTAATAAGTCAGCAACCGGTTATAACATGAACAGAGTAAGATAAATGAAACATGACTTTATTACAACGATTAAAAGTGATAGGCGATTAAATGAAATGAAATGATATCAGAAACAATTATGAATTAAATAACTAGTGGACTGGCTTCATGAGGTAATTCTAAGAATTTTAATGAGAAACCGTGAGCGGTGAAGCTAATCAACGTCAGATAGGGACAGGTATCTATTTCAGATAATGGAAGATGGTTGCGCAATTTCGTGGATTAGTTAAAGTCAGACATTAACATTGTTGGATGCTGACTCAGTGGTCTAGAGTTTAAGCGTTCACACGCAAGACCAATGGTCCTGAGTTTGGACCCATGTGCGAGATCGTGAATGCGCACTGCTGAGGAATCCAATCCTAGAACGAAACAACCGTCCAGTGCTTCCAGATTTCCAACGATCGTCTAACATTAGTTAATTCATGATCTCAATCAAAAATGCATCAATCTCCACAACTTTACAATGATATTAAGAATAATTAATGAAAGAGGCGAATATCTTCAAATACGAAACATAATAACAGTAATATTAGTTAAGATTATAGTAAAGACAATGATAAGCGATATATCTTGTTTGTTACGTACGCTTCTGGCTTCGTTTCATAAAAGAAAAATTCACACTATCAATTGATGAAAAATTTATGCATATTACAAGTTTACGAAGCAGCAGTCCTCAAAAAAGAAAAAAATATATGTATATATATATACATGTAATAAATAATAACAAGAGTTCATCGCTATTTCTAGGATGACTTTTGAAATACATATACATATATACCTAATCACTCATTTCATTCTTATTCTTTGTTAGTTAAATATAGTAGATTAGACTGTGAACTATGATCCTTTGCTTAAAGTATCTTCTAGATTTACAAATATTTATTATATAATGAAGATAAATTAAGTAAATCTCTATCTATACGGTGACAAAATGTATTTTTAATTCATCGATCGAATATTATAAATAAGGTGAACATTATACTTAAATCTTATTAATTGTTTTATTGAATTATTAATTAATTTTAATAATGAATAACAATGAAAATGATTCTGATATTTATGATTCTTTAACTAGTTTTGATTCGATGAGAAAGTTTTATAAACAAAACATTACAATAATAATAAATATATTTCTGTTATATCCCAATGAATAGAAAAATTATATTTCTGATGTTTTGTAACTTAATGTAAGTCACTTCTTCAGAGTAAATAAATGACTGAAATGAAATTATAGAACGCATAACAACTGATACAACCTAATCTGTAGACATAATTATGAGTAAAAGTGAACGGAATTTTATTTTCTATTCTAACTAAGGCGTTTCTTAAAGTGTTAGTTGTCTTATAGAAAGCTTTATTTTTGTGAGTTTTTAATATCCATTGTAATTCTTCTGTCGTACCTTGGCGGTAAGGATTGTTATTTACCGAATGACAGTTTTGTTTTAATATGTTTTTAAAAATAAATTTAGGAAAATTATTAGAACGTAGAATTTTTGTTACATTCTTTTCTTTCAGCTTGTCTTCAGAGGTAATGACCTTGGTTGTACTTCTGAAAAGATTCAGGGCTAGGAAAATTTTTGCACTGATAAGATGTGTAGAGTTAAAATTGATTTGAATGTGTGTTGGTTTTCGGTATATAGTTAGATCTATACTTTCCCTAGATTTCTTTTAACTTAACAGTTTAACAATGGTAGTTCACTATGTTCATCTTCATTTTCGAAAGTGAATTTGATGTTCTTCGAGAACGTGTTTATCTGTTTACAGAAATTCTCAAGAGTCTTTTTAATAATGATAAATATGTTATCTACATATCTGAGCCACATGAGTGGTCTGATGATGCTGGAAAAAATAAGCGACTCAATGTGGGACATAAATGAATTTACAACTATCCGAGATACTGGAGATCGCATGGCTTCTCTATTTGTTTTTTTATATGAAATCCCCTTGAAAGTGAAAAGTGTTGAATTAAAGCATGGTTTGAGGGATTTCATGATACATTTAGACATTTAGATAAAGCATATATAGGAGTATTTATGGACTCCACCATGATTCTTAAAGGAATGTCAGGCTTATGAATTTTAGATAGCACATAGAAGTGCGATGTGTTGTTAGATTTAGGGTATAAAATAAATCATAGGGAAACGCCAATAAATGGCTTTAGTTCTTTCAAAAGTTCACTTGTCTTTGATTTAAATTTATTTTTAGCCACTTGAACATTTTTTGAGTTTGTCTTAAATTATGATCCTGTCGATAGATGATTAAGAGCTTCTTCTTCAAATTAATACAGTGACATGCAATACAAATTCACCTTAACCAAACATTACTTGACATTGACATATTCAGACCTATTATGATTTTGATTGTACTAAAATTATTTTGCATTGTTCCCTTTGTACAAATTCAACTTATGTTAATTTCATTTCAGTCATTATTTACTCTGAAGAAGTGACTTACATTAAGTTACAAAACATCAGAAATATAATTTTTCTATTCATTGTATTATAACAAAAATATATTTGTTACTAACTCTCGATCCAATGTTTAATTTATTTGACACTATCAAGCCCAACCTTGGTACTGATACCTAAAATCTTTACCATGGTAAATACCATAAAAAAATTCGAAATTGCAAAATACTGAATTCTCTTGAAAACAACAAATAAAATAGACATAATCATTACAACAGTCTCAACATAATTATTTCACTACTGCTGAAAGTTCTAGAACACAGCCAAAGTGTCTAAATATCCCTCAACAAAAATTATGCTCCAGTAAACTATTCATCTTCAAAATACACAAATCCTAAGAATGAAAATGATCTAGTGATTAGTGCGATAAGAGATGAATCGATGCAAACAATAAATTCAGCGAAATAAATGTTTTTTCCTTAGTCGAATAAGTTGGAATGATAACCTAACGAAGAACTAACCTGTACAGATTTACTTCTATTTGTTATAAGGAATATTAGAAAAGAAACGATGAGTCAGCATGTCTTCTGTTTACTCATTAAACGACTGGTTCATAGTCTTCTCATATTATTCTTATTATAAGCTCTCAATAGTCGTTCATAAATTACAATTAATTCATTATTAACCCCATAAACTTGTTGCTGAGTTTCCTATCACAAATATCCAAGTTTTGTACTTTATTAGAATTTCAAAATCTGAAAAATTCCCGTATTGTGATTTAGAACAATATATATAAGCGAACAATATTGTTTTAGATTAGATCCTTATCAGGCCTTGCTCTAATATACAGTAATATTTCTATGCATATACGAAGCGACTAAACCAATCAAAGCAGTATATGAGTCAATGATAACAGTGGAATAGATTACATAATAAGTGAAAAGTACAAATTGGCAGTGTGATGACAGGTGTACTAGTTTTGATAAGAATAATAAAGGCTTAAATCAATGTTACATAATCGGAAATAGGTCAATGATCAGCAAAATATAAACACTGCATCTTCGTTGCATCGCCGAAGCAATAGCCATACATCTGGAAAAACCAGAATTTTGTGTGCAAAAGAAACTGGTACAACCTCTTCTTTTACCATGGTCTTAATGTATTAAAATTTTTCTCTCTTTTTCATACTCTTGTTCCTTTACAGCCATCTGTTTCACCTTCCATCTTTCCTTTAAATCTTCTACCCCCAACTGGTTTGTTTTTATTTCCACGACCATTCCGATTACATTTATCTCTGTTACACCATTTTATTTTATCATGCTGAGCCATCCTTTCCCAATGATAATTTCCCTATCTATCTTTTGATGAACTTCATTAGTCATGACTACTAACAAGAGTTTAGGGAATCAATTTCGAAGCTTTTCACTAGACAACCAATAAATTTCACTGTAATTAACCTATCTATTCATAATAATAGTTACTGACTATATCAATACTGACGAAAAACCATTTATTTATTAAAATATTGTATTTAATAGTAGTAGAAGTGGTAGAATTATTAAATTTCATGAAGTTTCCACTTATGTTTTAAGAAACTACAACTTTAGCTTTAAGTGAGCGAAGGCGATCCCCTAATGCCGGTTAGGCAAAAAAAAAGTCCATTTGATTTTCATATTACAACTTGAATTACCCGTAAATATAACCAGATTTATGATCACTCTGAAATTACTGATTTGTGTTAATTTATCTTTTTTTTTAAAACATTAAAACTCGGATATCACATCTGAGTGACTAGATCTTCGATTGTTTTTGGTTATCAGTGATCAGGTCAAATAATCATAAATTGTAAGTACAGAATGAACTGCAAGATGAAGTGACTATTTAATGTTTTTCACGTGTAGTATTATGGAGTTTAAAATAATAAAAAAATGGATCAATTGATATAAGAATAAATGTTTCCTTTAAATTTTAAGAACTAAAATTTGCTATTTATTTCCTTAGTCTATTACTTTATTGTTATAATAACCAAGATCATGCATTGTTTTCATTTATGATTAATTATTCGCTTATACGTAGTCCCAACATTTCCTTGTACTTCATTTACCAAATACAAGTTTATGTACTCGAATTTGGGAAATTAATTAGTACAGCAAAGTGGATTCATTTTATGCTGCGAATTCTGTTTTAACACTAATCGACTGAATATGCTTTTCAAAAAGAAACTACTATTATATCTCATCTACAGAAGTATTAATAAAAATAACTTCGCACATTTATTATTTATTTAATTGAACACATAAACACTGGTACAAATGGGCACCAGTTACATATGTGCCACACAAATCTCATTTGATATGTGTGAGGGCTGTGGTACTGCTCGGGTGCCCAAAACGAAGCAGGTGGTTTTCTTAGGAGGCCACATCCGGAGCCTTCGATCTAAAGGTCTGATCCACAAGGCAGTAGAAGCATCGTAAGGAGATGCAGTCCCATGGTAGCCGGTGACCAATAATTGGTTCATACGCCATTTGTTCCTCCAGGATACTGGAGCTCATGTGCACCATTGGTTTGGAATCAGGGTTTTCCAACTCCCCTAGGTAGACTCTCTATGTCCACCAACCCGATCAAAGCACCGGACATTGGCTTTTCGTCCTCTCAACTTCGTAAACAACACCCCCGCTACGAGAAGGCAATGAGTAGGACTTCCCTGGCAGAGGCTATATACGCGTAGCCGTGTGGGAGCATTTCGAAATGAAGAGCAGACTCTCCCCACTCTCGGCCGTACCAGGGCATTTGGGGGCATATTCTGAAATATAGTTCCATTAGAATCAGCGTCCACTTGTTTGCGTAGTTCTTTCTTAATTGTTGATTAGTTTCCTTTCAGTTTATTGTCACATTAGCCGAGAATTAACTCAACTGTTATCAGATTACCATGGATGTATCCTCTTTGAAGCAACACCTTCAGCAAAAAAGTCTAAATTGCTTGTCTTCTGAACCGACCAAAGAGTACAATAGATGAGAACTCAGCTTTTTTCATTAAAAATAGTAGGTCTATTACAAAGTTTTATACAAATATGCACTTTAAAACATCATGGTAATTAATAAGTCATAATTACGCATCAAATGCATGAAGAAAATGGTCGGAGGGTAAAACGACAAAATTTAAGGTATCAGACAAAAGATCTGTTTACATCAGATTTATGCATTAAAACACACACCGGAAAACGTCTTTGCAATTCAAATCTGTACTTTGACTAGGTATTGTGAGCAATGATGTAAAGGACAGATGAACAACGCCCACACAACCAAAAATAGTAGCATATTTCATATAACTGATGAAAGTTTAAATATATTAACTGGGATTTGTCTCATAAATTTACATAACATTATGAGAAAAGATTTGTTGGACTTCGTATTAAAACACGTGTCTTAAAATATTGTCGCCGTTGAAAGAACAAACACATACACCGGATAGGATAGCAAACAAACTTTGAATTAATCAAAATTAATTATATGAGGCCGGTCTTTTAGAAAGATGACTAAACGAATAATAGAATAGCCAAGAGTGAATAACTACTTAATGATTGCAAAATGAACTTTTTAAATATATCAATTACGATAACATATGGACAAGTCTTATGAAAACAGGAAAACCTAACTCTCAAAAGGCGAAATTCCGAAATCAAACAAAAAACGTGTGGGGGTCGTAGTGAGAGCAAAGATCCTGGGTTCGATCCAAGGTGGAATCTTCAAAATGGATCCCAAAAAGCATTGTAAATTCAACTTCTGTTGCTTTTTCAGTTGTATAAAACACTGCTTACCATCATTTAGGGTAACGACTGTGGAGTACATAAAAGAATCAAGAAATGAAAACAAATATGAAAAGCCGAATTAAAAATTTTCATTTCATTATTTTTCAAGCTGACTTGTAACAAATTGTTACAAACAGTTATGGACTCGACTTTTTGAATCCATAACTCCATGCATACCTTAAAGACCTTCTATAAATATCTATACCCATGCCATATCCAAATGATATCCCAGTTTCGTGTTTTGCCGTCTTATGCTCTAACCAGTTTCAATTTGCGAACGATAGGACAACAGTTACCAAAATTATGAAGAACTTCGTTCCGTATGTTTGTTTTATGGATATCTCCGAGATTTGAATCATTCACAAAACATTGAGTCAGTCAGTCAGCTACGACGTAGGACCAGGCACATATATGCATCGGTCCAAGTTGCCATACCTCATTAACACTACAAGATGAACACCAAATTCATAGTAGTTAATTCAGTGGTAGTAATATATGAAAGAAAGATTGTACAAAAGGATATAGTACAGGAAGAAAGAATTAGTACGTAGAAAGAAAGATATAAATCGATTTTAATCTCATAGTTTAAAGGAAGAAAAAGAGTGTATACACCCACACCATTGTGATCGATGCTGAGCCATGTCACCCAGCGTCTCCAACCATTGATTGTGATAGTCACGCGGACCCCAATCAAGTGGTCTGCATCTACCAACATGGCTCAGACTAGAAGCTAGTGACTTCAAGCATTGATGCCAGGTTTTGGTTTGACATTGAGTATTACATTAAAAACTATCAAAACGAATTTTCAGTAGACCAAATATGGAATTCAACAGAGTGTTGCTGAACCGGATGAAGGATGCAGTAGACGCCCAACTTCGGGATCAACAAGCTGGATTCCGTAAGGATCGGTCGTGCACAGACCAAATTGCAACACTACGGATCATCATCGAACAACCAGTTGAGTGGAACTCATCACTATACATCAACTTCATTGATTATGAAAAGGCATTCGACAGTGTAGATAGGAGGACATTATGGAAACTTCTTCGACACTACGGAGTTCCTGAGAAGATTGTCAATATTATCCGGAACTCATACGACGGACTACAGTGCAAAGTAGTGCATGGAAGACAGCTGACAGATGCATTCCAAGTAAGGACCGGAGTCAGACAAGGCTGTTTACTCTCTCCCTTCCTCTTTCTTCTGGTGGTCGACTGGATTATGAAGACCTCGACATCTGAAGGAAAACACGGAATACAATGGACAGCTCAGAACCAATTAGACGATTTGGACTTCGCAGATGACCTAGCCCTCCTATCACGTACACACGAACAGATGCAGATGAAGACAGCCAATGTGGCAGCAGTCTCTGCATCAGTAGGCCTCAGCATACACAAAGGGAAAACCAAGGTCCTCAAATTCAAAGCGGAAACAGCAATCCAATCACTCTTGATGGCGAAACTCTGGAAGATGTAGAGTCCTTCACATACCTGGGAAGCATCATCGATGAACAAGGAGGCTCAGATGCAGACGTAAAGGCGAGGATTGGCAAAGCAAGGGCCGCATTCCTACAATTGAAGAACATATGGAACTCAAAACAACTTTCAACCAATATCAAAGTGAGAATCTTCAATAAGAACGTCAAGACAGTCAGTTCTACTGTACGAAGCTGAAAAGTGGAGAACTACAACAACCACAATCAAGAAAGTACAAGTATTTATAAATAGCTGCCTACGCAAGATACTCAACATCCATTGGCCGGATACCATCAGCAATAGCCTTCTGTGGGAGAGAACAAACCAACTTCCAGCTGAAGAAGAAATTAGGAAAAGACGATGGAAATGGATAGGACATACATTACGCAAATCGTCAAACTGCATCACGAGGCAAGCCCTAACTTGGAAGCCTGAAGGGAAGCGAAAAAGAGGAAGGCCAAAGAACACATTGCGTCGGATAATAGAAGCAGATATGAAAACGATGAATTACAACTGAAAGAGCTAGAAAGGATTGCCCAGGACAGGGTTGGATGGAGAATGCTGGTGAGCGGCCTATGCTCCTTCACGAGGAGTAACAGGCGTAAGTAAGTAAATATGGAATTAGTCACATATATGTATAGCGAATCGTCAGTGAAAAATAAGGTGTGTCCCTGATCCTTAAAGTGTTGTTATTTAGTACATTTCATGTGAATATAGATATTTAACTTACCTATAAACTAACAGAAAGTGTCGATCATCTTTAGAATAAGTATTATTAATCATCTTACTACTTACTTGATACAGGAGGATATGATTAACTGAAAGTAGATCTCTATGAGCTCTTGTTTTATGAATCATGCGAGGTTCAATTCAATAATAATTAAATCTTTTATACCCAGTTTGATTTCAGTGAGATGAATAATGTCAAATGATTTTATAAATTCGTGCTTTCCATATGAAGGCATTTCACTAAGTATATTGATCTTTCGAAAAAACCAAATGAAATGATTATATGAGATATCATTCTGTATATAGTAAATGTAAAATTACATGCATTGAATTGTTTCGTATATCATTTTACTGTGACAAAATCAATGGATAAAAAATTCACTGAATATATCACGACCAAACGGTTAAAATGTGTCATTTCTTCCACATACCTTATGAAATATTGTTGACCCCGTCTTGGTTTTTCAGACAAATCAAAGTCTATCTATTTGAGTACAGTTTTATATTTTACATAACACTTCATATCTTATGATAAAATGTAACACAGTAGTGTCATTTACAACCACCGTTAATGAAGTGCATTCTGAGTGTTAATAACACTTACTAACTTGTATATATCATTGTAAGGTATGCGACCCAGTAAAGTATACTCAAAGTGTAACTACTGAGCTACCGTTTCACATTATATGTATATGTCTACTCATTTTATTGGTTTTCTTTGAGACAGGTTTTCACATTTTACTTTCGTGTGATCAAGTAATCGTTGAAATAAATTTGAGCACTAGTTATACGATCTACCTGGTCGATTTTAGATTTTCTTTGATATTGTTAGAATCTCCTTGGCCGCAGTAACGATTAGAACAAAAAAATTCTAAGTTTACCTAGCATTAAACTATAGTTGCCATAAAACCGTCCAACTCATTACTTAATATGACGGTAAGTGGCGACGCATCGGGCTGAATAGTTTTCATAGTACATTACCTAACGATTATTGTTTACTGATAGGGTAGATATCTAGGTATGCTTGCGCGGATCACAAAAACCATCTTTTCGAAACCTGTGCGCGTTTTCGGGATTGTTAACCGATAAATATAGTATAACTTGTATTACACTAATCAAATCTGAGCAGTTCAGAATAATGCGGAGTTAGAGCTGAAACTACTAGACCTAATCGGCTTGACTGTTGAGCTTATAGGATGTGGAAAACTATCTTTTATCAAACCGATTTCCTACGCACACAAAATTCAACTGAAAGATAAGAAAAGTCATAAAAATATAAACAATATATTATTTAAAGTGGGAAGTATTTACAGAACATAGTGAAGGATTCTCACAGTCAATACTATATACATTACTGGAGTATACAAAAACAAATAGAAGAGATTTCTAAAAAAAAAACACGAAAAGATAAGCCTGTTGGTTTAAATAGATTAGGTAAGGTATATACGATGATAATCGTTGGCACCAAATGTTGCATTGCACTTTGGACATTTACGATTTCGTGTTTCATACCGAACTTTTAGACAATTCAAACAGAACACATGGAAACATTTAGTTAGAATAGCATCCTTTCTGTTGATTTTACACGTTGGACATGTAAGTTGCTCCTAAAATTTACAAAAAGGGTGGGTTACAATACAAGGATGAAAGTAAAGCTAAACTAAATCAAAGATGGAAAGTATTATCATTACAAATGCTGTGAAACATTAACTAACATGAAGATCTGACAAGTCACAAGGTACATAAGTTCGCCTAACATCTGGAATATGTACAATATCAAACCAAGTGGTGAATTTCGCATTTAAAAAAACAATATTTACAGCTCATGCTTTTAAATTTTATTAAAAATTGCATTTAGATTATGAATAGAAATGACCAATCAAAAGATAAATGGTTAATATAAACAACATACTTTATAATCTTGAATTTCAGCCAATAAAAATTCATCAGCATTATGAGACTGTTCGATCTTGCGTAACCGTTCGTATTTTCTGCGCACAGTGACAAGTTCTTCCTGAAAAAAACAATACACGCATTGTTTTCATTAATCAACCATGTGTATAATAGGACCAATGTCAGTATTATGAATAGTGGTAATTCATACTGTACAATCATCTCCACTTAAAGTATCAAAAAGATAGATATTACAAGTTCATCTTGAATAAAAAAAATAAAAACGGAACCAATATCTTTGTTATTGAGGAGGGATTTTTAATTTCGTTTGATAAATAAACATTTTGGGGATTACGTGAATAAAGCAGTTTCGTGAGCGACCATCACTAGATCATGTTGTGTCTGTGTATTTCATTTATTGAGCGATATTCAACTCATTTCAAAAATTACAAGCCTAGTTCATTCATAAGTCTTAATTCATAAAAGACCGAAGCCAAATTATAGACCTGAGCTTCTAATAAACTAAAGCAACAAGTAACAAGATTTTTAAGTAAATTAGGGATTTTAGTCTGATAAGTAAAAAAATAAATAACATAGCCTGTAGCTTATCTAAGGTTAGGGTCGGTCCCAGACCCGGATAAAAGAGAAGAGTTGGGCATGGGATCACCAAGCTCATCCCGTAGAAAAACAAGCTTGTTAAAGAAAGTCTAAGCAGGAAAAAAACAATCCAAAACATTTAAACTCTTTCATGGGAGTTGAAGGATCTTCATTCAAAAGAATTATAACGCCTTATGGTGAAAACCGAAGTCTTCTGACAATCAAAGCAACAATTAATATGAATAAACAACAGTAGAATATGAGTAGAGGAAGCTGATGCACAAGCAGAATGCACAGAAAACAACGAGTTCATGAGCCTGTGCCACTGCAAACGACTTCGAGCCATATCATCCAAAGTCTTTAACTACTGGTTACATTAATTACGAGGACCCCGATCAGGTAGTTGCTGGTAGACGGATCTTGCCTATGCCACAAGTGTTGCAAGCTGATAAAAGCTGAGTTTTCTGAATCCGCGCCGAGATTTTATCAGAATGATGAGTGAAGCGATCTACATGCTCAGTATTATATTAACATAAGCTGACCGCCCCAACCCTACGGAAAACCTTACTCAAACGCATTCAATCAAAAAGATGAGTATTAGGAAACAGTAAAATACATAATATAGTAGTTTGGCTATATTTGTTGATCAAAGTAGTTAATTTATTGATTTTGCGAATTGTGTACTCGCATTAAATTACTGATTAATTCATGTTAACTATTGACAGTATAATACAAACACGTTTATCTATTGACTGGACATTTTTTATTGCAAATTATGATCAGTAGTGGATTAGTGTTTGGCGTATAAATAAATCTTGGACTCTTCATTCCATTTATTAATATCGGCCTTTTTCCGTTGAACAAGCAATCAGCCATTACAAATAACCATACCACCAACAGAATCAGAACTCTGACAAGTCATTACATACATATAGTACACAAACAGATTTTGCTCTGTAGTTTAGTACGAAACAACAAAAATCTAATCATATATACAACAACAGAAATCTGAGATAATAATATTGTGCACGTGATCGGATTCTGAACTATGGAAAAGTACAAAAATGATTATCATACTAATTACACCAGTTATAAAGATTAAAATGATTTTCAATACATAAAAACTAACTTGTAAACGCTGATGACCGAAAGAAACGCGTTCAAAAGCGGACGCTTTCTCCTGAACAGTAGTTTGAGCATCTTTTAGTTGACTTTGATACTTTTGAACAGTGACTTTTAAGTCTTCAGAGACTTGTTGACTTTCCAGAGCTTTTCGTTTATAGGCTTCCTGTGACTTTTGTCTAGCTGATGCCTCTTTCTCTAAGGTTGCTAAATTGGTTAACAATAAACGTTCCTGTAAAGAAAGCAAAACAAGGCAGCGAACTAGGATAAAGCATGGATGTGTCACTGACTTAATAGTAGTCGGTTAAAAACTATATCGTTTAAAAAAACCCATCACATCAAAACGCTAATATACGAACGAAAAGTACCTTTTTTCAATAAATTCTCTTCAGATTCTACAATTATGTATCCAAATTAATCGTCCAAAAGTGGTTAGGTTTAATGCAAAGTACATTATTTAAAGTACTTCGCATTAAACCTGACCACTTTTGGACGATTAATTTGGATACATAATTGTAGAATCTGAAGAGAATTTATTGGATAAAAATGTCCTTCGTTCATGCATTAATGTTTAAAAAACTAGATCTTGGAAAACCGGTTTCCCACGTTTCAAGGAAATTATCAAATGTTTTTTTGAACCGCTAAAAACAATCGCCAGTGAAGAACGTGAATCAATGAAGTCATGTTTTAGTAAGTCTAAAGGTCTTTCAAAATTATTTACTTCAACAGCATAAATAGAGTTATGGAATTGACGTTTCGTAAAAACACCGGTTTGTTTCTATACATAAATAAAGCGAGTTCAGCGATAGAAATTGACTAAGAACAAACACTATTTACAGTTCTGTAAGGAATTATGATCAATAATAGAGATGATATATCAGATTGATATAGTATGGTAGCCATATATATTCAACACTACGTACAACTTTAAACGCCTGTAACAGGATTCGAATGCAGTAGTGGATTCGTGACACTTACGTTATTTACGAGAAAATGTTAAAATATATCACAGGCAGAACAGACCCGTATAAAGTTGTAAAGTCGTTAGTTATCAAATTGCATTAATTGGGGTGCCTCCGTGATCCATCAAGAATACTTCGACACAGGTGTAAAAAACACTAAGACAAAATCTCGTAATAAAAAAGCACTACTATGCAAGATCATTGGTAAATTTTGAGTTGTCTATATAAGACTAGCAAAGACAGAATCTCATTACAATTAGTATTCTAAATTTATTTCATTAAGAAAAAGTATATACACAAATTTTCAACTTACTTTCTCTTCCTGTTTTAGAACTGCACGGTTTAACGCTTCGATTTTTGCTTGCATCAGACGTATCTGTTCTTCCAAAAGCTGTTTGTCTTCCTTCAGTAAACGAGCAAGTTGAGCAGTTTTCATTCTTTCTGCCATTAACTTTAGGTGAGCATCATCTTTTTCTCGTAATGTTTTAACAAGACGAACGTTTTGTTCTTGTGCATCTTCAAATGCTTGAACAGTAATCTTTAAATAGCAGGAAAAAATAATATTGACGTAAATTAAGCAAGTTTTTGTTAAAAATGTCAGTATTTTTTTTAAATGGTCAGCTCGAAAGCGTGAACAGAACATACGAAAACCATTTATCTCAAAAAGATTAGTAATAACTTCCAAAGTTAATTAGTAATGTTCATAATAAACTGTAAATATATTCAAGGTCTTTAATAGGCCAAGTTTTTCCTAATAACATTGGTAAGCATTAATATATTGGAATATTTCTGTTAACGGACTGCTTGTAAATAGAGCAGGTGTGAAAAAATACAAACAAAAGTAAATCTCACTTCCATTTCCTTCAATAGTACATCCTCTTGTTGCTTGGCAGCTACAAGTCGTTGTTGGTGAAGTTTTAATTGCTCCTCAACAGATTGACTTTTACGTCGAACTATATACAGTTCCATTTGCAACTCTGATATTTGCCAATCAGAAGCAGAAATTTTAGATTTTCCACAAGACGTGATCGGCAGAGATCCAGATATACTCGAGCTTTTTTCTTCAGGAGAAACCAACCCAGTCTTACATGTTTTCGAAGGAGATAGTGGAATATTTCCATGGGAAGTGAGTGAACGTTCAGCAGGTGACATTTTTAAATTGGGCTCAATAGGAGATGTTAACGTTGACTTCCGCTGTTGCTGCATCTTCGTTTGTTGCGATTGAAGATCTTTGATAGTTGCATGAAGTTTATCGATTTCATTTCTGGCATCAGCCAGTTCACCCCGCAGCTTGGCTTCGCACTGAAGAAGTGCTGCTTTATCTCTTTGATCTTTTGGAATAACTTTATACATGTTGAGTAGTACAGACATTTCTTTTTGTGATTCTTGTGAACGCCTAGAATAAGAATATTATTGTAAATTCGTACTCAATAGAAGAATTAAGAAAAACTACAGGATACTTACTTCAGTTGTTCTTTTAAATCACGAATAATCTCATTGGACGGCGAAGAACACGAGACATTACAACGAAAGTCGGGAGTAGATTCCTAAAATGTAAACAGAGAGTATATACATGTTATTTCAAAACCTTTCATTCAGTAATAAATTGCAACAAAAGTTGTACTTCCAAATATTGTAAGCCCTATCGGTTATGTTGATACTCTGCTAATCCTAATGAGAAAACAAAAATGTTGATATGAGAGCAGATAAAATAGTAACAAATATAGTTGTCTACTGATTAAGTTGTACCCATCGAGATACAATTTATACTGAACAGTGTTCTAGTGAAATCATAATTAACGCTGATAATTAAATCTAACTAAAAAGAAAAAATAACGTTATAAAATATGAAAATCTAAAAATCAGGTAAGCAGCAGTTAGTTAATGCCATATTCAACAATCATACAGATTTTAAACAGTATTTCCATGCTAGTTCAAAAAAACGCAACACTACCAAAAATATCTACCTGAGCTGAAATTTTCTCCATTAATATAAGTATTCAAATCATTTAAAGAATTAGATAAATAAGTAGAAAAAGGTGTAGCTGAAGCATCTCATTTTGTGTAAAACTAGTACTACGTGCTGATATGGTATATAAACATAACCTAACGAGTAGTTGAGGTAGGCTCTAAGTTGATCACACCATAAAAACATAAACTGGATCACAATAACACTGGAAATATAACATTTATTAACGCCGAAATAGACACAGGAACATAGAAAATGTCGATCATGGAAAGTCATTAGAATAACATGGCAGTAAAATGAATATACTTATTTGTATGCATAAAATGTTTGGTCTTATTTACTCCTCCTAATATTTATACTTGCGCTGAGCCGGAAAAATAGATCAATATTTGCAGATAAACTTGAGCCAGTTCGCAAAACGTCAGAAATTCAATTTTCGTATTTGGCGAGATATAAGTAAGATACTATACTTATTTAAAAATGCCTGAAACTAATCTTTCAGACATCAGTTTTAATTAATTAAACTTACAGTTTTCAAAACTTTTTCGGAGCACTTCCATTGACATGAGAGCTTGCTGAAGTGGTGACTGTGCCAGATCGAGCAGTAGATGAACTTGGAGAACTATACTTAACATTTTCCTCCACTTTTATAGGAATTGAATTTTTTGCTCTCAATTCTGGATCAGCAGTTGGTGATCCAACCTCAATAAGAAAAAAGTCATTAATAGACTTAATGTTACATGATACGTTAGCATGGAAATTTGAGAAAGGTAAAATATATAATTAAAATAGTAACAGAGATATTTTTTCTCTATGACGCAACGTCTGATCAAATAGAAATGAAATGCGAACTTACAGAAAAATGTTTACATAAACTATTAAACGCTTTTCATTAACAAACATTGTTGCTTTGTTTATATAAAAAATTCATATTGAAACGAATACTTACATCTGGCATTGTTACTGATGTCTGAGGTAGATTTGAGCTTTGGGGGGTTGATGGTGTCGACTGATCTGACTTTTCACATGCAGTAATAACAGCTGCAGTTGCCTCAGAAAGCGCCGTACGGACACGAATTAACTCATCCTCTGTACATTTCAAATCCGCACGTATCTATATGTATAGAAGTAAATTTTGAAATTGAACATAAAATACCTAGGTGTATTAATTTTACTATAACATTTTATTTATTGATTATACTCGAGGATGATAATTCAGTCATATACTGAAACCACTATCTATTGAGTATATTTTAATGAATAAGAACGTAAATATCACTGAGTTAATATATTTCTTCTGTAGCATAGTTAAAATGATGGGTAAACCACTCAAAAACACGTTCAAAATAAGTATCAAAAAACTGACCATTTCACGTTCCTGTACAGTTTCTTCACATTTTCTACGATAACGAGTCACTTCAGCTTTTAGTTGTTTGTTTTGTGTTTGTAGTGTGGAAATTAGACTACGCATTTCGCAACTGATAGGACCAGCTTGTTCGTTATGCGTCAATGCTTGCTTGAAATCCAATTCCATAGTTTCATATTTGTGCCTTAGTTGAGAGTATTGCCCTTCAATGAGAAGCATTTCAGATCGCATCTGATTCTGTATAGCTGCTTCATTTGCCTAATACAAAAGAACCAAATAATAAACAGTAAACACGAAATTCTTAAAAAACATAATGCTATAGAATTTTATCTACAGAATAATGTGTTCCAGCTATGGGATGACGTTGGACAACTTGAGTTTTAAAAATAACAGAATGGAAGTCATACAAATATCCTACTGAAATGACTAAAAATCAGTTAGGATATAATGAATAAAATGAATGTTCAGTAAACAAACATGCAGTTGTAAACCCATTTGCAATTACCACTTGAATATTTACAAAAATATGAGGCGCATTTTGTTTTAAAATGAGAGACCACGCGATAATAACCGATTATCATTAACATTGCTTTGAGAAACGATTTGGAATATTTTACAGGTCTGTAATTGTAGTGACTTTTCAAGTAGCAGGTTAGTTCTATCTTTCTTAACTGACAACTCATCCAAAATTAGTTATTGCTACAGAGAAATTGTAGCATATAATAACAACAATATTCACAAATAACTAATAATTCAACCGGGTGGTTTTTCAGACAATTAAGCTGCGAATACTTTCCAAGTCATCTTTTGCGATTTCAATCCGTCCTGAAAGAATTCATTTTATAGTTACGAAAATGCAGAATTATAATTTTATTCCACATGAAGGATCAAAAACCTACAAGTAAGAACTTTAAACAATTTTATGTACGCCACTCTCTAAAAGAAACTTCTTTATCCGACAACACAGTACAAAGTCAAGAAACCTATGACATTCAGATCATATGTATTTTCTTCAGAAATGCTATTATATTACGTTGGCTGAACATAGAATCATATGAATATTAGGTAAAAAGTAGTAATAAGTTCTCTCGTAGTTTAATGGTGTGAATGACTGTGTTCATTCCCAGTTGAAAAGAAAGCTGACACCTCTAGAGGAAGTGATCAGCTGTGACAAGTGCCCTGTTAAATACATGACGAACAAAGGAATTTTATGGGGAAAATAACGTTAAAGAATGGTCTAGTTTGTTAGACAAATCCTAATAATCCATATAATGAAATATATGCCATCTAATCAAGAATCCCCTGTGAAACTTATGTGTAGATATGGATAGAGTTCAGAATACTTTCTGAGAAACAATTTATGAGAAATTTCACAATGATTTACACTGTGTCAAGTTAACAATTTTCAATAATAAGCAGTTCTTATTCAATTCTAAGTGTTAGGATGTGCAAAACATTAGTTGAGTCAGTTGTAAAATATCTTGAAATTACTTTATGATTAATGGGCACGTATGTAGTTTTAAGCGGTCAAGATCATGATCCTTACGTAAGCTGTTAGAGGTATGTATGTATGCTAAACTAAAAGAAAATTCTAAGAACAGGAAACGTCTTCCAAAAGGTTGAAGGATAGGATATAAATGTATAAACTTATCAAAGAACTGCATATGCTATGCTAACTCGATCTGGGTAAGTTTAATAATAATGTACTTTTATGATGAGCATTTTTATTCGGTTTGAGAACTGGTATCTTTTTCTAGAGGATAGAACACGTATAAACTAATCAACAAGGAGAGAACTGCTTCTACATTGAAACAAGATACCTTTTGTGGATGAAATTGTTTTCATGAAAACATCCAACCTTCCGAGTTGCTATTAATGTTCATTTTACAGATAATTCTGATGAAAACACTAAGGCTTTGTAATGTGTTTAGACGACAGACATAGAATATAGAAAATAATCAACAGAAGGATTATATAAAACATATAAGTATTGAATTAACTCATTAGATATGAGCTACACCTTAAGTAAAAGCGCTAAGATACTACCCAGTCGCTTAAACCGAAGCAGATGCAGTGGGGTCCGACTCTGAGACTGAATGGTCGCAAATCGAAAGATCTGATCACTAGGCAACCGCTTCCCAAAAATTATATTTACAACAAACAACTGGAAAAAAGAAAAATTAATTTTAGGACGCACCTCCATCTCTTCTATCTGTTTCAGATGATTATGTCTGTTATTCTGAATAGTACTTCTAGCTTCCTCTAACTGACTTCTTAGTTGGATAGCTTCATTATATAGAATATTGAATTGAGTTTTTAAGGATAAATATTGAGGAGATTCTGTGATAATATGCTCGGGAATATCTCTTAACTAATAAAGCAAAAGATATATCAATAAAAAAACAATGAAAGTAAAAATTTGGAATGTGAATTATATGATGGATTGTGATGTACATACTAACTCAAATGATTAGATAACAATTAGAAATCGAACATGTTTGTCACAGTTTAAAAAAATGAATAAAAGAGAATCCTTAAAACGAATTGACTACCTACAATTACAATGAAATATTGGTTTAATGGTCTCGATTTCCGGTCACCCTCAAGTCATCCTGAAAAGAGCACAAAGGGAATAGTTTGATTCAAATAACCTTTATCATACTGATGTTAATGACAATCTAACAGAAATTCGGAAGAGAAAAACAGGCTCTTAAGATGCTACACTTGAATGCAAGCAAATAATTGCACTTCTGAGTATAAACAGCACTGGAGATTTCCGATGACATAATTATATGAAGTGCATTGAAAAAAATTGAATTGGTTCATCGAAATTCTGTAAGATTTCAAATGACAGAGAAATCAGGAAATTTAAAAAAAAATTCAAAACTAACTTGCATATTCAATGAAGCACATTCTGCAACTTTGTCTTCCAAGTGACGTTGAAGGCGCTCTAATTCATTTATACGATTATTTGCCAACTCACGGTACTCTTCCAGTTCACAAGCCAAGTCATTATATTTATTCCGTGTAATTGATCCATCAATATTTGAAGGATCTTCACGACCTACAAGAAAAAGGAAATATTATTGAACTACAAAATAATATAATAACGAAGTACATTAACCTTGTAAAGGCTCTCTACTCGAACACAACTGGTAGAGTAAGAGCTTATGGCGAACTGTCATCAGAATTGATTACCACAAGTGGTGTTCGTCAGGGCTGTTCATTCTCTTCATTCTTCTTCAACTTTATCGTCGACGTACTTTTAGAGATAACACTTTCCTCATCTGAATTTACAGGGGTTGAACTTCTACCGGGAGGTTCACTTGTTGACTTAGAAAATGCAGATGACATAGTTTTATTTGGTGAAGACGCTGACAAAATGCAGAGTCTTCTGACTACTCTGAGCAACAATGCAGGCATGTTCGGGATGCGATTCTCTCCCTCGAAATGCAAAATGTTGCTTCAGGATTGGGTTACATCGACACCCGAACTAGTGATAGGGAGTGAAGTAATTGAGTGTGTCGACCGCTTCACTTATCTTTGTAGTCTCATCAGCCCTTGTGGTCTGGTGTGTGACGACATCTCAGCACGGATACAGAAGGCTCGACTAGCTTTTGCCAACTTGCGTCATTTATGGCGTAGGCGACATATCCGTCTATCAACCAAAGGACGTGTTTACTGCGCAGCAGTTCGTTCCACCCTACTTTATGGCAGTGAAACATGGCCGGTAAGAGTAGGGGATATCCGTAGGTTACTAGTATTTGATCATAGGTGTCTTCGAAATATTGCTCGTATATCCTGAGACCATCGAGTAAGTAATGCAGTTGTTAGGAAACAGGTACTAGGTAAGGATGGCAAATCAATTGATGACGTAGTGAAACTTCATCAGTTGAGATGGCTGGGATATGTGTTGCGTATGCATAACAACCGACTGCCCCGACGAGCGATGTTTTGTTGTATAGGAGTAGGTTGGAAAAAAGCTAGGGGCGGTCAGACCAAAACATGGCACAAGTCCATGAAGTCACTGACAAGTGGACTGAGTCATGTTGGTAGGTGTAGACTACCTGGTTGGGGACCGCGAGATGATAGCAACCGATGGTTAGACACCCTGAATGACATGGCTCAAAATCGTTTGCAATGGCACAGGTGCATCCACTCTTTGTGTTCTCCCAAATTCCAATCTTCTGAATTCTTCATGTCCCTTTTTTTTCTCTTTCCAAATTTATTTCACTGTATTATACTCCTTGAATAACATCTTCAAACCCTAATTTTTCTGATTACAGCTTATAATTTTACTACATCTAGCACTACGGGATTTGAATCGACCACTGCATCTCTGTGCTAATGTGGTGTGGCAACTCGAACTGATGTACGTACGTACGAAGTTCTACGTTGTTACTGACTGACTGACTGACAAGGTCACGAATTTAATGGAATTTTCAATGTCAAGACCTTTGTAACTAATTACTTGTTCATAAAAAAAGTAAAGTGCATTCATAAATATGTATCGATTCAAGCATAGAGAGAGGAATCAACAAGATGAGAAGCGAAAAATACGAAATAACATCAGTGGGGAACTAAACATACTAAATAAATTTAAAAAGACAGCATGAAAAGTTTGGAAAAATAGAAAGCTTGAAATGCAGAGAAAGGTAGAGAATGAAAACATCTGTACATTTTCCATCATAAATCCTAACGCCTAAATTTTGTGAGCTTGAACCATAAGGCTCCATATATTAGATTAGGAACCAAAATTTTGTAACATGATCCAGTTATAGTTTGGCAATGTATAACGTCTTTAACTGAACTAATCCCGTGCTAACCAAGAAGTTTAGATTTTTTCACTAAAGCGATTTTTCTACTGATTATTTCTGACCGATTACTATGATGATTTTGGATAAATTATCACACCTGATAATAAATTAGATACGTCCCATGTTGCGAAAAATGTGATAGATTATAAGAAACCGTATATGATTACGATTGAAAAAACGTCGAACATCTAGCCAAAGAAAAGGAATGCCTTAGCTTGATTATTTATTTTAGTACAAGTATCAACTGATGTTAATGTTATTAAATCCCATTTTTGATACTATTATTGGAAACACTAAAAACAGAACTTTGACAAATCTCTACACAAGAATAATCGTCAGTAGACTTGAACGCAAAACTTTACACCTGAGTACACGCGTAATACTTAGTAATTTGAATAACAATCATGGATAAACAGAGGGGGGCTATAATTAGTAATAAAAAAAATATGAAAACCAGATCAAATATATACCTGGAGAGTCTGAGCATTTGAGAGCTGATAATTCAACCTCCATTTTTTATTCTTTTCCTGAGCTTCATACAGACGATGATCTAAACGCGTAACTTGTTTCATTGCTTCCGCAAGTTTATAATCTAAATCCTCATACTTAGCTTGCCATTCCGCTGACGCGTCACTATTCGTCTGAGCTAAGTCTTGTAGTTCACGAAGCTAAAAATCGACCGTTACAAATTGACGATTAAAAATATGCATAATAAATTGACATATATACTAAAGATTCTTAGTGACTTCTAACACTAACATTGATTTTATATCCAAGAAATGGGATGAAAAACGCTTTGATACAGTTATTAAATAATTCCTGGCTGAATGTTCAACCACAACATTGCAATGATATGGGATAGGAAGTTCTGAAATGTTAGTTTTGGAATGAGGTTAAATTGACGAACAGATCGTACTCCATTCACAAGATGTCAAATTTTCTCGAGTTATACCTAAAAATACTATTCATAGTGCACATTTTTGTCTATTAATCACCACAATTTGAGGAAATTTACGATTCCAAATTCCACGTTTACAACTTTTGACCTCTTGATCTTTTTTAAAAACAAGTATGACGCATTATTAAGATATTTGTTTGGAATTTAATGGCCATTAGTTTGTCTCTTAATTATTAAACATGAATAACACATCAAGATGTGTATTGATATAAAGGAAAAAATAAAGAATTTACTAAGTTATCAACTACAACGGCATGTAAGAATGACCTGAAAAAACTTGTTACACTTTATATGACATCTGATCATCTTTTAGTGTCACCATTTTGTATACAAGTGTCACTATAAGAAAAATTTATTTATTTATTTGAACACATAAATATTGGTACAAATGGGCATCAAATACATGTGTCACACAATAACAATGAGAATGTAAAGTGAGTATAAGAAAAAAGAACAACGAACAGAAATTAGTGTATGATAGTGAAATAATAATAATAATAATAATAATAATAATAATAATAATAATAATAATAATAATAATAATAATAATAATAATAATAATGGGAGAAGCAATTCAGTTAGCAAAAATACAACCAGAAAGAATTCTTTTAGTTAAAGAAGTTACGTCCGTTTTTTCTGGGAAAAAAAGTAAAAGAAAGTTACAGTAGGATCGCCATTGGCTTCTATTATGAGCTACTGATACTAGTTCATTAGAAGCCTTATGTCAATGATTAGCTCTCATGAACACTTATCAGTAGTTTAATCTATATCATCGAGTGTCGTTTATGGATCATTGTTCTCTTCATCATTTTTGACAACTGAAAACATGTCTATCATCAAAATATAAAAGTACCATCCATAACATGCACCTAACTGAAATTATGATTATTTTATAGAGGAAGTAACCATCAAGAAATGAATTATGGAAAAGTTGGTTAAAACTACATACAGTAATACAAACTGAAAAACTTGTACATACGCGAAGACTACTTTGTCGATGTTTAGAATGCAAATTTGTACAAAGGCTTTGGAGACGAAGATTTTCCTTGTTTAAAAGTGTTATTTCCTCGTGCAAATCTACTGCACCAGATCTGCTGCACGTTGTTGAAGCAGGCTCCTGAGATGAACTAGTTGATTGATTGTTACCTTCAGAATCAGAGTTTTGTGTGCCATGAGGAGCCGATGAACTGGAATGAATAGGTAAAATATTATCACTAATTTCAGATCCAACAGAAACTGATGCGGTTTCAGTAGTGTTCCCAAGCAGTTGACGCAAACGAAACTGGTGAGTAACCATTCTGAAAAACAAATTATAAAGATTAAGAAAGTTAGAGAATTTGTTAGTGAAATTTAATTGAAAGGATTGATTTCATGAAATATATACAGTACGGTATAATAATTTTCACTTTTGCTAACAGAACATTGAACGATTTACATAAGGAATACATGATCAAATAACGTAAAAAGAACAAAACTAAATATGATTAAAACATGTCACTCAAGTATAAGATGTTCCCAACCAATATAACAGACGACTAGTAAATGGAAAAAAAGTATGAAGCACAAGCTACTCTTGTACTAAGAAATAAGATACGATACATGAAAATCAAGACACAAACTTATCAAAAGAACTTGCTTTTCATAGGCAGATAAGAGGCGTGCAATAATACGCTTGGAAAAATGCACTCGTTCTTGAAGCTTTTCTGGAACTTCTTCCTTGTCCCATGAAGCCAATTGTTTGAGAAATGATTCTGTAGATGTTGAAACTACGAAAAACGTGGAGTGATAATGAAAGATAAACAAAGAGAAAATAAGGATGTCAAGATGTTGCTGTATCTCAAATATTTGGTGGTTATCTTTGCATATCATAATAATACTGAACAGCAGCTTCTCTGTCAACGTAGTGCTCAAGATTATTGAGTCACTAGTCAGGTTGCACAGACCGAGAGGCTTGCACCCAAACTTCATAAAAGGAGTTGTTTTCAGAAGTTTAGTCTAAATAACACAAGTCAGAACACCCGTTATGGTGATGTTTTTTTCCTAGGGCAAATGTAACTGAAGAGATACCAGTCATATGAAAGTAGTCTAACGCGATTAGATAAATCAAATGATTAATTGTACCTCCTATAACGATGAAAGATAGCACTCATTTAAGCAGAGATAAGTTAAGTTTGGAAGAAATGAAAGATATCGTTATACATGAAATATCTACATGACTACGGTAGTAGGGAAACTAAGTGCTTTGTACAAAAAGAAAATCGAGTACGAAAAAAACAGTAGGAAAGAACGTCAACTAAACGCTGTTGAAAGGTGTTAATCAAGTGTCTGAAAGTAACAACTTGAATATCAATAACAGTAGTTGTTCGAAGGTAAACTTTCATAACAGATACAGACGTTCCGCGTGGCGTTGGACTATAATGAGTAGAAGCTACAGATGGTCAGAACGTTGTAA
This sequence comes from Schistosoma mattheei, assembly GCA_944470405.2. NCBI lineage: Eukaryota > Metazoa > Platyhelminthes > Trematoda > Strigeidida > Schistosomatidae > Schistosoma > Schistosoma mattheei. Next base: position 31,364,116 of record OX103945.1, read on the forward strand.
CAGCTCCAAGAAAGCGCAACAAAGCCTTTAGAGGCTCTAAAGAAGTCAGACTCTGTCCAATCAGAACCTGGTAGAACTTTCCAGGATATCAACACAGCATGCTACGATTGGAGAACTATATAAACTCCCTACATGGGGATTGGCCTATACCAAAAACTATAAACACACCTGTGTTTCTGTGCATTTCGTACACTTACCCAATGAACGCTTCTCCGACCTTTTTCGCCTTCTCGACTTGATACCGAATTCTACATGTTCGAGTGGCAAAGCCGTATACCGTAATCAACCAGAGGATGAAAAACTAATGGCAGGAATGAAATAATGATGAGTTCCAAGAGTTTTATTTATCCCTGTTGAGTAATCAACACATAAGTGGACGCTCTATTTACCGATTTTCGTGACCATTATGGATTTTTATTTTGCATACTAAAAATAATACGCAATTATTTTACACGAAAAATACTTGTGTCCAGCGCTGACTATGAAAATTAAAACAATTTACATAATTCAGTTAATCATCCCACCTAGAACACAAATAAACACACCCATAACCAATTAAAAGTTGATTCAAAAATCGATTAAGTTACATTGAAAGATAAAAAATAAGCTTTTAAAACAGAAGCATACTTTCTTCCTCAGCATCCGAATCAAAACGCTGAAGTATAATCAAGCTATCTTCATCGAGCTAAAATTTCAAAAGAAATTAATTAGAAACAACAGTCAGTAATTAAATTCCATCTGAATGACAAAACTTATGACCATCAAAAAATTGGCGTTACAAGCATAACAAAGTTGTGCCAAACTGTTCAGGTTTGAACTTTGTTAGCCCTCAGGTAGTTTAGAAGGTAAATACGAATAGATTTCTGCTTGAATCCTATCACACAATGGCAGCGCTTTTCTTCGCTTTTAGGATTGGTTGAAGTTGGGCACTAACACCGTTGGATGCCGGCTTAGTGATCTAGAGGTTAAGGGTTCGCGCGCGAGACCAAAGCTCCTGAGTCCAGATCGCACGTGAGGGATCATCCCATCAGCTGATAAACAGAATTCTACATGAGTGTAAGCAAGCTAAATGATATGGGAATGTGATGTAGGTTTATAGAAGAGATAAACTGTGAAAAAGCAGTGAATAAATAAACTTCAAGTTTCCGAATTTCACTAGTTAATACAACACCAAAAAATAGTAAGTTAAAAAATGATTGTATGCTTAAAGATTTAATAGTACACTTATATGGTATGCCCTGCCAAGATTTTATTTTACATGCTATGGAACCATTCTACGAATATACCCACAAAATAAAATAATGCTACTGTCTAACAGTGATTGACTATGAAATGTTCATTGGAGATATAAATGTTATTTTTAAACAACAGTGTTTTTGCATACAAACCTTACATCTATGGAAAGCATACGCAATAAATGTGAATTGATGTTAGCAAAATGACAGTACATAGACTGGAGAACTTCATATTTACGCAGTTGTATCCGCTCGTTGTGAATTAATGTGGTTTGTTAGTGACCCTACTTGTGCTTCATTTTCAGTGGTTAATAATTAGTGAAATTAAAACTAGTAGACAGCAGTCAGATTCTAAGTTCAATGATTCGAAATGCATGTCGACATTTTCCAATCCTATAAGATGTACTAAATCTCTGTTCACTTGTTTGAATACAAATGAAAGTTGTTTATTCAGTACGTTCGACATGAACAGAGTGAAACATCAACAAAACACAACTTTTGGTAAGCTTATTCTTAACGCCAATGTAATTTCATGAAATATAAAAATGAGATATTGGTTTACGTACATGGCACGAACAGAAAATTACCAGTAATGAATCATACTACCAGCTGCTTGAATTTCAGATTTTTTAGTAATGTGTTGACTCCCCTACATTACGATCTTGGCATCCATAAAATGGTAATCCAATTCCATGGAATACACTGAGTATCCCAACTTAACAGTTTGATTTCCTACACTTAAAAAATCCAAACAGATCGGTCCTATCGAAACCCGAAACCTCGACAACAAGAATGACTTATAACAACAAGTGGGGACCTTCGTTATGGAATAGAGTAAACAAACTGAAGATCGGACATACTACCTGTGTTGATGAACACAAGGTCCATATGTTTAAAGTGATAAAGTTGGCAACGAATAAATCGAAAACCAAGAAGCGCAGTCAAAAGCGACTGTCAGATTTTAGTAAATCTGATTTGTCTTCAATTACTTTTGGAAACGTCTAGCTTTTGAATAGTAAATAATTATTAATAGATTACAATATGAATTTTTTTCTTGTGTTGTAATGTAAACTGTATGCCTTAAGGAAAATACAAGTCTGTAATATACAAGACACTGTGTACTGAGAAGTAATATTAAGCCTATATATCCAGCGAATAATCACTAGACTTAACATAGCAGTAATAATCTATGCGAAATATTTTTGTTAAAATCACCTGATTCCAGTAACGATTGACTACACAAAGTAAAGCATCATCCTTAGTTTGGCGATTTTCTAGGTGTTCAATACGTTCCTTCAATTCAGCAATGGCAGCTCGACGTTCCATCAACGCTTCCCATAGTTTTTTATTTTGAAGCTGTAATGCTCTCTTATCAAGTTCCTCCAAGGATGAGATTCGGATGAATGATATAGGCTCTGATGCAGCTGAAATTAAACGTTTACTGATCGGGGGAGTCGAATCTAATTGTGAAGTAGATCCATGTAGTAAATCATGGTCCGGATTTGTATCTTCAGAAAATGACCTCTTCATCTTCTGCAATTTTTTAAAAAAAACAGTTAAGACATCACAATATAAAAACCCACCTCAAACTTGCAGAATATTGTAATACATTCAGTATACAAAGATCTAGTTTGTGTGAGAAAAAGGATCGAATACCACTTGCGAACACTAACATCTTCATAAACAGCTACTTTACAAATCAAGTTGTTCTAAATTTATAAATGAAAAATATATTCATTTTATTTGGTTAAAATTTTCAGATAAAGCTACCCTATAACTTAAAGCCAATCTTTAGGATTACTATTTTAAGAAAACTTCCTGAGAAATACACAACAGCCAGCTACTAATACAGGGGGTAGTAAATATTAATTCATCTAGTCTACTCATTCCTTTGATTGACAAATCATTCCTATTCAAATACTAACGATAAAATTAGTGAATACAACTAGGCGACCGATCTGCTTGCTACAGACTATTTCGCTTACATAATTAACTGGATATGTAAAAACGCTGCTAGAAGTATACCTAAACCTTGATTTTACTAAGGACAGAGTCAACCTGTAAACTTCGATTACTAAACGCACATGCAACTACGTCACACATAACAGTAACAAAAAAAATAATCAAAAAAATATCTATGAAAAAGTACGTATTTTTATTTGAATCACCGTTGAAAGGCAGTTACGGCAGAGTTACAAGAAATCTTTGTAGGAAGAGAGTGAAATATCATATGAAAGCAAATTGGGATTTTAAAAATTAAAAGATTGAAAGAATACCATTTTTCGATTTACACAATAACTCATTTTAGGCAACAAGAAGGTTCATTTTTTACACTCAAAGGGCTGAACGATAACAATATCATATCAACATAAATAAAAATATCAAAACAGCGTCAACGAAGTGATAAGTAATGCAAGACTCGAAGCATTTTAGCTAGAGAAAAAATGATATAAATAGTAAAGCATTAATCAATTCTCATAATATACCAGGAAGCCCTGTGAAGTTAAAGGTAGCAAGTCAAATACCCTTCGATTACAGAAACAATGACAAAGAATAAGCTGGTGGGCTAACGATATAGTCAAACCACACAGCATCAGCCCGGTAAGGAATCGACGTTTAACAGGATAACAAAAATTAAAAAAGGAGGCACATATGGTGCTTCGAAAATATCGCATTTTCCATACAGATGTGTAAAACACTTTTAAGAACTAAGATAATTACCATGGCAAGAAAACTTATAGAAGAGAAAATAACTATCGAGGTAGGAATGCATAATGAGTCGATAGAGAAAAAGATAATCACCAACATATGAATAAATACATGATCGTAAAAATCAAATAACTGATCATTTGTTGGTTTGACTAATGGATAAATTAAATAATTGCAAAAATGAAAACAACGCGGAGGAAAAACGCATAAAATACTCATATAAATGTACACTAACATGCAAACACTGCTCAAGTTACAAATGGTAATTAGCCAACGATTTGACAGTTTCTAAGTGAAATAAGATATATAGAAATATCTAAATAAAGAGTTTGGTACATCTGATAGTTAGGAAATCACTCAGTTCACCGAGTGTCATAAATAAGAAAGTAAAAATATGAATGTACTATGGTTGGCTAGATGAAGACATCCATTGGATCAAAATAACAATGAATTTATCAGATAGTATACGTAAATTGTGTATCCATGTAAAGCATTGCGTCCGGGAATACTATTTACGTGTTTGTAACCAAAAACTTTTTATTCAAGATTTGATTAAAAATGATGCTTCAAGAAAAGATCAGATATTGAAATGGGAAAAAATACATTGTTAACAAAAACGTCATAATACAATTCCTATATATATAATATTCCTGGGTAGGAATCAAAAACAGAATCTTGTGAACAGTACTTGTAAGGTATTGTACATGAAGAAACTCACAGATGAGCTTGTTTGGGATGAAAATAGCACACAACAAAAAATATATCAGTTGCATACAAAATACGCATATCAGAAAAGGGAAAATGACAAAATTCGCATTAAAATTCTAACACTCATGAAATAAAACTACGTGTTCATAATACATACCAATCCACTTAGTTCATACAAATGAAATTATGAAGCCTGAGAAACACAGAAAAAATTGAACAGCTTCATTATTTTTCTTTCAACGAACAGAAACTATTTCCTCTGAACATGCAAACTTTCTACTGCAGCCAATGGAGTTTGTGGTTGTGATTTTCCCAAATTCATAAGTCTGATATTTTGAGGATCAAACATCATATGCTCATTCATGAAAGGTCGATTGGGAGAGTTATGAGACGCAATTGAAGGTATGTGTACAGAAGAACCAACCAAACGGGATGAAGTAGCAAGCGCTGCTGCAGCAAGTGCTGATACCTGTGCGGCAGCAGAACTTGATGGGCTTACTAGACGTGTGTCAATTGGTTTTGGAATTACTCCATTAACATGTTCGCCCGAGCGCGATGAATATGGATCACAAATACCAGTTTCCATCACTCGACTATTTTCTAAGCGATGGGAACCAAGAGGTAAAGCATACGTAGGTCTTACAGAATTACTGGTGGATATATTGACAGTGTTTATGACAGTTGGATGGCTATCAAGTGGGTTGTTGCTGTAGGTTAAATTAGTACTGGCGACGTCCATATCCTCGAAATCTTCAGCAAAAACAAACGGCTGTGATTGAGTCGGGATAGAAGTTTGAACAGTATTTGGAAGATGTGCAACCAACGTAGACTGCAACTGCTCGGGGTGAGGGGTTCCAACATGTAGAATATCAGTTCCTTGCATAAGTGTATTAGGATTTGCCATGATTGTATGTCCAACGAAGCCTGGAGAACTAAAATATGTAAAATATATCAATGTACCCAGTTACCATATCATCATAACAAATCAGACATGGATACTTAGAAAACCCTTAGTTGCAATACAGATATCTCATACACCCAAAATGTGATTAATATGCAAAATTCTGAAACTCTTACCTGCTGGATGAAATCCCAGACCTTCGACGCGAGCGTGAACTGGTTTGCCAAGTAGATACCCATGGATCACGAGCCATGTCAATATGGATTTGGGGGTCGACATAAGTAAATCCTTCAAAAACATCAGAAACCATTGCAGATATTGGCAAGCCTTCATCCGGACTTTCGACGGGATTTTCTTGAGTGAATTTGGGATCGAAAAGAGAAACATCCGTGTCAGATGTTAAAGTTGGTCGGAAGGGTGGTTCAACCTGCTTTTTCAGAACACGATCCCAATCAGTATTACGAAAGAATGGGTGCATCTTGATCGCCTCGGAATCGGATGGACCAGAACCAAGGCGTCTACTGACATCAACAACTAAAAGCTAAAGAAATTATAGAATAAATTAAACATGTAAACGAGTGCTGACGACCAAAATGGAGATATCAAACAAGAAATTATTCTTTCAGAGAGGTTTACATTGACCTTTCCTTCATATTGATCAGCAATCATGAGAAATAGGGCACTTTTAGGAGTTGCTAAACAAAGCAATAAACAATTAATTTAACCAGTGGGATGACTTTAATATTTGTCTTGATCTTCGTAAAAAAATTTACTGATTTGACGACCAGAAATTACACTTAAGATGTTTGCTGAATTTTTCGTTCAATACATACTGCAACGGAGCACTTTCAACTGAGTTATCACACTTCAAAACAGCGAAAAGACAATCACCAAGAGGTTAGGATTAATATACATGATCATGGGCAGCAAAGAACAAATTGCGAATAATAAAACATTTGAGATTTAGAAGTCTGCATACCGTTATACAAATCAAGCCAAGAATGAGTGACTACACGGATTGTTTGAGCGTTTTAGTCTGGTCGCCCGTAGCCGCTATTGAACATAATCCGGCTACAGCTAGCCTATGTAAACTGTAAATTGACGTGTAACGCGTGAATCGACCAAGTCAAAGGAGGTCTATAGTCTTGTTGACTGTCATATTAATTTATGGATCACAGCTTTGCCCATTTTTTGTCAGGTGTCCTAATCATCCTAATCAAGTAATGACAAATGAATTTCTTGAAGAATACCACTGCTATGTACTGTCAATGCTCCTAAAAAACTACTCTTTTATTACAGTACTTGTTTTCTGAATACTAATTCAGAAATCAGTATCTTCATAGTTATAATTAATTTATTAATTAATACAAGTCAGTCAGTCAGTCAGTAACAACGTAGAACTTCGTACGTACGTACATCAGTTCGAGTTGCCACACCACATTAGCACAGAGATGCAGTGGTCGATTCAAATCCCGTAGTGCTAGATGTAGTAAAATTATAAGCTGTAATCAGAAAAATTAGGGTTTGAAGATGTTATTCAAGGAGTATAATACAGTGAAATAAATTTGGAAAGAGAAAAAAAAGGGACATGAAGAATTCAGAAGATTGGAATTTGGGAGAACACAAAGAGTGGATGCACCTGTGCCATTGCAAACGATTTTGAGCCATGTCATTCAGGGTGTCTAACCATCGGTTGCTATCATCTCGCGGTCCCCAACCAGGTAGTCTACACCTACCAACATGACTCAGTCCACTTGTCAGTGACTTCATGGACTTGTGCCATGTTTTGGTCTGACCGCCCCTAGCTTTTTTCCAACCTACTCCTATACAACAAAACATCGCTCGTCGGGGCAGTCGGTTGTTATGCATACGCAACACATATCCCAGCCATCTCAACTGATGAAGTTTCACTACGTCATCAATTGATTTGCCATCCTTACCTAGTACCTGTTTCCTAACAACTGCATTACTTACTCGATGGTCTCAGGATATACGAGCAATATTTCGAAGACACCTATGATCAAATACTAGTAACCTACGGATATCCTCTACTCTTACCGGCCATGTTTCACTGCCATAAAGTAGGGTGGAACGAACTGCTGCGCAGTAAACACGTCCTTCGGTTGACAGACGGATACAAGTGTGAAATATTGTACCACGGTTTGCGACGCCCGACCTTTACTAATTTGCTAACGACCGTATTCTAGGAAGTATCGAAACTAAAATGTCAAACTTCACATTTTAGAGACGGTTACAAGTTATTCAAGAACATGGTTAACGTAACTAATTATGCGAAAGTCAAATTACACAACATACCTTGGAAATAAGTGATACGGCTTCCCGACTTAAATAAGGTACAGGTATGAAATCACCTCGTAATATCTAAAACAAAGTAAAATTGCATTAAACGACTAGCTTATAGATCTACCTTGTTGACGAACATGAATTCTTCATGACACCACAAAACAGGGTTCATTCAACTTTAGAATTTTATTACAATATTTAGTTTAAAAACATTGAACAGTTTACAAAACATTTCCAACCTGCACAAGTATCACATATTAAACGGTTCTTATGTCAATTAAGCTTTCCATATCCGCACCAGTTTCAGGAAAAGACATGGGCGATGTAATTGATTTTGCTACTGATAATTTAAGTGGGTTTATATTGTTTCGTAAGTGAAATTAAAACGCTAGATCTTGAAAATGGATTGGATTAAAAACACTGGAGATATTTTCTCTTTCTAACAAGTGCCTCAAATGCCCTGGTATGGCCTAAAGCGGGGTGGGTTCGCCCTCCCTATCGAAATACTCTCACACGGCCACGCGTATATAGCCGCTGCCAGGAAAGTCCTACTCACTGCCTTCTCGTGTCAGGGGTGTTGTTTACAAAAATGAGAGGACGAAAAGCGAATGTCCGACGCTTTAACCGGATTCCAAACCAATGATGTACATGGGCTGGCTCCAGTATCCTGCGGGAACAAATGGCGTATGAACCAATTCCTTGTTCACCGGCTACCATGGGATTGCATCTCCTTACGATGCTCCACTGCCTTGTGGATCAGACCTTCAGGTCGAGGGCTCAGGGTGTGGCCCCTTAAGAAAACCGCCTGCTTCGGTTTGGGCACCCAGGCAGTATCTCAGCCCGCACATAAAAACATGATAAACATGATAAATATTCCTCTCGCTCCAAATAACAATCAAGTGACTCGCATTATTATTATTATTGTTCTTATTAATATTATTGTTATTATTATTTACTACGTCATTATTCACCCTCTTTTATTCCCACTCTGTTGATACTGATTCTTCGACTTATAAAGCAGGTCGACTTTGGTGGAAATTCGACTGTATCTAAACGTTCTCGAGTCACTGTCCGGTTGAAAATTGTATGTTACCACTGAATATGAGTACTGAAGCAGTTTTTCTGAAACCACGTGCACCATTCAAACTGGCTGCCTTCAACGTTCGCACACTTATGCAGGTTGGACAACAGATAGGGCTGGCTATGTCTTTGGAAAGTCTTAATACCGATGTTTGCTGTCTATCCGAGACCCGTATTCAAGACTCTGGTGAAGTACTACAAATTCGATCTCCATCTGTCGCTTCGAAAAGCTTGTTTTACGTGCGCTTATCCGGGGACCCTGTGGCATCTTCGTCTGGTCTTGCTGGCGTTGGTGTCGCACTAAGCGCTAGAGCTGAGGCAGCACTAGTCGATTGGATCCCCATTAACAGTCGGTTATGTGCTGTTAGATTAGAAAGTTTCATCAAAGTGAGAAGAAATCGGAGTGAGAAACGATGTCTTTTCGTCATCTCCGCCTATGCCCCGACAGATTGCAGCCCGGATGCAATCAAGGATGAGTTTTACCACCAGTTATCTGTTCTTCTCCAGAAAGTGCGTTCGACAGATATTGTAGTACTAGCCGGAGACTTGAATGCTCAGGTCGGGCGTCTAGGCGCAGAAGAGAGTCGTTTAGGTGGCCGATGGGGACTCGTTGGTCGCAGGTCAGATAACGGGGACCGTCTACTGCAACTGTGCACAGACCACAACCTGTTTCTGGCTAGCACTAACTTTCGGCACAGTCATCGCCGATGTGCCACCTGGCGTCCTCCCTCTGCATCTCAAGCCTGGACTCAGATTGATCACATCGCGATCAGCTACCGCTGGCGTGGTTGTGTACAAGACTGCCGCTCCTTTTGGAGTACCTATCTGGACTCTGACCATGCCTTGGTCTGCGCCAATCTTACCTTACTTTTCAGTGGACAACGAAGTGACCGCCACCATCGAATTGATGTTAGCAAGTTGGTTGCAACTTCTGTTGCAAGTGCCCCCTGAATGCCCTGGTACGGCCGAGAGTGGGGAGAGTCCGCTCTCCCTCTCGAAATACTCTCACACGGCCACGCGTATACAGCCTCTGCCAGGGAAGTCCTACTCATTGCCTTCTCGTGGCGGGGGTGTTGTTTACGAAAATGAGAGGACGAAAAGCGAATGTCCGGCGCTTTAACCGGATTCCAAACCAATGGTGCACATGGGCTCCAGTATCCTGCGGGAACGAATGGCGTATGAACCAATCGTTGGTCACCGGCTACCATGGGACTGCATCTCCTTACGATGCTCCACTGCCTTGTGGGTTAGACCTTTAGGTCAAAGGCTCGGGGAGTGGCCCCCTAAGATAACCACCTGCTTCGGTTTGGGCACCCGGGCAGTATCACAGCCCACACACAAATGATGAACTCTTTATGTCTATGGAAATTACTTTTGTCGCTTTGAAAAACAATCAATTGATTCAAATTATTATCATTACAATTATTGTCATTATTAATACTAATATTATTATTACTACTATTATTGTCATTATTGTTATTATTATCATTATTATTATTATTTTCCACATTATTCACCCTCTTTTATACTTATACAGCGGCTCGTCTTTGGTGGAATTCCGACTGTATCTAAACGTTCTCGAGTCACTGTCCGGTTGAAAATTGTATGTTACCACCGAATACGAGGACTGAAGCAGATTTTCTGAAACCACGTGCACCATTCAAACTGGCTGCCTTCAACGTTCGCACATTTATGCAGGTCGGACAACAGATAGGGCTGGCTATGTCTTTGGAAAGTCTTAATATCGACGTGTGTTGTCTATCCGAGACCCGTATTCAAGACTCTGGCGAAGTACTACAAATTCGATCTCCATCTGTCGCTTCGAAAAGCTTGTTTTACGTGCGCTTATCCGGGGACCCTGTGGCATCTTCGTCTGGTCTTGCTGGCGTTGGTGTCGCACTAAGCGCTAGAGCTGAGGCAGCACTAGTCGATTGGATCCCCATTAACAGTCGGTTATGTGCTGTTAGATTAGAAAGTTCCATCAAAGTGAGAAGAAATCGGCGTGAGAAACGATGTCTTTTCGTCATCTCCGCCTATGCCCCGACAGATTGCAGCCCGGATGCAATCAAGGATGAGTTTTACCACCAGTTATCAGTTCTTCTCCAGAAAGTGCGTTCGACAGATATTGTAGTACTAGCCGGAGACTTGAATGCTCAGGTCGGGCGTCTAGGCACAGAAGAGAGTCGTTTAGGTGGCCGATGGGGACTCGTTGGTCGCAGGTCAGATAACGGGGACCGTCTACTGCAACTTTGCACAGACCACAACCTGTTTCTGGCTAGCACTAACTTTCGGCACAGTCATCGCCGATGTGCCACCTGGCGTCCTCCCTCTGCATCTCAAGCCTGGACTCAGATTGATCACATCGCGATCAGCTACCGCTGGCGTGGTTGTGTACAAGACTGCCGCTCCTTTTGGAGTACCTATCTGGACTCTGACCATGCCTTGGTCTGCGCCAATCTTGCCTTACTTTTCAGTGGACAACGAAGTGAACGCCATCAACGGATTGATGTTAGCAAGCTGGTTGCAACTTCTGTTGCAAGTAAGTATCGAACCGAGCTAGCCTCTAGGCTAGCTACCACTCCACCGAAAAGTATAGATGAGCATTGGTTGCAATTGCATGACGCCATGAAAATGGCGGGAACAGTCAGTTGTGGGTTTGCGAAACGTCCCGCTTTTAAGCACTGGGTTTCTTCTGGTTCCTTACAACTCATTGAAGCCCGTCGGTCTACTCCGGGTGACCGTGAGTTTGACCATAAACGAAGGATGTTACGTAAGGAAATTGGGCAAAGCTTGCGTAAGGACCGAGAAGCCTGGTGGTCGATGCGTGCTAATGAGCTGGAAGCAGCAGCTGCATCTGGTAACTACCGGAAGCTCTTCCAGCTCATCCGAGCCACTGGCAGCAAGAAGTCTGGTGTGAGTGAAACAATCTGCGAGGATGATGGGATGCCAATCACTAACATCCATCGACGTCTTGGACGATGGGCAGAATTTTTCGAAGGGCAGTTCAACTGGCCTGCTGCTCCGGCAACATCGGTCAGACTGTCCTGCCCTCCATGGCCGGTGACGACTGATCCACCAAACGAGGAGGAAGTCCGCAAGGAACTCCAACTCTTGAAGCGTTACAAATCACCTGGCCCAGATGACTTACCTCCGGCTCTTTTTAAAGATGGTGGTGACTTTTTGACTAAGGAATTGACGACGTTGTTTACAAAGGTTTGGGAACTAGAGAGTGTACCAACGTCATGGAATGAGTCGATAGTTGTCCCTATCTTTAAAAAGGGTTCACGTCGTTCCTGTAACAACTATCGGGGGATAAGTCTACTTCCGATTGCGTCCAAGCTATTGGCTTCCGTCATACTTCGTAGGTTGTTCAAAACCCGAGAAAGATTGACTCGCGAGGAGCAGGCTGGGTTTCGTTCTGGTCGAGGATGTATTGATCATATCTTCACCCTCCGCCAAATGTTAGAACACCGCCATACTTATCAAAGGCCAACAATCGTAGTGTTTCTTGACATCAGGGCTGCCTTCGATTCGTTGGACAGGACTGTTCTCTGGGATTGTCTATTGAAGAAGGGTGTGCCTGAGAAGTTTATTAACATCCTAAAAGCCCTATATAAAACACCTCAGGCAGAGTGAGGGCATACAACCACCTCTCTCCATTGTTCCATTCGAGCAGTGGGGTTAGGCAGGGTTGCCCAATCTCACCATTCCTCTTCAACTTTGCCATCGATGACATTCTGGAAACAGCTCTGATGAATGTAAGTAATGGTGGTGTGGATCTGTTGCCTGGAGAAAGACTTCTCGACCTTGAGTATGCGGACGATATTGTCTTACTGTGCGATAATGCCCAAGGCATGCAATCCGCACTTAATCAGTTGGCAATCAGTGTCCGTAGGTATGGTATGTGCTTTGCACCTTCGAAGTGCAAAGTACTTCTACAAGACTGGCAGGATTCTAATCCTGTACTCACCCTGGATGGTGAGCAGATAGACGTAGTCGAGAAGTTCGTGTATCTGGGTAGCTGCATAAGTGCTGGTGGGGGTGTGAGTGATGAGATCAATGCACGAATAGTGAAAGCCAGAGCGGCTTATGCCAATCTGGGCCACCTTTGGCGCCTTCGTGATGTTAGTCTGGCTGTAAAAGGTCGGATCTACAACGCGTCGGTGAGAGCAGTTTTGCTCTATGCTTGTGAAACCTGGCCTCTCCGAGTTGAGGACGTTAGACGACTCTCTGTGTTCGATCATCGCTGTCTCCGAAGGATTGCTGACATTCAGTGGCAACACCATGTCAGTAATGCAGAGGTTCGGCATCGTGTGTTCGGGCACAGAGATGATAATTCAATTGGTGTCACCATCTTGAAACACCGACTTCGGTGGCTTGGACATGTTCTCCGAATGTCGTCCCAGAGAATTCCACGTCGTGCATTATTTGCCGACTCTGGGACTGGTTGGAAGAAGCGGAGAGGTGGTCAGTGCATGACATGGTGTCGTGGCATGAAAGAAAGCTGCAAAGGACTGGCTTGTGTTGGTCCTTCACGACTCCCTGGTTGGGGTCCGAGAGATGGTGCTACACAGTGGCTAGAGACGTTATCAGATATGGCTCAGAATAGAAGCCAGTGGCGATCCTGCTGTAACCTTCTTTTACTTTCTTCATAAAAAGTGGTTGTGTCTACCTTACCTGAAAGATTTCTTCTGATTGTACCTTTCTGTTCCCTCATTATTACTACCTTACCTTACACCAATCTCTTCGTTATTGTTCTTTTTTTACCCTCCTTACCTTTTTTCTCTTTCCTTCTGTTTAAATTCTCATTATTTTGTGTGGCGCATATATATTTGGCGCACTGTTGTACCAATATTATTTATTCATTTATTTTAACACATAGATATTGGTACAAGAAGGCACCAAATACATATGCGCCACACAAATCTCATTCGATATGTGTGAGGGCTGTGATAATGCCTGGGTGCCCAAACCGAAGCAGGCGGTTTTCTTAAGGGGCCACACCCTGAGCCCTCGACCTGAAGGTCTGATCCACAAGGCAGTGGAGCATCGTAAGGAGATGCAATCCCATGGTAGCCGGTGAACAAGGAATTGGTTCATACGCCATTTGTTCCCGCAGGATACTGGAGCCAGCCCATGTACACCATTGGTTGGAATCCGGTTAAAGCGTCGGACATTCGCTTTTCGTCCTCTCATTTTTGTAAACAACACCCCTGACACGAGAAGGCAGTGAGTAGGACTTTCCTGGCAGCGGCTATATACGCGTGGCCGTGTGAGAGCATTTCGAGAGAGAGAGCGGACTCTCCCCATTCTCGGCAGTACCAGGGCAAACAAATAAGTAAATAAACTGGAGATATTCAAAATTCGCTATATTCCCACAATTCAAAGTCCAAAATATTTTCTTTTACTTTGTGACAGTTGACATTGAGGTGTTTCACACTTTTGCTAGGTACTGACGGAAGTCAGTCGTTTACAAACTTATCAAAACAAATGTATTTCCCTTAAGTTTGAAAAAAAAACAAGATTGCTTACCAAGTCAATAGTTTGTCTTCTATCATCGCCTGTAAATGGAGGCTGAAAGTGAGAATAATATGAATCAATTTCCACGTAAAAATAATCAAACGACTATACAATTAAGTGAGGAACTTACAGATCCCGAAAGCATATCATACATAAGCGTGCCAAGACTCCACCAATCAACGGCTCTCCCGTGTCCTTGACGTAACAATATTTCGGGAGCCCTATAAAATGAACACAAAATTGATATTAATATCTCAAAAAGACCACTAAACAGACGAGACTGAATAGTGAGTGATGACGCAATTTGAAGTCGTTACGCTACTAAAGAAAGAAAACGAGAAATGTTGTATGCCTTGACAACAAATCTTTGTATCTTCGATTACGTGAACGAGATCGCGAATAAAAACACTTCCAGAACATAACATTTAAAGTTTATTTGATTAAAAAAATTAAACAAGAGCGATGTACTGAAACAGCTGCTTCACAATGAAGTCGAAGACGGAATTATTTGATTTCAATAAACCCGATTTACTTACAGCAAAGAAAGCGTTTACTAGTATCTGTCGTCTTCCCACTACCATACATAAAATTCCCTTATAAACCCCTTTGTAATACTGCAAATTAGACAGAAACGAAAATGAGAAACAATGAACCCTGAATCAATGGTCGGAAAAGTGTGCTTGTCGTGAAGCTTTGAAGTAGGCGAGGCTTGCTAAGAGAAAAGCTGTTTAGTGCTTCTCAAGCTAAGTGGCTTATCAGCTAAAGCCAGTTTATGAAAACCTTTAAAAATTGGGTTGACTTGTACAACTAACCAAATAACCAGGGTTACACTTTTCCAGCTTTACTTGTCATAAACAATATTCCAATACATTCCAAAATTACTTAGTACTTACATGTACTCAATAGTCCCGCAGAATGTGTGAGTTAAATTATCACGATCGACTCTCTCTTTAGACAATCCAAAATCCGTTAGTTTAACATGACCTTGATGGTCTAAAAGTACATTTTCGGGTTTCAAATCTCGATAAACAATCCCCATCGAATGAAGATGACCGATGGCAAGAGTTATTTCCGCCAAATAAAAGCTGAGGGAAACAGAAGGGAAAAAACCAGTACAAGTTATTTCATTGCATCATTTCTAAAGTCATTTACCAAATAAAATGATAAGAAGTGCTGGAAATGTTTTATTTTTTAAATATTGGCTTGAAGTTTAGAATTAAAGATTTTAGGTGGCATGTAAAGCGACAAACCTTATTTGCCCGATTTCGCGCCCTAAATTAAACGAAACGAGAGTTCATTTAAGCGCACAGTCATGTGCGAACAATTCGTAAAATCCAAGATATCTCAGTATTCCCGTCTCACAATAAACTGCAACTTCTAAAAATCGTTCGTCAAATCGACTTATTCATCTTACGAACCAACTTAAATTAGATATCTACTGAAAATCAGGAAGCATTGAACTTTTCAGCTGCATGCGTCCACGAACTTACGACAACGGAAAGTAGAACCTTTGATTTCTGGCGAATGCTTAGCCCGTAAAACGCTAGGTCCTAACCTAATGATGCTTGTGTTCAAGTTTGGTCGATTCATGGTATTCCATATGGGTGTTTTGATGATCTCGATTAACTTTGGGCACAAAGACCTTGATTAGAATTTTTTAACATAACACTAGATTGCTTGCGATCCGGATGTGCTGAGTAATAAAACATTTTATTGAAATCACTGGGAAGTAGAAAGCACTGACCGAAGTTAATTTAATCTTACGCACTTAAATATAAACATACTGTGGTTGGTGAAAATAATAACATGATGTTAAAAACCTTGTTGACGCGAATGAAAACATAGTAGATCAGTAGTAAAAACTCGGGTACCATATTCTCTGAGATATCTCGAAAATACACAAACCCATGAAGCAATAAGAACTAGATATTTCAGATGTTGATAAGTGGATGACGCAGTTTTTAACTAACTAGTTTGAATTTGATGAAGTGTACAAAGGACAATTCTCAATAATTTTATTAGCCGTGTTACTTTGACGAGACTAAGATTCACAGAAACTTATGTTTTGTAGACACCCAAATGCCGCCTTGAGCACTCTGTAACGGCTTTTCTCGAGATTTCCTGCTGGAAAATAAACTGAGTTGCTGTTTCATTACGCTTGAGGCCAATACTAAGTCCAATAAACGAATACTACTTATCAAAAGAACTATTTCGATCACTTTTAGAAACAAAGACTACAAACAACAAAACTTAAGTTAATAAGTAGCGCTTGTATACTGAGACGAAATCAATAGGATGTATAAGCAAACTAACCTGGCTTGATCTTCCATAAACACTCCCTCTTTCTCAAGTTGCATGAACAGCTCACCTCCAGCTAGAAATTCCAAGACTAGGTAAAGCTTTCCAGGGGATTGGAAAGCAAAATGCAATTGAACTAGGAATGGATGCTTCACAATAAATATGACATTGAGGACGTACTTTAATCATTTCGAGTATATTTCTCTCGCTTTTAGTGTGTGCAGTATCCTTGGCGTTCGTCACAATCGAGGCTTTCTTTAAAACTTTCATCGCATAGGTTTGACCAGTATCATTTTTGCGTGCAAGGAAAACCTACACATATATATTGTAAGAAAATGCCAAAGTTATACTTTTCCATAACCACCTTTCCCAAGGACCTTCAGAAGTTGAAAGTCGTGTGGCCGGACTTTAGGTTGACCAGGATTCACTGTCTCTTCGCAAATTTCAACCGTTTTAATGTCTTCATCGAGTCTACAGATTAATTAAACCGGGAATTCTTTAAGCTTACTCATCTGGTTTAAGTGGGCCACGTTCAAGAAACTCATCCTATAACACTAGTTTTAAAATCAAATACCTTACCTCTACCCCTCCATTTGTAGAGCAATAATCGTGAGAATTTTCTTCACTGTCGTCATAACTTGGAGCTTCCGGCATATCCAAATGAAACACACCAGTACTAGTCATTTTCTGGCAATCAGCATTACGACCAGACCAGTTGCAAACAGAGCGCTCTCAAAAATAAGACACGTTGTTAAACAAAATCCCATTACTTTGCATTTATTCTCATGTACACTCAAACAGCTCAAAACGATTGTTTGGAAAATAAAAGGTCACTATCCATTGTTGTTCTCACTACAGATCGATGGGTCAGTCCTGTATACAGCGACAGGAAAATTACATAATTTTTATAATCATAATAACAAAAATGAGTCGTATGTCGCTCCAGAGACGCTGCACATATGATTGCATTGGTATTCAATACGTTTTCCTTGTGTATCAGTTATGCATTATATATCCATTATCACATCAACTACACGTCCCTGTATCATCGTGTTAAAAACCTTGTCGTCTCATTACTATTTATTTCCACTTGGTTAGTCACGGTACTGATTACATATTTTAACAATTTGCGTTTATTTTCATCTCACTATTCAATTTTTAAGATCATAGACTTTTCATATCCTAAAACTGTGGAATATGAACATTTCATCATACCATTTTATGCCAAGCAACCAATAGAATCCTAACTTACTGGGTGAACCCGGTTTCCAACCGGTTGGTAACAGTAATTCTCAACAGTAACATTTTTAATTTCAGCGTTATTATTTTTATCCATTACTGTATATTTCTTTACATGCAAACATTAACGTCTTATCCGTGTTGTACCACAAATATTTGTTAACGAACTTTCAAATCGGCCCACAGGCTGTCCTTTCAAACTCTGATGAATCCAGTTTTACAGAATTTTATAGTTGTTTTATCATCAAATAGATATTTCCCTTCTTGTGTTACGTCATGGATTTCATTGAAAAAAATATATAAATCCAAAGTTTAAGAATGTCATGCAAAACGACTCAACAAAAGTTGATGCCGTGAACTTTTTGAGCTAACTTCAGATATTCACCCCCTAACCTGTTTTGCTTAAGCTGAAATTCAGTTCAGTTATTGAAAAATCCCCTTAAGAACCTCGAACTATTTTTCTGAACTGATTTTTACCGTCAGAGGTAACTGCTGAAGTTTATGGTGTGAATAACAATGCCCAATTGACCGATATATGATATTGCAGAGGCCACATTAGTTTTAGCGGATACATCTAGTGAAGGCGCTCAACCACGCATCCGCACCATATCATAAAAGGTTACGCCGTGCTACTCATCTCCTATAACAGTTAGCTAGCTTAGATAAAACGCTTTTAGAGATACCTATTGACTTTGCATATAACTTTGAACCTCTTCACTTCTGATTTGACTGGGATGGCATATCCCTATTTAAAAGGTGCTACTGTCAAATGTATTGTCAAACTCCGAATACTTCTGATACTTTCGAACCCGACATGATTTGGTATACTAGTTCGCAAACTGTGAGTCCTTCCCAAGTCGAAAAATTATATATCATTTTTTTATTTTTAAATATTGTTATATCGTTCTCGAATATTCTTCTCGTCCATCACTGCAGAACGGACGCCTAAGCTGCTTAAGACAAAGACGTTTTTGCCTCCCTCATATCAGCGACTGCCGACTGGTCCGATAATATGGGGACTTGGTCCTGCTACACAGAAGCTGGCTTCAGTAAGCACGGTCTAACAGACCCGCGTTCACAATTCCTCACAGTGGTGAAAACAGTACCATGCGATTTTAACAGGTACTTCACATTTAGTATGTTTGTTGATGATGTTGCGTAACCTTACGAAACTTTTAAAAAAGCTATCTTTAAATGTGAAGATCTAACCGAACGACGAAGGTTTGACCAACTCTTCAACAACATCGAACTGCAACATGGACTAGCAACAGAAACGTTACTATGAGAGGGAGAGGTCGTTGGTCAGCGGGCCTGTGTTAAACAGCTCTTATTGCCTAGGCTTCTCCGACAGGTGCAGGCGGTACTTGTCTAATCTTAAGGTACCGCTGTAGACGAACTGGGTGCATTCGCCGAGTGATTCTTGAAGTCACCGGTAATTCCAGCGCCGACGTGTACCCAGTCAAAGAAAAACATCAAAAGATACAAAATGACGTCACAGACCTCTGTCATACTCTGACACGTTGACCTAACATCCGTCATAACCTTAAACGATCCAAAACGCCTCGAAGGCACTCAAGAAAGCGATCTGCTTCTAGATGACGGGAGACAGATAACCTCGACTGGTGATGATATCATAATAACTACAGAAAATCTCAAACTTGCAGAAAAACCTGAAATTTACCGAGCTCCAGACCATCTGACACGGAAAACGTTCAGGGCAACTTCCCAGCCGACACGCGTTAACGGCAACCGTTGCCGGTGAGCATAGCTGCCTGTTATACATCACTGGTGTGGTAAAGAAAAACCGCTACTTCGTCGACGCTAGCGCAGGAGTCAGCGTTTTACTAGAAGACTTTAACGATCGACTGCACGAATCAGTTTCCAACTTACGGGTGGCAAACGAGAAACTAGTCACCACATATGGTAAGTGGTATGTGTCTTAACGTGAGTTTTCACCAAACCGATTCACTGGATTTTAGTTTTTCTGTCCTAATCAATGGCATGGACCTGCTACAACACTTTAATATAATTATCGACACACACAGGCGGAGGCTAGTAGGCGAAAATATTGATCTGTTTGCTTAACATCATTTTCCGGCTGTAGATTGTCCCCAGTCACAGTAAGGCACATGACTAGTCCATACTACCAATAAATTTTCGATAAGTACTCCGAGGTATGCCTAAAGCGTGATCGATTTGCCTCCTGAAAAGAAAAGTGACAAACAATTTGGATTGTTTGACACGGTGACCAGAAACAATACCCATCAAGTACATTACTGCCGAAACAGTCGTTCGCCTTTCTGTCAAACGATGGGTTGCAAACTTCGGCTGCCCTTCAACTATCTCTACAGACCTTGGATCAAAGCATGTGAACAGGTAGATAACTCTCGAGGGAGAGCGACCTGTCGATGTTGTATTCCAGCCGACACCAGAGACAGTGTTCGCATAAATTCAGACAGTCGATGGACGTAGTCTGATTAATCGAGATCGTCACTCCTCCGTGGTGTGAAAAATTTATCGAGCAGACGCAATGTCGGGCCGTATACAAGTTCAGTGGCGGAACATCCAATATCTGCCTTTGAGCTCGTTCTGATACCTAAGAAAACGAGCGGTAAGGTTTCGTGCTAATTTTTGTTTTCGTGTGCTCGAAGAGCACTTTTAAGTTGGCAATGAAACCGTTCAACTAAGCCATTTGATGCTGGGTGGTAGGCGGTAGTGCATATGCGTTCCATACCAAGCAGCCGGGTCAGTGAGGAGAATAGTCAACTGGGGAAATTTCTCGAATAAAGTGTGCGTCGTCTTAAATTTATTTTCAGATACATTCGGAATGTCATCGCTAGTGTTGATTGTCGGTTGAGTAATTATGAGTGTAGGAGTCGTATTGTGCGATTGTACCGAAGGAAAGTCGACGTAAATAAGATTTCCTTCTCAATACGCTGCTTTTAAGCGATCGATGCTCATGCTATCGTTTGTTCCGTTCTTATCGACTATATAGTACTTAGATTCACGTTGAAGAACTTTGAAAGATCCTTCGTATGCTGATTCGAATGATCGTCGATGTGAGTCTGGACGAACGAAGACGTGTGTACTTTATCGTAAGTCAGGTTGAACGAAAATATCAGTTGATTGAGGTCGAGTGGAAACACGATTAACTGAATGCATTGCATTTGTGAGCCTGATCGTGTAGGAGGTTAGATCCATGCTCATTGAAGAGGATGAAGGATCCACGAATTTTCCTGGAAGTAGAAGGGTCGTTCCATAAACGAGCTGAGCCTCAGTGTATCCAATGTCAGCTTTCACTACCTAGTAAGACGAGTGGAAGAGCGTCGGTCTACTATGAACGTTTGCAGCTGATAGTGAAGCTTTCAGTTGTCAGTGAAAACGTTCTACTAACCCGTTTGCTTGTGGGTGACAGGCGGTCGTTCGGAAGCGAGTGATTCATAAAAGTGTGTGGATGTACCGAAAACGATGGGAAACGGTCGCCCAATATCATAGACTGATTAAAGTTAGACACATACACCATTGAATACTATTTCATTGTTCTTAGGTGTAACCGTTCGCAAGATTTTTTTCCAGTTGTATGTGACCATTACTAGGGGATGTCACACGAGGGCGAGACGGCCTTCCCGTATATCCATGTTTCCAATGATTGTTCAATTTCGGTGGGTTCGTGATATCGACAAAATTCAACAGTTTACACAACCATGTACTAATCAGTATTATTATAGCCATGTACATGAAACCAGGGTAATTCTAACTCCATTGAACAAGGATAGATGTTGTGTGGTGTTTGAATGAACTAATGATACCTTGTACTTGTTGAATGCTCGATTTCGAATTCCAAATACAATACATTCGTTTGTGCTTGTGTCTCACTTCTTAATTCAATTGCGTTATTTCTGGAACTCCTAGTTCATAATACAGTTCAAAACATTATATTGGCGTCGCGATGGAGCCTGCAATGGAAAGGTTAGATATTCATTCAACTTCTGAAGCTTTTGATGATTACTTTGAAAGGTTCGAAATCTGGGTTATGACCAAGGAAGATGATGTGGATGTTAATATTGCGGCACGTTTCCTCACATTCATCGGAAAAGAAGCATACAGCTTATTAAGAATTCTGACTATGCCGGAAAAGCCTATCTTGCTTCTTTATACAACTCTCAAGGAACTGCTGCTAGACTATGTTAATTATACGAATTTCGAATGCAGTGAAGGAGGAAGGTCTCGTAAAATGATTCATGAGGATATAAAAAACACCACTACATTACTACGTCATCCCAACCCAGTGCATACTCAAGGTTATGCAGACAATTCATTGAGTTTGGATGCAGTTCACGAGGATGGGGACAAGTTTGTCCTGTTGCAAGTTCCACTCTTCTAATTCATGTAAATTTCGTAATTATAGGTGCTTCAAATGTGATATTGGACAAGCTCAGTCAGTTTGTAATACTAATGTTAATCTTACTGCAACTAATATTAAATCTTGTAATTCTGATTCTACTGAGTCGAGTATTCATGATGATCATTTTTCTTCATCATTGATTTCAAAAGACAGTGCAGAGTCATATGGCAGTTCATAGTTAAATGAAATCCTGAATTCTCGTGAGACAACAGTTCCTAATCAACCGATTTATCAGAATTATCATACTGTTGTACCAGGTATGACTTTTCCTAATGATTCACATATTTCTAATGAAATTACTTGCAATTCTGAGGAAAATATGTTAAATGAACCTAATCATTATCGAAAACCTGACGTGGTTTGGATAGATGCTGATTTTTCTAACGACCCTACGCTCTTCAATGACAGTCCTAATGAATCTCATGAGAATATTTCAGAATAATCAAACCCTGATGTCATATTATATATTACCTATCCTCATAACGCATTTGGTCCTTGTGAAAAACCTGCTCAATGCGAAGCACGAGTACTAAGTGACCTCGAGTTTGATTACATTTCGGATCATTTCATATCAACTGCTGTTTACCCTTATCACAAAAACAGTTCTAATGTTTACTCTAAACAATGTGAGAAATATGTTTTAAATGAAAACACATTATTCATAACTTGGGGATATAAAGATCCAACATTATTTCGTGGGGGAGGATAGTGCTGGAAAATTTATGGTTCGAATTCTAGATATTAATGATTTCATTACAAAACCGACATGCTGGTTGTATACAAACCCAGATACTACAAAGTTTTTGTCTTATACAATGTCGGTCAGACTCAGGATGAACTTAACAAGAAGACGTACAACCGATTACAAACACTTATACTTCTATTTAAGCTGTGGCGGATGTGGTGTTTGAATGAACTAATGATACCTCTGTACTTGTTGAATGCTCGATTTCGAATTCCAAATACAATACATTCGTTTGTGCTTGTGTCTCACTTCTTAATTCAATTGCGTTATTTCTGGAACTCCTAGTTCATAATACAATTCAAACATTATAGTTTGTCGCATGAATATTCAACTTCCGATAAGTAATTAGGCATCACGTGTTTTTAAAGCAAATGGCTACGACAGAGCTTCCGGATTTACTATGACCTCGTTTTATTCCCAAATTCTTAGTAAGCAATGAGCTAGTAATGTACTAAATGTCAAGTAAACTGAGTAATAAAAATATGTGTTTGTAATATTTCAGTGAATGGGAAACTAAGTTTCACATGTTTTGACTTATCTATCCGCTGATGAAGTGATCTGCACTAAGTCATGAAACACCAGAAACCTATTTTTCTATTCGTTGGGATATTACGAAATATTATTTTGATCATCGTCTATCCAAGGCTGAATCTATTTGAACTTACCAAGTCCAGCCTTGATACTGAAAACTACAAGATCGTGTATACTTTGCATCGGACCACTCTTAGGAATATAAACTTATTTATTTATTTGAACACATGGATATTGGTACAAGAGAGCGCCAATATATATGCGCCACACAAAACAATGAGAATTCGAAGAGAAATAGAAAGAAAAAAACTAAGGAGCGCAAAAGAAAAAGAGAACAATAACGAAGAGATTGGTGTAAGGTAGTGTGGTAGTAACGAGGGAACGAAAAGGTACAATCAGAAGAAATCTTTCAGGTAAGGAGACACAACCACTTTTTATGAAGAAAGTAAAAGAAGGTTACAGCAGGATCGCCACTGGCTTCTATTCTGAGCCATATCTGATAACGTCTCTAGCCACTGTGTAGCACCATCTCTCGGACCCCAACCAGGGAGTCGTGAAGGACCAACACAAGCCAGTCCTTTGCAGCTTTCTTTCATGCCACGACACCATGTCATGCACTGACCACCTCTCCGCTTCTTCCAACCAGTCCCAGAGTCGGCAAATAATGCACGACGTGGAATTCTCTGGGACGACATTCGGAGAACATGTCCAAGCCACCGAAGTCGGTGTTTCAAGATGGTGACACCAATTGAATTATCATCTCTGTGCCCGAACACACGATGCCGAACCTCTGCATTACTGACATGGTGTTGCCACTGAATGTCAGCAATCCTTCGGAGACAGCGATGATCGAACACAGAGAGTCGTCTAACGTCCTCAACTCGGAGAGGCCAGGTTTCACAAGCATAGAGCAAAACTGCTCTCACCGACGCGTTGTAGATCCGACCTTTTACAGCCAGACTAACATCACGAAGGCGCCAAAGGTGGCCCAGATTGGCATAAGCCGCTCTGGCTTTCACTATTCGTGCATTGATCTCATCACTCACACCCCCACCAGCACTTATGCAGCTACCCAGATACACGAACTTCTCGACTACGTCTATCTGCTCACCATCCAGGGTGAGTACAGGATTAGAATCCTGCCAGTCTTGTAGAAGTACTTTGCACTTCGAAGGTGCAAAGCACATACCATACCTACGGACACTGATTGCCAACTGATTAAGTGCGGATTGCATGCCTTGGGCATTATCGCACAGTAAGACAATATCGTCCGCATACTCAAGGTCGAGAAGTCTTTCTCCAGGCAACAGATCCACACCACCATTACTTACATTCATCAGAGCTGTTTCCAGAATGTCATCGATGGCAAAGTTGAAGAGGAATGGTGAGATTGGGCAACCCTGCCTAACCCCACTGCTCGAATGGAACAATGGAGAGAGGTGGTTGTATGCCCTCACTCTGCCTGAGGTGTTTTTATATAGGGCTTTTAGGATGTTAATAAACTTCTCAGGCACACCCTTCTTCAATAGACAATCCCAGAGAACAGTCCTGTCCAACGAATCGAAGGCAGCCCTGATGTCAAGAAACACTACGATTGTTGGCCTTTGATAAGTATGGCGGTGTTCTAACATTTGGCGGAGGGTGAAGATATGATCAATACATCCTCGACCAGAACGAAACCCAGCCTGCTCCTCGCGAGTCAATCTTTCTCGGGTTTTGAACAACCTACGAAGTATGACGGAAGCCAATAGCTTGGACGCAATCGGAAGTAGACTTATCCCCCGATAGTTGTTACAGGAACGACGTGAACCCTTTTTAAAGATAGGGACAACTATCGACTCATTCCATGACGTTGGTACACTCTCTAGTTCCCAAACCTTTGTAAACAACGTCGTCAATTCCTTAGTCAAAAAGTCACCACCATCTTTAAAAAGAGCCGGAGGTAAGTCATCTGGGCCAGGTGATTTGTAACGCTTCAAGAGTTGGAGTTCCTTGCGGACTTCCTCCTCGTTTGGTGGATCAGTCGTCACCGGCCATGGAGGGCAGGACAGTCTGACCGATGTTGCCGGAGCAGCAGGCCAGTTGAACTGCCCTTCGAAAAATTCTGCCCATCGTCCAAGACGTCGATGGATGTTAGTGATTGGCATCCCATCATCCTCGCAGATTGTTTCACTCACACCAGACTTCTTGCTGCCAGTGGCTCGGATGAGCTGGAAGAGCTTCCGGTAGTTACCAGATGCAGCTGCTGCTTCCAGCTCATTAGCACGCTTCGACCACCAGGCTTCTCGGTCCTTACGCAAGCTTTGCCCAATTTCCTTACGTAACATCCTTCGTTTATGGTCAAACTCACGGTCACCCGGAGTAGACCGACGGGCTTCAATGAGTTGTAAGGAACCAGAAGAAACCCAGTGCTTAAAAGCGGGACGTTTCGCAAACCCACAACTGACTGTTCCCGCCATTTTCATGGCGTCATGCAATTGCAACCAATGCTCATCTATACTTTTCGGTGGAGTGGTAGCTAGCCTAGAGGCTAGCTCGGTTCGATACTTACTTGCAACAGAAGTTGCAACCAGCTTGCTAACATCAATCCGTTGATGGCGGTCACTTCGTTGTCCACTGAAAAGTAAGGCAAGATTGGCGCAGACCAAGGCATGGTCAGAGTCCAGATAGGTACTCCAAAAGGAGCGGCAGTCTTGTACACAACCACGCCAGCGGTAGCTGATCGCGATGTGATCAATCTGAGTCCAGGCTTGAGATGCAGAGGGAGGACGCCAGGTGGCACATCGGCGATGACTGTGCCGAAAGTTAGTGCTAGCCAGAAACAGGTTGTGGTCTGTGCAAAGTTGCAGTAGACGGTCCCCGTTATCTGACCTGCGACCAACGAGTCCCCATCGGCCACCTAAACGACTCTCTTCTGTGCCTAGACGCCCGACCTGAGCATTCAAGTCTCCGGCTAGTACTACAATATCTGTCGAACGCACTTTCTGGAGAAGAACAGATAACTGGTGGTAAAACTCATCCTTGATTGCATCCGGGCTGCAATCTGTCGGGGCATAGGCGGAGATGACGAAAAGACATCGTTTCTCACGCCGATTTCTTCTCACTTTGATGGAACTTTCTAATCTAACAGCACATAACCGACTGTTAATGGGGATCCAATCGACTAGTGCTGCCTCAGCTCTAGCGCTTAGTGCGACACCAACGCCAGCAAGACCAGACGAAGATGCCACAGGGTCCCCGGATAAGCGCACGTAAAACAAGCTTTTCGAAGCGACAGATGGAGATCGAATTTGTAGTACTTCGCCAGAGTCTTGAATACGGGTCTCGGATAGACAACAAACATCGATATTAAGACTTTCCAAAGACATAGCCAGCCCTATCTGTTGTCCGACCTGCATAAATGTGCGAACGTTGAAGGCAGCCAGTTTGAATGGTGCACGTGGTTTCAGAAAAACTGCTTCAGTCTCGTATTCGGTGGTAACATACAATTTTCAACCGGACAGTGACTCGAGAACGTTTAGATACAGTCGAATTTCCACCAAAGACGAGCCGCTGTATAAGTATAAAAGAGGGTGAATAATGAGTAGTAAATAATAATAAAAATAATAGTAATAGTATTAATAATGACAATAATTGTAATGATAATAATTTGAATCAATTGATTGTTTTTCGAAGCGAGAAAAGTAAATTCCATAGACATAAAGAGTTCATCATTTGTGTGTGGGCTGTGATACTGCCCGGGTGCCCAAACCGAAGCAGGTGGTTATCTTAGGGGGCCACACCCCGAGCCTTTGACCTAAAGGTCTAACCCACAAGGCAGTGGAGCATCGTAAGGAGATGCAATCCCATGGTAGCCGGTGTATGTATATGGATTTCATCTGCTTTTGGGTTTGTTGTCGAACACAAGCAATTTTAATACAACGATATACTGTTTCTGTATGTAGTTCTAGCAGAAAATGTTGATAATCCGACTGTTTATTTCATAGGTGATCATCAACATAATATTCACGTCTTAAAATCATTCAACGTTTGATAAATAAATTGAAATAGAAATCACTGTCGATCTGAATCAGTAAGCTAACAAGCAAGTGAAACCGAGAATGCACTTAAAAAAGTTACTAAATTTGTACTGGCATTTTTCTCAAGCTTTCGGTATTTCTAATAACAATGTAATAGTATTTTGTACATTTTTTACTCATTGCTATATTTAAATTCGACTGTTTAATCTCTACTGATCTCGGAGATATTTACATGTCAGTCTTTATGATATCCTATATGATCATTCACATGATTATCAATACTCGAATTCACCATTACTATCATAAACACTAAGAGAATACTGAAACAGAATGCTGGTCACCCTTAAAATTATTAACATGCATAATAAAAACAAGTCAAATCTTTTGTCTATATTTAACAGATTACACGAAAAAAAGGAACCTAATGAAGAGAAATGCATAAATTCAATCTGAATTTAGAATTACTAGAACTGGCAAAAAATATTAAGATAATTTCGACAAGATTATAAATTGCATATATCAGCAGACGATCATTTCAAAAATGTGGACAGTAGAAAAATACTTAGTAGATGGTACGCAATATAATAGTATATACAACATAGTTTTTTTTAAATTTGATAGACAAGAAAATGATAATTCTAAAGAAATGACAAATGTTACAATTGTTGTAGATAAAATCCGACTTTTTCATAGACTCTTTTACAACCTGAAACAGAGAAGAACTTGCTCCCTTCCGGTGACCATTCAAGTTCATCCAGGACAAATTGAACCATATCTTCGGAAAATGTGACATTACGTCGCTTGGCAGCATCTTGAACACATTTTCTAACATGGGTCGGCTGTAATGGCAAGAATGGAATAACAGCTGTGATCAGATGTTTAGTAATTAGCTCAGAGTACTGAAGGCCACCTATGATAACAAAGGGAAAACAAAACACGTTACATAACTCTAAATATCAACGATAATTTATCATTTTTTCGTAAAGCAACACGATCACAATCATCATACAAAATGAAGCTAACAACGGTTCTTGTCAATGTCTAGCTATACACAACACTGAATCATTACAAGTTTATTTTAAAACGTTTTGTCTTGAGAGGAATTTTTTTGAAGTGAATGCAACCATTTTTATATCCGGTATTATTTTCAAGAAAGACAATGAATTTTCTCATTCAGTTGAAATTTCCGCGAATAATGATTAGTGTGTTTCTGAGTTCGACAGATATAAATAGTATGTATCATCAATTGAAATACCCGGTAGCAGAAGATCAAGAAAAGAAAACGAGAGCAAGGAATGACTGCTGTAAGAACGAAAGAACAATCAAGTCTGAGACGATTGATTGACACTTTTCAAATGAGTAATTTACTGTATGGTTATCAGATTTTACTAAGACATTCTGTAATTTTGTGTTCAAATACATCTGGTTGTCCCCACTTGTGTTTTTGTATACTACAAGTGGTCTTAGAAATCCAAATAATCAATCAATTATTTTGATTAAGAATAATTTGTGATTTAATTGCATAAAAACATAAATAAAACACAATTCACTCTTACAGTTCAACTGTAACATTTTCA
Organism: Schistosoma mattheei; assembly: GCA_944470405.2. Classification (NCBI taxonomy): domain Eukaryota; kingdom Metazoa; phylum Platyhelminthes; class Trematoda; order Strigeidida; family Schistosomatidae; genus Schistosoma; species Schistosoma mattheei. The sequence goes on from OX103945.1 coordinate 31,393,387, forward strand.
TCGTTTGAAACTTATGGTATCAAGAAATAACTAGTTTAATTTAACCATTGAAATGAGACTTTCCCTTTTTCAACCAATTAACGTACTTTAATGATCAAATGTAGATTTTTGTACTCAGCTTCAAGCCATAGGGATTCCCTTATATGAAAACTAATCGGTTATCTGAAATGAGGTAAAAAGTTGGGGGTTTTGAACTTGAAACTCAATGGTTGAAAGCTGAATACTTTACAATCATATAAATCACCGCTAATCTTCAAGAACTAAAATGTTGCTTCATTAGCAAAAACGGAACAGAAATACACTACATCAAAATTCTATGTAGTTAATTATTCCATAGAAAAATGAAAGTCAAGTTAAGAAAGATAGATAACTAAAAATCCAATACAGTTGATTTATTGTTTAACAGATTAATGAATTTTATTTACGTCTGCTTCTTCCAACGTGCACCACTTGTTACCCTTGTCTGGAAATAAATGGCCAATGTACTATGCAATAGTTCTCCCTGTACTGCTTTGTAGCTGGAAAATATGACCTATAGTATCATACTTAATTCATAGTTTTCAAATATTTGATCACAGATATCCCCAGAGTACTCTCAATTTATAGTAGCCCCAATAAGTCAGTAATACTAGGTTAACCCTAGAGTTCAAGATAAATATACCAGATCACTTAATGATGTTGTAAATCTTTATTAATTGATCTTATTGTAACATAAATAATACATCATCACTCCACCAGTTGAAAACGTAGTTTTCGAAATGTATGATGAAGTCTACTTCCAACAAATATTGTAATCTTTTAATTTGATAATCAATTGCTATTGTTATTATCCTAGTCATGTTATCCTGTACATCTATTTCGAACAGCTAGGATACAATTTATTAAAAAGAATGTTTATGTGAGCTCAATTTTCAATATATCAAGAGTTTGTTAAGCAATATCAGGTGATCGAAAATGTGATAATTAATAAATTTATCGTATTACAGCGCCACCTACACTTTACCGTACGATATTCAACACATCTCCAAATATTGATGTTGCCATTTTTAAAAAAAGTGTAATCATTCACTACTAAAATGCTTGCGCCCTTGTTGCTCTTCATGTATTGTAAATCCATTCAAATAAGATGTAAATAATAGTCTAGAATGTAATTCGTTGACCTTACATACAATTGTTTAACTCTAAACTCTAATCAAATACTTTACTTCATAACAAATAGGTACGAATTTATCTTACATATCATTACATTTTACTGTAAATACTTAATCGTACTTAAGTGTATGACTTCTACATCTTTGATTACCTGATATTGCTTAACAAACTCTTGATATATTGAAAATTGAGCTCACATAAACATTCTTTTTAATAAATTGTATCCTAGCTGTTCGAAATAGATGTACAGGATAACATGACTAGGATAATAACAATAGCAATTGATTATCAAATTAAAAGATTACAATATTTGTTGGAAGTAGACTTCATCATACATTTCGAAAACTACGTTTTCAACTGGTGGAGTGATGATGTATTATTTATGTTACAATAAGATCAATTAATAAAGATTTACAACATAATTAAGTGATCTGGTATATTTATCTTGAACTCTAGGTTAACCTAGTATTACTGACTTATTGGGGCTACTATAAATTGAGAGTACTCTGGGGATATCTGTGATCAAATATTTGAAAACTATGAATTAAGTATGATACTATAGGTCATATTTTCCAGCTACAAAGCAGTACAGGGAGAACTATTGCATAGTACATTGGCCATTTATTTCCAGACAAGGGTAACAAGTGGTGCACGTTGGAAAAAGTAGAACAAACTTTCTGTAGTCGTGCTAAGATCGCTTTGCCCAGAAGCTGATGAAACTTTCAAGAAAAGTGATTTGATAGACGTATGGAAATATTCAAATCATAAATTGGCGCAGATTTATTGGAACGCCTTCCATTCTGAAGTACAGAATTGAATTTATGAAAAATGCTACTGAGTGTATGTAATTGCGGGATTTGTATCTTGAAACTGGTGAAGTATCCCTGTTAACTTGTAGCATAATTCAGGCTTAAAATAGTTAGAAATGCATAGATGGAGAATGTACATAAACACTATTCAACGTGTTCTCTGCATTTAGGTATTTCATAGGAAGAGGTCATCATAATAGCTAAGTGGAGATGTCAGTAACCACACATAAGTTTTGTAAGTGTTGAACTATTGAAAGGACTCAAAAGAATGAACTGATCTCTTTACCAACAATAATAAGTTATCACAAACCAAATACCGCCCTGGTTTTCACTATACATAAAGTAATATCATCACTAATGCCAACACCAACATGTACACAGCTACCTAAATACAAACTTCTTGACTATTTCTAACTGCTTATTACCAAAAGTGAGTGTACGCCAGTCTTTTAAGTGTTTTGCACTTTGAAGGCGCAAAGCACATGACATACTTACAGACACTGAATGCTAAATGTATAAGTGCGGATTGCACAGCTCAAGTATCATGCACGTTTATGTGTTTGCACGTTAAGACAATACCATCGGCATACTGAAGGTCGAAAAGTCTTTCACCATGTAACAAATTCACGATACCACTACCTAATTCCATCGGAGCTGTTTCCAGAACCTTATCAATGCTATGGTTGGAGAGGAATGGTGAGATTGCCCAAACACCTCTTACCCCACCGGATGAATGAAGCACTGGAGAGAGGTGCCATGTCATTATTCTGTCTCAGGTATTTGTATATGGGGACTTCAAGATGTTAACAAGCTTTTCAGACACACCCTTCTTCAGTAAACAGTTTAAGAGAACAGCCTTGTTCAATGTGGCTCCGATTTCAAGAAACATTACGATTGTTGGTCTGTTATAAGCATAGTGGTGTACTAACGTTTGGTGGAGAAAGGAGATATGATCAATACATTCTCGACCAAGACGAAAACCAGCCTGCTCCTCGTGAGCCAATCTTCTGCGGGTTGGGAAGTGTGACGGAAACTAACAGTTTGGAAGCCGTCGGAAGTAGGTTTATCCCTCGATAGTTACTACATAGGTGACGTAAACCCTTTTTAAAGATAAGAAAGACTACCACCTTATACCAGGATATCAAAACACTCAATTCAATAACCAGAAGTTCCCCATCATTCTTAAAAGGTGCTGAGGGTAAGCTGTTTGGTTCTGGTAACTTATGAGCTTTCATGAGTTAGAGTTTCCTGAAGAACTCCGCCCCTTTAAGTGGGTCAGTCGCCACCGGCTATAGAGGACAAGGCAGTTTGATCGATGTCTCTGGGGTAACTAACCACATGATCTATTTCTCGAAGAACTGTTCAAAATCCAGGATGTCGGTAGATGTTATTGATCAGCGTACCGTCAGATCCACAGATTGTTCCACCCACATCAGACTTCCTGCCCCCGGTGGTTCGGATGGATTGGAAGATCTCCAGTTTATTCTAACTTGTCAGCACGCTCCGACTAACACAGATCTCGGTTCTTAGGCAAACTTTGCAAAACATTTTCACTTAACAATCTATGTTTGTCATCAAACGCACGGTTGGTCGGAGTATACCGACGTGCTCAACGAGTTTTAGGAGCCAGGAGAAACCGAGTGCCTACAAACGGGAGGCTTCGCGAAGCCTCAAGAGACTTTATTGGAAATTTTCACGTCATAAAAATGCAAACAGTGCTCATTTATGCTTTTTATTGTGTTGGGAGTTAGACTTGAACTTAGCTTGGTTTGATATCTAGTTGTAACGGGAGCTGCATGAATTCGTTTAGGATGATGAACTTGTTGGTCACTGAGACGTAAGATAAGATTAGCGCGAACAAGGCATGATCACAGCCTAGATAAGAACTCTAAAAGGAGCCACAGTCTTGTGCACAGCCACGCTAGCCGTAGTTGATCTCGATATGACCAATCTGACTCCAGGCTTGAGTTGTAGAGAGAGCGCCAGGTAATACACTGGCGATGACTGTGTCGATAGTGCTGACCAGAAACAGGTTGCAGTCTGTGCAGAGCTGCAGGAAACGGTAACCGTTATCCGACAAAAGAGTCCCCATTGACCACTTTGACGACTCTCCTCCGAGCACAGCCCCTTGAACTGTCCATCCGAATTTCCAGCTAGTAATACAACGTTTATCGAAGGAAATTTTGAGATCATTTGACTGGTAGTAAAGGTCATCCTTGATTGCATCCAGGTTACAATAAGTTTACTATTAAAAAGATTAACGAAAATTTAGTATTCTGAATGCTTTGCTATGAATATCTTGATGTGACATCATCAGTAAATACTAAAATACAGAATGATTAGTGAACAATGTGTTTTCAGTGGTGAAAGGATTCCTGAGGCACGAATATTTCAGTGACGGTCTTTAAATGACGGACCAACTAGACTGTAACCGTAGCTCTGAGTTGTGATAGTATAGATATCTAAAGTATTATTCATTAACTTGAAGATGTAAATAAGCCTTACTAGATCAGTGTTAACAAGCTTCCTACAGTCAGTCAGTCAGTCAGCTACAACGTAGGACCAGGCACATATATCCATCGGTCCAAGTTGCCATACCTCATTAACACAACAAGATGAACACCGGATTCATATAAGTAGTTACTTCAGAGGTGATAATATATAAAAGAAAGATTGCAATAAGGATATAGTACAGTAAGAAGGAAAGATATGAAGTCATTTTAATCTCTTAGTTTAAGAGAAGACAGAGAGTGTATACACCGACGCCATTGTGATCGATTCTGAGCCATGTCACCAAGAGTCTCCAACCATTGATTGAGATAGTCACACGGACCCCAACCAAGTAGTCTGCATCTACCAACATGGCTCAGACTAGAAGTTAGTGGCTTCAAGCACTGATGCCACGTTTTGGTTTGGCCGCCCCTAACTTTCTTCCAACCATTTCCAATACCGGATAGCATTGCACGTCGTGGTAATCGGTATTCAGGCATACGTAATACGTGGCCCAAACATCTCAGTCGATGAAGATTAACAACCTCATCAACTGATTTACCATCATTTCCTAATACCCTGCGTCTAACCTCACTATTACTTACCCGGTGATCCCAGCAATATTTCTAAGGCATCTGTGGTCAAATACTAGTAGCTTACGAGTGTCTTCTACTCTTAAAGGCCATATTTCGCTGCCGTATAGTAAAACAGAACGGACTGCCGCGCATTATACTCGTCCTTTTATTGATAGACGGATATCTCGCCTTCGCCAAAGGTGACGTAAGTTGGCAAAAGCCAAACGAGCTTTTCGAATCCGTGCTGAGATTTCGTCAGACACCAACCCATTAGGGCTGATCAGACTTCCAAGATAAGTGAAGTTGTCAACGCGTTCGACTACTTCACTCCCTATCCTTAGTTCAGGTGTTGACGCAGACCAGTCCTGAAGCAACAACTTGCATTTAGAGGGAGAGAAGCGCATTCCAAACATTCTGGCATTGTTGCTTAGTGCTACCAAAAGACTCTGCATTTTGTCAGCGTCTTCACCAAACAGGACTATGTCATCTGCGTATTCTAAGTCGATAAGTGGACCTCCTGGATGGAGATCAATACCCGAGAACTCAGTCGACGAGAAAGTTATTTCCATCAGTAGATCTATGATGAAGTTAAACAAAAATGGGGAAAGTGGACAGCCTTGACGGACACCACTTGAGGTTGCAAAGGAAGATGACAGTTCGCCATAAGCTCTGACTCGACTAGTAGTGTTCGAGTAAAGAGCCTTCACAAGGTTTATGTACTTCTGGGGTACGCCTTTCAATGACAGACACTGCCACAGAATCTCGCGGTCTACAGAGTCAAATGCTGCTTTTAAGTCGAGAAAGACCACCATTGTCGGACGCCGATAAGTATGCCTGTGTTCTAGAATCTGACGAATGGTGAATATGTGGTCGATGCAGCCACGACCAGGTCTGAAGCCAGCTTGGTTCTCTCGTGTTTGCAGTTCACGAGTCTTAGTTAGGCGTCTGATAATTATCGAGGCTAGTATTTTAGATATTATATTAGTTAAACTAATCCCTCTGTGGTTGTCACAGGATGATTTTGACCCTTTCTTATATATTGGGACGATAAGTGATTGTGACCAGTCAGATGGGATAACGTCTAACTCCCAGATCTTAGCTAAAATATTAGTCAACCTAATCGCTAAAATTGGACCACCATCCTTAAAGACCTCTGGAGCCAATCCATCTGGACCAGCTGCCCTTCCTCGTTTCAGATTAACTATAGCCTTTTGAACTTCAGCAAGAGTTGGGGGACCTACTTCAATGTTCCATTCACATTGTCTGGGAATGGAGGGTAGTTGTAGAGTAGCTGAAGGCCAGCTGAACTGTTCTCTGAAATGTTCCGCCCATCGTTCTAAACGTCTGGACTGGGAGCAGATGAGGGTATCGTCTTTTTCCGAAATAATCTCACTTACACTTGACTTATTAATTCCAGTTTCTTTTATTAGTCTGTAAAGCTGTCTTGTGTTCCCTATAGTCGCCGCCTTTTCCATCTCTTTTGCTTTCGTTGCCCACCACTGCTCACGGTCGTTTCTTAGACTTTTTCTTAACCTAGATCTGATTTGTTGTCGCTCTTCATCATGTTCGGAACCTGATGGGACGAGTTTGCGAGAATCCATCAGTGTGATAGACTTTGAAGAAATCCACTGGTTCTTTGTAACTCTGTGGTTTAAGTCGCTAATAGATGTCACTGCTGTTTCCACAGCTGATTGTATGCCCTTCCAAGCAACATCTGGGTCAGCCTCGTTTTCAACTACCTAAGTGTGACCTCAGTTGTTCCTGGAACCTACTTTTGGTTTTCTCACTCCTCAACTCAGTTCTAATGGGTCTTTTTAATGTGGCTTTTTTGCGTCCAGTGAGGCGCAAGCAGATGCGTGCCCGTATTAGGGCATGGTCGGAGTCCAAGCAGGTACTCCAGAATGAGCGACAATCTTCTACCGACCCTCTCCAACGATGACTGATGGCAATATGGTCTATTTGAGTCCATCGTTGGTTTGGTGTAGGGGGTCGCCATGTTAGACGATGTCTCTCCTTATGCTTAAAATTTGTGTTTGCTAAAAATAAACGATTGTCTGAGCACAGTTGCAGCAGACGATCACCATTATCTGTTCGCTGTGCCGGAATGCTAAAATATCCACCTAAATGCCTTTCTGTTTGGTTTAAGCTACCTATCTGAGCATTAAAGTCACCTCCTACGAGTACTATGTCTGAGCGTTTAGCTTTCTGAAGAAGTTCGGACAGCTTTCTGTAAAATTCATCTTTCACATCATCTGAGCTGCAGTCAGTGGGAGCGTAGGCAGAAACGACAAAAAGGCAACGACGTGTGTCCCTATCCTTCCGAGTTCTTACGTAGCCGTTTAGCCGAACAGCACATAGACGACTGTTGACGGGGATCCACTCTAGCAGTGCTTGTTCGGCCCTCATGCTTAGTGCTATGCCTACACCTGCCAGTCCACGAGAACTGGCCATCGGGTCACCAGATACACGGAGGGTGTATCTCGTTGGCTCTCCGTTTTGCCGAGGTGAGGTCAAGTGAATGACCACACTGGAATCCTGTATGCGTGTTTCGGAGACACAGCATACATCAATGGAAAGAGACTCTAGGGTTTTAGCCAAGGAAGCCTGCTGACCGATTTGACATAGGGTGCGTACGTTGAAGGCTCCAATGTGTAGTTTGGAGCGAGGTTTCAGTAGACCTGGGACAGTGTTTTGAGCACTAGAATCGTTGGCTATGGTGACACTTGAGGAGGAAGCCGAAAGAGGAAGTTTAGAGTTGAAAGTCGATGTAGGAGGAATAATAGGAATTGAAGAGGAGGTTGATTATGAATACAGTGGTCTTGAGTGCTGTTAGAGGTATGAGGGCGGTTATCACTTCCCGGTTGCCCACACCGTGGAAGGGTTCTTCTGGAGGTACCTGAAAAGGAAATTGGATTAGAGGTGGTCTTAGTGACCTGAGAGCGTGACCGCAGTGCCCAAGGGACAACTGCTTGAGGTCGGTCGCACACGGCCTTTTCGTGGAGGTTTTTGACGTGTTAGCTCCGTTCTTCAAAGGGCCTTACCGCCGGAGACGGAAATCCGTGAGGTAAGGTGAGGTGTGCATTTTTAGGGTCGACCTTTTCTAACCCCACCCCTCCTTGTGGGAAGGCAGCATCGCTGTCATGCTGGTTGTCTGAAGGAAACACCTTACTGCTGTCACACCTCTGTACAGTCAGCAGTACGACTTCGCCTTCGGACCTTGGGTTTGTTGCTTTTAGTCTTACCGCTCTTCAACCGACCTGTCTGACATGGTAGGACCTTGAGGAACGGTTGTTCCAGCCAGTATAGCTCGGTTGCTTCATCACGATAGGCAAGCCCGACCACCACGTCAAGGTACCTACTGAAAGTATCTAAGCATCGAACATTAAAATATTCTAGAGCCACTAATTTGAACAAAGAAAATCAAACAAAAGTAATATTCACCTTCATTATTAAATGCCGATTTGGCTAAAAAGCGATCGACATCTGTATAACGCAGATCTTCTCGCTTCTTTCCACCAACTAAATGCTCATACGTACGCCTATTGATATAATTACCACCAGCATTACTAATTTAGTGGGAAAAAACAAATTTAAACACGTACAAAACATTAGATATTAACATCATATGAGATAACTTATGTAATAATACATGAATCAATAAATTTCAGAGAGGAGTGATTGAACTAAAGCTGATTTGAATGACTACATTAGAAAAGTGACTTTTCCATATGAACTTCACAAAACTAAGTACCTAATGACAACGTTAAATATTATACTAAGTGCACCCAAGGAATTCATAAAACACAGATTCCTGAGATTTAATTAACCCTAATCAGTAAATTTACATCCCTCAAATTGATTAAGTGAACAGTAAAATACACCATGAACTGGTTCTATGTCCTTATTTAATTACCATTAACCTTACGTAAACCTAATCTTAAACAAAAATATTTACTAAATCTAGACTACGTTGCAGTTGTATGTTATATGACTTCACCTCGATAGCATTGATCGAGAATTATAGATGTATACTGAAAAGGTCTCAATGCATACATTTTCACATACCTCAAAAAGATGAATATTGACTTTCTAAAATCACGCCTTCAACTGTTTCACGGACCTCTAGCAAAGGTGACAATATATCCAATATTCCATGAGGCATATTGTGCATTTCATCAAAAACAAATATTGATGTAGGGCACTCGGAAACAGCTGTATGTAGATCTCGATAAAGGCGTTCCTAAAAATGAAAAATTACGGAATATTTGTTAATCAGAATGGTGATACTGAATTCTACACTCATAAAACTATGTGCCTACTGAAACTCAATTACTCCTACCCTTACGACAACGTTCAGGGTTGAATAAGTAAATAAGACCTGTACATAAGATGGCAAACTCAACCGTTCTTGTAGAAAAAACTGTCTACATGTGTACTATATCTCATGTTAGCAAAAAATAATGGGACACAATAAATAGAACACTGAACAATGAAAATATAAATCAATATTTGTGTGGGTGACTTTTGGGGCACAACAAGCAATTTAAGCCTCAAGTGATCGATAAAAGCAGAAAAACTTTTGAGTGTAAACTTGAGGTACTTTCTTGATTAAAGTGAAGATCGCTAGTCATACTATACAACTCGAAAACCATAAACTTCCATGAATTTTTCACCCTCTAAATCTAGTTAAAACAAATTCAACATAAAAAGAACTTGGTGATACATGCATATAACAGTGACGTTATCAAAAGATTGTAGTTATTTGTCCTGGGATTCCACATATAGGTAATAACTAACGGATACGTTTCCTGTCACCGAATAGTCAATGTCCAAGAAATGATGCCAAACGACGCCGAAGACAATGAGGATATATCACAAACTAAACAGGAATCTAGAATGAATACGGACAGAAGTGACCCCGAATGCCCTGGTACGGTCGAGAGTAGGGACAGTCAGCTCTCCCTCTAGAATGCCCTCACATGGCCACGTGAATACCACTACCAGGGAAGTCCTACTCATTACCTTTTCGCGGCATTACTGTTGTTTACGAAATTCAAAGGACGAAAAGCAAATTTCTGGTTCTTTAACTTGGTTGGTGAGTACGGAAGATCCACCTAGAGGAGTCGGAAAACCCTGATTCCTAACCAATGGTGCACATGGGCCCCAGGATCTTAAGGAAACAAATGGCATATAAATCTATTGTTTGTCGCCGGCTATCATGGGACTGTATCTCCTTGGGCTAACCCACTGCCTTGTGGATTAAACTTTTGGGTCAAAGACTCTGGGAGTGGCCCCTAAGAAAATCATATGCTTCGGCTTGGGTACGCGGGAAGTATCATTGTCCTCGCACATATCGAACGATTTGTTTGGCACATATGTATTTGATGCCTTGTACCGACTCGTTCGCGTTCGAATAAACAAATAAATAAATACAACAGGGGAAAAGGGTTTTACGCCAGCGATGTAAAGGTTTTGATTTTTAGAATATATGGGGATACTAAACTCATGAAAATAATAAAGGGTACTAGGTATTTTAAAGTTTTAGCGATGCACTCTCGTTGGTGGGTAATTTCGAAAAGAAAGTCATGATTGGCCAAGTGGAAATTTATTAAGGATATTGAGTTTGAACACCCACGTAAAAATAAGGAATAACTGGCTGATATAGAGTATCTAATATTCATTAAAATATCAAATAGGTCTACGTGATTAATAGCACATGCAAACCAACCTTATACTCCGGAATATGAGAGGATGTTTGAAGTGTATTGTAGCATCATAGAAATGGTAGAAACGACTCCTTGTTCCCAATTTTAAAACATTATTCGCGATAATATTTGAAACAAAATTCTTCCCAACACCAGTGTATCCATGGAATGACAATGCTAGAGGCTTTTGTGGCGAACCACCAGAAATATGATCGACTAAATGATGATACACACGCTCAGCTGCGATATGCTGACCATGCAATTCATCCGAAAGTGATCGTTCCAAGCCTGGAAATGAAATTTTGAGAACCTACTTGTTTTGTTGAAGTGAACGGCTGAAGAACAGCATTCATATAGGAGACAGTTCAGACGATACTTGTATATTACTCCCGTTATCGCTACTGAGAACGGTACAAGCGCGACAAACGGAAAAGCATTGCAACTTGCAAGCAGGAGAAAGAGTACCACGTTGTAACGCATGCATCCAACTATACCGCGTAATGTATCAGAAGTCCAAATTCAGGTTGGCTTGGCCGGACCATGTGGCTGTTCATTCATCGAACTGTGTTTGGTTGGTAAGAGCTAGATCTCAGTTACAACTGAAGGCAGCGATTTATTTTTCTGAATATAAAGAGGGAAATTAGTTTATATTAGGACGGTAGATCATTAAAGAGCACAAAAGTTAAGCTCCTACAAAGTCTACAGAACTGAGGTAAATGCTGAGCCTTCTATAAAAGGCTCCACCTGTATCACGAACTTTCGTGGGGGCTCTATCGTGTCCTGTTTTAAATGCATGTGATGAATCCCAGTATTGTGAAGTGGCCAAAAGAATTGTGTTACTGGAAGCAAACAATCACTTTTCTAATGCCATAGAACGTCATTGAAAATTTAACAACACCAATAATGGTTAGTTTACATCAGAATAATGCTTTTGTCGGAGCTCACCAGTGTTCGTACACTATTAGATTAATTTATTCAGTGGTCCTCCCTCAAGTTTGCTTGTACAACTCTTGTCTCGGATTTCACTTTTTCCAAGTAGTCAGAATGGTTTAACTTCTCGAAATCAAGCGGTAAAGTCACTATGAAGATACTGAGCTAATTATCCCAGCAAACCGTACAATCGACATTAGACACATATATTGTATTTCTCACTTCAACAAGGCTTTTCACTTTCCCATTTAGAACGAAAAAACTGGCACCACCAGGATGCTTGAAAACTTTACTCCATAAAGAAGAAATATAGACCGCCCTCTGGACGGCACCGGAGGAACAATCTGCTACCTAGCTGGTTAAAACCTTGTTCAATAAAAAAACTTACCAAACAAATGGTCACACCAAATAAGAGCTGATGTGAACCACCATTTTCTTAGTCAAGTAGTAAGTCCTAATCCATCATTTATCACTGTTCGGCTTCAGCATGTTTTCCTGTGTTGACTCGAAATAAACCACCGACTCTACTCTCCTTGTCAACCCTTAATCAGCTTTACAAACATGATCCCTTAAAGCCATGAAGACCTATCTTTTCCCCTGTGGTTGACCGTGAATTTCGCCTCAAACATCGTAATACAATTGTCACTGTTCGTACCTCTTAACCTTCAATTCTTATTCACATCCGGAACGATCGAGTCGGAAACTTTTCCTTATCCCAACCAGGAATTTTTAGACCGACAAACATGCTTTGAGCACGCAAATTTTCCAAATCAAGACTTCGTCGGTTCCTCATACTTGCTTAGATTAATTAAGAAGCATGTCTATGGGTCAACAAAGCAAACTCACCAACTCTTCAGCACTCGTTCATTGCACAGACAGCTCCAAGTCTGAAAAACGTCTTCACTGAGCCAAACATCAGGCTAGAGTTCTGGCAGATAAGCGAAGAAATAACAGAGTGCTATCACACAACCTAGACTCAACTACAATCTTTTAAATGATTTCCGAAGGATAAAATTCAGAAATCATAAGCAAAGATAGTCATTCAGTTAGTATGCGCTAACACTCAGAAGAAATGTCATTGCGAAAACCCGGTTTCTTGATGAAATAAGCGATTTGTAAAGCTGGTAAAGTGTTTCCGTATTTAAGTAATATGTGAAAAAAAGGAAATTTTTGATTGACTTCATACACCGTCTGTTTAGAGAGTTTGGTATTGACCTTGGAGGCAATCGATCCAAAGTGGAACTGAAAGGATTAGACTATTGTTTGTAAAATCAAAATGTAATCTACAAATGCAAGATCACATCCTTCCACCCGATGATAAAACGGAAGTCAGCGGGATACATGACACATCTATTAGAATAATGATCTAACCCGTGTTTTTTAACTTACCATTAGTTATCTTCATACTAAGTGTATGTCTAACCCATAATACAAGTGCCTTAACCATCTGATTTGCTTGTAACATGGAACTAGTAGAGACAGTGTATTCCAATTATGGGCTTTGATTAAAGCAGTATTCATACTTACTACAAACGTAAGACAGACTAATATCACAAAAGGAGGGGGAGTGACGTTACTGACCAGCAAACACAATCGTGAGGAGATAACCCCAATTCACCCATGTTTGTAGGGCAGAAGACTTTGTATAATTACGGCTCCTTATGGTCTAGTTGAATGTTACAATCCGCTGGTATTGATACTCATTTATTATGCAAAATATCGTGTTTAGAACGTCGAATTGGTCTCATTTCCTACCCAATAATCCTATTACAGACAAACTAGACAATTCGCTAAAGACAAAGCCTACTCAAGACCCTATAAAATCTAGAAAAAGGGCTCAAACAGCTTCGACAAAAAAGTGAGACAGCCATTTGTATATCAGAATACTGTTTTCTGCACTGTATTTTATAACTACATATAATCGCATACTTTCAGCTTCTTTCCGAACCACGTCCATTTGTCAGTTGTTTATCCAGCCATAACTTGTTTACACTTATTTTCTTTAATCTATTAGAATGCTCCCACTTAATAGGTTCCTTAATAACTGAGAATTAGACTGAGTAGTCATATCATAACTATTCCTTCAAGAACATTGTCTGCTCTACTTCTTGTCCTTTCTTTATCTTGCACGCTTTTTCATCTCCCTTGGGATATGCCACCAAAAATATATGTGGAACGGGTGACTACATTCCGCACCATCATGAAAGCCTTAGATAATCCGGAGGGACATAGGATCGCGGTTTCTGGGAGCCCCCAACTTCACATAGATCTATTTTTGACCATCAGTTGCACGTCGTAACGCAACCTTCATAAACCGGGCCAACTGTGATACTGACAACACGATTCTTGCTAAGGCCATCTACATTCATATCTTATAGAATATCAACCCAGCTGAGTAGTTTACTACAGTGACAATTGCATCTTTAGTAAGAGTTTGATCTTGCCTGTAAACTGGCATGCCTCATGTAACAAACTGTTATTTGAGAATAAATTATTATTACTATTACTAGTGAAGTCTATAGATGCCAGTTGTAACTAACTGTTACGTAATATACCAAACAGTGTGCATTTTTCAAACTGTGAGTTTTACGAAGTCATATATCGTCCAAGCCTTAGTTAAAGCCCCACACCAAGATGCTACATACATAATGCTGTTAAAAACAACTAGGAAACCGGCTAGTCAAGGCAAGCCGAGTTGTACATGTTGGAACCAATCGAAGTATTTTTTAGTAGGCAGAACTAAAGCTAATTACTGCCGGTAGAATAAACCATGATACATGACCCTTGATGCCAAACATACGATAATTGGGAAGATTTAAATCCAAAATTCAATATCTAGGGCGGGTCAGGAATGATGAATGCGGAGAAAGTGATCGATATGACATGACACGGCCATGCAGGTGTGGCCAGTCTATGTAATCCCTTGCTGTTTCTATTAAAAATATTATCCTACCCTCGGCCCTAATGTATTCTTCAGATTTTAGCAGCAATCTCTGACTGTCGCGTGGAACGAGTCAGTATAGGCAGTGGTGTGGCTCCCAAATAAGATCGCATGTTTCATACACATGGTTCCCTTTATTATTTTAAAGAGAGCAAGAACAAAGGTTGGTGTAGAATAATATGAATTCATTTTATTTCGTTAGGTTCTCATCAGCTGCTTACAACCTAAAATATTTGAAATTTAACGTTATTATAGGTATTGACATACTTATACATCAGAGGGCGATGAAAGATGAATATATGTAACATGATGTAGCAAAGATTTCGTTGGCCAATGAGGTCATAAAATTCTGTTTCGAATATGTAGAGTTTGGGGGGGAAGGTCCCAGAACATTGAAATATTGATTAGAGGTCATGGAATTAAAACACATTAGTTTATTATGCGATGTTCTTTGACACAATCAAAGGTCTACAAGTATCCCTTTCACGTTACCACCAACTCTGTATACAAATTTACATGTATCTGCCAAAGCAATTACATTGGTAGAACAGAAAGGAGAGCCTACGTCCGATTCAAAGAACATATTCCGAAGGGTTTGAGATCAAACGGACTAAAAGCATTTATCAGCGCTATCGCAAGACATCTCATTGGCACAGGGCACGAAGTCGATATACTGAAGTCCTTCAAGGTGATCAACAAACAATCAAATTCAAACCTTTTGAAATTTGCTGAAGCAACAGCAATCAAACGTTCAAAACCAGATCTTTGTATACAAAATGAGACAGTAATAAATATTTCTTTGCCCTGGTAACATTACCCCCCTTATTTATTACGTAATTCCAACTCTTTCTGAATCTTATAATTATAACACTGATACCGCGCGCTACGGACTGGACGTTACTTTCAGGCCGAGGTTTTTAGTTTCACTTTTCTAGGATTCTCGCATAGCTGGATGAATTATTTTTTCTTGGAATTATGGAAAATAACTCTATTCTTAACTATTAGCATATAAACTGTGAATTTCATGCCATATGATAAGTTCTGAGTTCAACTTACAGTATTTATGATCATATTCATACAATAATTCATAATCATATGATTACATATATTCATTTTGACTATACGATCAAACTATACTTTGAAACCGTATATAATCATATTTGACGAAGATTTGCATTTCATATCTGTATTCTATTTCTTAAGGAATATATGATTATATCGTATTTGAATGCTTTAACCCACGTACTTTATGTATCTACAGGATCTATTCAAACCTCTACCTAATATCAAGAAATATATATAACCGTGTATGTTAAAGGACTGTATTCACTATTTTATTAACTATCATTTAAATCGTATTTGGATACTATAAATTATTTCATTTCCGAAATTACCTGTCCAATTCGGTGAGTCTGTCATAGTTTGTTTTTTTGACAGTGTTTTTTTCCAAAAAGCTGTTTCATATATTTGTTCAAGAAGCAACATAATAACTTTAGACGGTAATAATCTTCTAAACTACTTATCTCTGCACCTCCCAATTTTTACTAATACGGACTTTCAGTTTATATATGTATCACATACCGTACTTTTTTTGATTGTTTGATACTAATTATCGACATTTCTAAATTACTTTACTATATAAGGCTATCTTTCGTGTCATATATGTTAAAATTTATACAACTTGCTCCTTTATATTCTATTTTGCCTCCACACAGATACTGACATAAATACTTCATCTCCACTACTATCTTCCTGCCATTGTCATCTTTTGTTTTTAACACCACTAATCCTCACGATACATTCACTCTTGGTTAAAACATAGATTTTGATTTTTAGACTAACTTGAGCCCTCGGAATTGATTTTTTCACCCCTATTTCCAACATTCTGTTCAAACCACTTGCTATACGTCACTTTATCATGTCACAAAAGAAAATGAAGACCCCTGCTCCTAGGCGTTCAGCCAAACGTAGGAAAACGACACAATTTAACACCTCTACCGATACGATTTCCAACAGTTTCAACGAGACGTGCCACTCCGTTCATCCGGAAGCAGACAGGCTTTTACCAGTTGTCTCCATTCCAGACATGTTGAAAACTCTGATGGTAAACAGTGATGATAATCGCAACTGCAACTATATGGATGCTATAAAGAAGTTGCAAGTAGACATGAACATTCTCAATCCGCTTAAATATCTCATCAACCCCAACCTCACAGAGACTCCAGATCAAATGAATGACATAAATATTTTCCTAGATCGTGTTGCATCAGAGGTATTTGAAAGAATAAGACGATCTAGCAATGCAATTGTGTTTAATATACCGGATACACATGCCCTTAAAAATATCAAATCTAGTCTGCTTAGAGCCAGCAATATGACACACGTACCATGTGTATGCACAAGATTAAAAAGAAGTCATCCTGGTATGCACTCACCGATCTTGTTCAAATTCAACTCATCTGTAGACGCCAGTGAATTTTTAAATTCCTCCAATTCATTGAGACAAAAACAGATTTTCAAGGATATTAAGACTCTTCCGGATAAAACACCATGCCAGCGAAAAGCAGGAAGAGATAACTACAGACCATCAGCTTCAAACTCTCAAATGCATCATAATCCTAATGGTTGTAACGTTAAGTCCGATTCTAAGAGGACGTCTAGCTTAACAACTTTGCCGCCACCAAAAAACTCTTCTGAATCTCATAAAGTTCAAAACCCAGAAGAAAGTAATCCCGATGTAGGTGGTGTCCATCCTCTTAAGAATGTTGACTTAGATTCAACCCGAAGTAGTTGTGCTGATGAAGAATGGGATAACACAATCCAAACCCCTGTTAGTGCAACACCCAGTTACAGTAACTGTGCAACGGATAACAGGAAAACTAATCATAACATTCATATAACTGACCACGCACTTAACGTTGATATATTCGAACCTCGCAAACCATCGCAAGTATGTTTAACAGTACACAATCCTCTCCAACTTATGAAGAAGCCGAAATCAACCACAAACCTTGGAAATAAACGTCTTAAACACGTTACCCATACGTCAGGTATAAATAGTTATCTGAATTGTAATTGGCCACTTGGTCACAACCATAGACCTGATAGCCTTCTTGGTCCGGCTCCCAATATGTACAGTATGCCCTTATCAGATGTTATATCCAATAGCAATGAAAAGAATTTTTTTGTAATTCCGCCGGCTTTCCTGCCGGCAACGGTAAACATATTTCACATGATGACAAAGTGGTTGAATCTATTTCCCCTCGCAACACGACTCTTACCTTAGCTAATCCTATGAGTATTCATGGAACTACCAATTGCGATTTATACTCTAACCTGCTTCACTATGATGACTCTGAGTTTCTTATTCTTTCGTTCAATGCCCGCTCTCTGTCTAATAAAATTATTCATCTTAAAACTCTTTTATTCCTTGTTAATCCAACCATTGTACTTATTACGGAAACGTGGTGTAATTCATCTATATCCGATCATTCCTTGAATGTAGATAACTACGTTTTCTTTAGAACCGATAGATGTTATGGAATAGGAGGCGGTACAATTATCTATGTCCGTTCAGACATTCAAGCGTGCAAATTTGAGGATAAATCCCTTGATGCTATAGACGACTCCACTTGGGTTACTGTAAACTGTGGATCCCAAAATTATTTACTTGTGGGATGCATATATAGACCACCTCATGCGGATACTAAGTTTGACAAATTACTAACAAACATATTTTCCATTGCTTCGCACCAACCGCATACTTTTAAAATCATCGGAGGCGATTTTAACCTGCCAAAAATTAAATGGGGCTTGACTCCGGTACCAGGTCGATATAACAAGCTAGTTGAAACATTAGAAATTTGTGGATGGGTTCAACAGGTCCGAAAACCAACCAGGGGGAATAATACACTTGATTTAATGTTCACAATCAACATAGACTCTATCTCAGTACATACCAGTCATGAGTTTTTTATGAGTGACCATAGAGTTGTATTGGTATTATTCACTCTTTAAACGCCATACAATTGAACTCTAAAGCTTCATTGATGTACCAAAGCAGACATTTTGATCAACAAACATGGAAACGGACTGGAACTCTCATTCAATGTTTACCATGGGAAACTTATTTTACCACAAATAATGTTGACATTGCGCTTTCCAATCTATACCACAACCTGATATATTGTCTTGACTGCACTGCTCCAGTTATTGGCCGTGTGGCTTATAATGCTAATAGGGGCCAAAATACTTTTAAAAGAAAGCTGAGGAAATTAAAATGCCGCTACTACGAGCAGAATGATGTGTATGCACTTCAGAGTATACTTAAATTAATCAACAGAAATGCTTCATCTAAACGTAAGTATTTTATGAATATAGAAAATAAAGCTCTACGTAGTAAAAGCCCAGAATTATCAATACTTCGGCTTTTTAAATCCCGTGTAAAGTCGAATTCCCTTGGCACGACTAAATTCTTCATAGTTAACGGAAGCATTGTTAACGACCCGAATACTATATGTGAACAATTCAGCAAGCACTTCTCGCAGTGCTACAAAACTGGAACTGAAAACTCCATCATTACATTTCCAATGCTGACATCCAGACATCTGTCGAAAATTGATTTTACACCCTCCAACATCAAGCAGGCCATAGCTGCCCTGAAAAAGTCTTATGATGGTGGACCTGACGGGATACCTTCATCATTTGTGAAATATGGAAGTAGAGAATTTCCACTATTTTGTTTGAAACTTTTCAATCTATCTATGGAATATGGGACCTATCCATCTGTATGGAAAACATCCCTTATCACCCCTAGATTCAAAACAGGACCACGTAGTGATATTATTAACTATAGGCCAATTAATTTGACATCCGTGCTATCAAGAACCATGGAAAAAATCATCCACAAACAGCTACTATCATTTTTACTTTCGGCTAGTCTGATCAGCCCATCCCAACACGGGTTTATGACTAAACGCTCATGTTTCACATCGCACCTGGAGTTTTTTGATCAAATTACCCAGAAAAGAGATGTTGGTCAGTCAGTGATAATTCTTTACTTCGATTTTAGTAAGGCTTTCGACAGTGTCTCACACAAACTTCTTCTTTTAAAACTCTCTTCATTTGGCATACAGAATCCCCTTTTATCTTGGCTCAAATCTTTTTTAGAAGAACGTAACCAAATCGTTCGCTTTGGATCATGCTACTCTAAACCTGTGAATGTAACCAGCGGGGTTATACAAGGAAGTGTGGTTGGTCCATTACTCTTTCTCCTTTTTATCAATGATGTGTGTTCCCTCTTTCAGTATGGTAAGCCTTTTCTTTTTGCTGATGACCTGAAAGTAGTTTATTCGTTCTCTTCTCCCATGAAAGAAAGCTATATTTCAGCGGTAATCCAAGAGGAAATAAACAAGTTGTACGAATGGACTATTTCGTGGAATATGCCACTTAATGTTGACAAAAGTGGATTTATTCACATTGGTCGCTGTCTTAACTTAAATCTGACTGTACAGACACATACACTCAAACCTCTTAACACTGTTCGTGACCTGGGTTTAAGATATAGCAACAGTCTGAACTTTTCTGAACACATTATATCTCAAGTATCCAAAGCTAGAAAGCTCATCGGATTGATAATGATAAACTTCAATAATATCGAATCGAGATTGTTACTATACAGAAAATGTATCTTACCCATTCTTGAATATGGTATTTTAGTTTACAGTAATTGTAGACATACTGATCTGATTAGAATTGAAGGTGTTCAAAGAAGGTTCACTAAAGCTGTTCTGCGGTATTCCGATAACAAAGACTATTACCAAAGATGTCAACAACTCAACTTAGAGCCTCTTTGGATCAGACGTATCAAATTAAATCTTGTCTTTATCTACCGGCTTATTAACGGTATTTCCTACTCTTCGGTATCCACCCCTTCATACCTTATGATATCATCCCACAATCTACGCAATAAGGAGAATATTCTAGCGATTCCAAGAACCCACACAAACTTACGTCAGAATTTTTTCCTTATTCGCTACTCAACCATGTGGAACAGACTGCCAGTGAACCTCCGTTGCAGTGAAACTACAACCCGGTTCAAAAGTCTCCTTGACGATTTTCTTTCCGAAAGTGGATTATGTCACCTATTGAATATCAATGTATTCAATAATGATTTATACAAACAAGGTCCGTCATCCATTTAATTGCTTGAAAAGCAAAATAAAACCTTTAAATCTTTCCACATCTATTTTATTTTATTTCTATTTATCTTAATATATGAAATCTGATTATGTTCGTGTTTATCATTATTTCCGTTATTAATATCATTATTAGTTCCCTGACACATTAGATATTCTTTTTGTATCTTCTTATCCTTCTAAACATATTTAACTCCAGATTGTCCTTTAAAATCAATTTTGACTTTCATAGCATCAATCTTAATTATTATTGCACAAATATTTATACTAATATCCGGTTTCACTCTGTATACTATTACATAAATCTAAATGTATTCATCCGAGTGCTTTAACGGATTTTTATTTTATTTTTGCAATTGCTGGTTTCCTTCTGAGGTTGATATTTATTACACAATTATTATTCTTATCATGGATCAAAACTTTTCACTAGGTGTTCACTTCTTTTCACTCCATTCTTTCCCTCTAAATAAATATTCTTAAGATTACGAAGTTTGTAATTAAAACAATAACTTGTGTTACACTTAAATTAAATTCTCAGACCCGTTTTATCTTCACTATGCATATATGACTCATACATATTGATATTTTATTATCCTTTTCACTTAATTGAGACTTTCATAGCATCACTCCAAACTATGTACTGCACAAACATTTATTCTAGCGTCATATCTTACTGCAATTATAAGTTATTTTTTCTTAATTATTTTTTCTTACTAATTTGACGATACACACATAGTCGTTTGTTCTTGTTTTATGTTCATAAACACGCCTATTAAACTGTTTGTGTACTTCACGTCTCCTTTATTTCTATTCCCTTATTTTCTGCATTTCCTTCTTTAGACTCAATTCAATATTCTTCTCAATTGCACAGACCCGATTTATTATTATTAATATTCTACTATTATTGCTCAAAATTTTTTTTTAATGGCCAGTAGAATGCTGACATTATTGAAAATTGTGTATTATTGCATTTTTTTGAAGAAACCCGAAATGGTTTCTTCACAACACTTATGTACCCATAAGATGTTTGTGAATAATAATAATAATAATAATAATATCATTCATAACTGACCAATTTCAATTCATACCTCTCTCTATTAAAATTATTCTACTTCAGTTACTTCATTTAATAATAAACTAATGTGTTTTAATTCCATGATTTCTAATCACTATTTCAAATATTTCAGGTTGTAAGCAGCTGATGAGAACCTAACGAAATAAAATGAATTCGCTACCGCGCTCGTTTCAAAAAGGGCAGTGATTTTTGTACTTGTTGTGATTATACTTGCTTTGGGTACTTATTGCACCAAAAAGCATTCTTGGTCTACTTTAACTAAAAGTGCTTTGGTTTAAGTTTGAAATTTTTTGCTAAATTTTGTCCTGGGTACCTTTTTTTACTCTTGACTAACACTTGTGCTCACACTGTGATCATTTTGTGTTTTTAAACCTTTTAAAGCGAATTACAATGGTTGGTAAGACTCACAAATGTGGGCAACCAAATTGCTTGTTCCCCGTGGAGGAGGGAATGCAATGTGACGATTGTAAAAAGTGGTACCACAAAATGTGTACACGACTAAGCCCGACGGCTTACAAAAGATGCTCGAAGCCTAACTCGCATTGGCTTTGTATGTTCTGCTGTACGGATAAAAAGGTACTAATTCAGGAGGCTATGGGCCTGTTGGCTTTGACCTGCAAGAAAAACGATGGCGGAAGCAATGATAACAAGAGCATTGACGGAGAAGAATGTGTCAGTGTAGTAAGTGCTGCTACTGGACCCGTTAAACACCTGACTGCGGTTCACGGGAACGTGAAATCCCTGTTGACATTAACGAGGAATGAAGTGGCGCTTGATATTGACATCGGCAGTCATACAACTCTAGTTGAAATAGAAGATCCGGATAAAACTGTCACCGTTCCAGGTGTGGCTGTCCTGGCTGGTGACAAATGGACTTCAGTAAGGAGAAAAAGAAGTGGGAAGAAAAAGGCTGTGGGCAAAATGCAGCTGGTCAGCAAGGCATTGGAGGGGATGTTATCAGAAGAAAAATCCTCACTGCGTGACAAGATAGATCTCTCTGAGAAATCAGTCATTTTTCATAAGATAAGAGAATCTTCAGATAATGAACCAAAGGCGAGATTTGAACACAACCTCAATCATATTAAGACATCATTAAGTAAACTACTCCCAGATACAGTTTCAGGAGTCAGTATTTGTAAGCTTTATAGAATAAGAAAAAAGGTGGATTCCGAAAGTCCTCCGAAAAAACACCACCTGAAGGTTACATTCAACACGGTGGAAGAAAGGAACCTGATTCTAAGTAATTCACGTAAACTGATAGGATCCGGAATACTTGTCCGTGAGGATCTCAGCCTAGCTGACCCGACCGTTGTTGCTACCTTGACGTGGTGGTCGGGCTTGCCTATCGTGATGAAGCAACCGAGCTATACTGGCTGGAACAACCGTTCCTCAAGGTCCTACCATGTCAGACAGGTCGGTTGAAGAGCGGTAAGACTAGAAGCAACAAACCCAAGGTCCGAAGGCGAAGTCGTACTGCTGACTGTACAGAGGTGTGACAGCAGTAAGGTGTTTCCTTCAGACAACCAGCATGACAGCGATGCTGCCTTCCCACAAGGAGGGGTGGGGTTAGAAAAGGTCGATCCTAAAAATGCACACCTCACCTTACCTCACGGATTTCCGTCTCCGGCGGTAAGGTCCTTTGAAGAACGGAGCTAACTCGTCAAAAACCTCCCACGAAGAGGCCGTGTGTGACTGACCTCAAGCAGTTGTCCCTTGGGCACTGCGGTCACGCTCTCAGGTCACTAAGACCACCTCTAATCCAATTTCCTTTTCAGGTACCTCTAGAAGAACCCTTCCTCGGTGTGGGCAACCGGGAAGTGATAACCGCCCTCATACCTCTAACAGCACTCAAGACCACTGTATTCATAATCAACCTCCCTCTTCAATTCCTATTATTCCTCCTACATCGACTTTCAACTCTAAACTTCCTCTTTCGTCTATCTCCTCAAGTGTCATCATAGCCAACGATTCTAGCGCTCGAAACACTGTCCCAGGTCTACTGAAACCTCGCTCCAAACTACACATTGGAGCCTTCAACGTACGAACCCTATGTCAAATCGGTCAACAGGTTTCCTTGGCTAAAACCCTAGAGTCTCTTACCATTAATGTGTGCTGTGTCTCCGAAACACGCATACAGGACTCCAGTGTGATCATTCACTTGACCTCACCTCGACAAAACGGAGAGCCAACGAGATACACCCTCCGTGCATCTGGTGACCCGACGGCCAGCTCTCGTGGACTGGCTGGAGTAGGGATAGCATTAAGTATGAGGGCCGAACAAGCACTGCTAGAGTGGATCCCCGTCAACAGTCATTTATGTGCTGTTCGGCTAAACGGCTACGTAAGAACTCGGAAGGATAGGGACACACGTCCTTGCCTTTTTGTCGTTTCTGCCTACGCTCCCACTGACTGCAGCTCAGATGATGTGAAAGATGAATTTTACAGAAAGCTGTCCGAACTTCTGCAGAAAGCTAAACGCTCAGACATAGTACTCATAGGAGGTGACTTTAATGCTCAGGTAGGTAGCTTAAACCAAACAGAAAGGCATTTAGGTGGATATTTTAGCATTCCGGCACAGCGAACAGATAATGGTGACCGTCTGCTGCAACTGTGCTCAGACAATCGTTTATTTTTAGCAAACACAAATTTTAAGCATAAGGAGAGACATCGTCTAACATGGCGACCCCCTACACCAAACCAACGATGGACTCAAATAGACTATATTGCCATCAGTCATCGTTGGAGAGGGTCGGTAGAAGATTGTCGCTCATTCTGGAGTACCTGCTTGGACTCCGACCATGCCCTAATACGGGCACGCATTTGCTTGCGCCTCACTGGACGCAAAAAAGCCACATTAAAAAGACCCATTAGAACTGAATTGAGTAGTGAGAAAACCAAAAGTAGGTTCCAGGAACAACTGAGGTCACACTTAGGTAGTTCGAAAACGAGGCTGACCCAGATGTTGCTTGGAAGGGCATACAATCAGCTGTGGAAACAGCAGTGACATCTATTAGCGACTTAAACCACAGAGTTACAAAGAACCAGTGGATTTCTTCAAAGTCTATCACACTGATGGATTCTCGCAAACTCGTCCCATCAGGTTCCGAACATGATGAAGAGCGACAACAAATCAGATCTAGGTTAAGAAAAAGTCTAAGGAACGACCGTGAGCAGTGGTGGGCAACGAAAGCAAAAGAGATGGAAAAGGCGGCGACTATAGGGAACACAAGACAGCTTTACAGACTAATAAAAGAAACTGGAATTAATAAGTCAAGTGTAAGTGAGATTATTTCGGAAAAAGACGATACCCTCATCTGCTCCCAGTCCAGACGTTTAGAACGATGGGCGGAACATTTCAGAGAACAGTTCAGCTGGCCTTCAGCTACTCTACAACTACCCTCCATTCCCAGACAATGTGAATGGAACATTGAAGTAGGTCCCCCAACTCTTGCTGAAGTTCAAAAGGCTATAGTTAATCTGAAACGAGGAAGGGCAGCTGGTCCAGATGGATTGGCTCCAGAGGTCTTTAAGGATGGTGGTCCAATTTTAGCGATTAGGTTGACTAATATTTTAGCTAAGATCTGGGAGTTAGACGTTATCCCATCTGACTGGTCGCAATCACTTATCGTCCCAATATATAAGAAAGGGTCAAAATCATCCTGTGACAACCACAGAGGGATTAGTTTAACAAATATAGTATCTAAAATACTAGCCTCGATAATTATCAGACGCCTAACTAAGACTCGTGAACTGCAAACACGAGAGAACCAAGCTGGCTTCAGACCTGGTCGTGGCTGCATCGACCACATATTCACCATTCGTCAGGTTCTAGAACACAGGCATACTTATCGGCGTCCGACAATGGTGGTCTTTCTTGACTTAAAAGCAGCATTTGACTCTGTAGACCGCGAGATTCTGTGGCAGTGTCTGTCATTGAAAGGCGTACCCCAGAAGTACATAAACCTTGTGAAGGCTCTTTACTCGAACACTACTAGTCGAGTCAGAGCTTATGGCGAACTGTCATCTACTTTGCAACCTCAAGTGGTGTCCGTCAAGGCTGTCCACTTTCCCCATTTTTGTTTAACTTCATCATAGACCTATTGATGGAAATAACACTCTCGTCGACTGAATTCTCGGGTATTGATCTCCATCCAGGAGGTCCACTTATCGACTTAGAATACGCAGATGACATAGTCCTGTTTGGTGAAGACGCTGACAAAATGCAGAGTCTTTTGGTAGCACTAAGCAACAATGCCAGAATGTTTGGAATGCGCTTCTCTCCCTCTAAATGCAAGTTGTTGCTTCAGGACTGGTCTGCGTCAACACCTGAACTAAGGATAGGGAGTGAAGTAGTCGAACGCGTTGACAACTTCACTTATCTTGGAAGTCTGATCAGCCCTAATGGGTTGGTGTCGGACGAAATCTCAGCACGGATTCGAAAAGCTCGTTTGGCTTTTGCCAACTTACGTCACCTTTGGCGAAGGCGAGATATCCGTCTATCAATAAAAGGACGAGTATACTGCGCGGCAGTCCGTTCTGTTTTACTTTACGGCAGCGAAACATGGCCTTTAAGAGTAGAAGACACTCGTAAGCTACTAGTATTTGACCACAGATGCCTTAGAAATATTGCTGGCTCTGCTGGGATCACCGGGTAAGTAATAGTGAGGTTAGACGCAGGGTATTAGGGAATGATGGTAAATCAGTTGATGAGGTTATGAATCTTCATCGACTGAGATGGTTGGGCCACGTATTACGTATGCCTGAACACCGATTACCACGACGTGCAATGCTAACCGGTGTTGGAGATGGTTGGAAGAAAGTTAGGGGCGGCCAAACCAAAACGTGGCATCAGTGCTTGAAGTCACTAACTTCTAGTCTGAGCCATGTTGGTAGATGCAGACTACTTGGTTGGGGTCCGCGTGACTTTCGTAACCAATGGTTGGAGACTCTTGGTGACATGGCTCAGAATCGATCACAATGGCGTCGGTGTATACACTCTCTGTCTTCTCTTAAACTAAGAGATTAAAATGACTTCATATCTTTCCTTCTTACTGTACTATATCCTTATTGCAATCTTTCTTTTATATATTATCACCTCTGAAGTAACTACTTATATGAATCCGGTGTTCATCTTGTTGTGTTAATGAGGTATGGCAACTTGGACCGATGCATATATGTGCCTGGTCCTACGTTGTAGCTGACTGACTGACAGCTTAGCTGATCGTATTAAGCGGCGAGCCGCAGAAGCGGAAATAAATGAACGTTGCCAAAACGGGGAACGAAACCTTGTTCTTAAGGGTTTTCAAGTTGTAAAAGTTCGGAGCAAAACGATCCCCAAGCAACTCTGGGTGGCAAGGGAAAGCTCTCCACAAACTTAAAGGTATGCTACACAAATGCTCGCAGCCTGCTAAATAAAATGGCGGAGCTCAAGTCAGTGGTGGATAAAGAAAAACCGGACATTATTGCTGTCTCGTAAACTTGGTTAACGCAGAAGTATTAGATAGTGAAATCCAGTTGAGTGGTTTCATAACCAGTAAGGCTGATAGATTAAACCGAAGGGGAGACGGGATTATTGTGTACACGAAAAGTACCCTAACCATAAGATTAGCTGAGATAGTAGCACATGTTTCAGGGACATGTGAACTGGTGAGATGTAAGTTGAAATGCCGACGGCAAGATATTGAATTAGTTGTAGTATATCGCAGTCCAGAATGTGTAGCAGATGATTTTATCCTAAGTAAACTTAAGTCCTGGTGTAACAACGGTAAAAGTCTTGTAGTAGGCGACTTTAATGCACCACATATAAACTGGGTTAACTTAGAAGTCGGGTCATCCATATCGTCGTTCGACTGCAAACTGTTAGAAACCTCAACTGGATTAGCATAATTCCAACACATTAGAGATCCCACAAGATACGACTTAAGAAACTTTTCCTCTCTTTTAGATTTAGTCTTCACACACGGTGATGACGTTGGTCAAATGAATTTTCTCCCACCACTTGGAGGAGTGACCATGCAGTCATCTTATTCAAATTCATGGCTGAGATTGCCTGTCAAACAGTTGCACCGGCCCGTCCCAACACATGGAAGGCAGATATGCAGGCAATTAACTCCGCAGCATCGGCTGAGAACTGGGAAATTGACTCAAAGGCATCAGTACAAGAGGCATGGACTCTATTCAGGCAGTTATACAATCGGGTAACTCAACCATACATACCCTGGACTGTCCCAAAGAAAAAGAAGCACGGACATCCCCGGATAGGCCGGGATACTCGACGTTTACTAAGACAAAAGAAGAAATGCTGGGACGTTGCCATCCGCACAGCAGGTACGATGGAACGCTACAAATCGATAAGAAACGAGTGTATAACAAACATTCGAGAAGCTCGAAGAAAATATGAAATGTAGCTGGCATAATCTGCACTCAAGCAGCCCAAGAGAATATTCTCGTACATGAACTACAGAACAAGGGTGCATCACTGGATTCCCAACCTAATTAAAGTAGGAAGTGAATATGAAATGATAGAGGAAGATCAAGAAAAAACAGAGGCTATGACTGACTATTTTGGGGCGGTTTTCACTCAGGAACCTCCTCTAGAGAAAGAACCAGACCCAAATATAAAGTCAACAAACCAGCTGCTCACCGTGGACTTCCACCAAAACGATGTGCTTAAGGCTCTTAGTACCCTAAACATGGGGAAGTCAACAGGACCAGATGAACTACACCCCAAAATCTTGCGACATATTGCCCAATATATCGCGGCCTCACTGACTGTGATATTCAGTATGTCACTTGACCAAGGTGTGTTACCTATGGACTGGAAGGACGCAATCGTCACTCCCATACATAAAACAGGTCCACGACAAGTTCCATCGAATTACAGACCCGTAAGCCTCACCAGTGTGGTAATTAAAATACTGTAAAGAATAATCAAACGGACCATAACGGCATTTATGGAAACCAATAACTTGCTGAACATGGCACAACATGGTTTTAGAAAGGGTCTATCTTGTACAACGAACCTCCTTATAGCAAGGGAGTTCTGGATTAATGCGCTAGACAACGGAAACTCAGTGGATGTTGTCTACATAGATTTCAGTAAGGCTTTTGACAAGGTGCCAACTAATAGACTGCTGTCGAAGTTGGAAAACCTTGGTATTGCCGGAACTCCTTTAAAATGGATTAAGGATTTCCTAGTAGGTCGTAGGCAGAAAGTAAGAATAAATTCCAAGTGCTCCATCTGGAGACCAGTACTTAGTGGAGTACCCCAAGGTTCCGTCTTAGGTCCTTTACTTTTTATAATGTACGTTAATGATCTTACAAGTATAGTACAGTCTCCAATGTTATTATACGCTGACGATGTAAAAATTTGGCGAGTAATAATAATAATAATAATTTATTCTCAAATAACAGTTTGTTACATGAGGCATGCCAGTTTACAGGCAAGATCAAATTGACACAAATGATACAATATTCACTGTAGTAAATTACATAGCTGGGTTGATAATTTATGAGATATGAATGTAGATGGTTTTAAGCAGTTCTACAGTTAGCGCGCTCCATGAAAGTTGCGTTGCAAATGTGCGACTGATGGTCAAGGATAGGTCCATTGAAGGTATGAGCTTCTAGAAATCGCAACCTTATGTCCCTTTGGAATATCCAAGGCTTTAAGGATGGTGCAGGATGAAGTCACCCGTTCCATATCTCAGGGGGCTGAAAGAGGGAGCAAGTAAAAGAAAACACGAGGGGCAGAGTAGCCAACATTCATGAAGGAATGTTCAAGGTATGATTACTCAGTCTAATTTTCTTTTATTAAGGTATTTGTTTAAGAAAGAGCATTTTAATAGGTTAAAGAAAATAAGTGTTAACAAGGTGTGAGTGGACATACAACTGACAAATGGAGGCGATTCGGAAAGGAGCTGAAAGTATGGGATAATGTGTGATTATAAAATAAAATCTAGTGCTAGAAACAGTATTGTGATATACAATTGGCTATCTTCCTTTTATTACCGAAGCTATTAGAGCCCCTTCCGTTTTTTTGTATTATTATTTTTTTCAGGTATTATAGGGACTTGAGTAGGCTTCGTATATTAGCGAATTGTCTAGTTTGCTTGTAATAGGAGACAAAGACGCATTTACTCTTCAGGCAGACTTAAATAATATGATAAACTGGTCTAAAGAGTGGCTGATGCCTATCAACTCGGAAAAGTGTGTCTACATGCACTTGGGGGATTCAAAGGTTAATACGTACAACATAGGGGATGTGTCATTACCCGTAGTCCGGTCTCATAAGGATCTAGGGGTGACAGTGAGTAATGATCTTAAGACGACGGCCCATTGCCGGGAGGTCGCAGCCAAGGGGTTTCGAACCCTCTGGGCTTTAAAAGGGACATTCACTAAGTTAAATACTACCATGTTCACCACAGTATACACATCCTTAGTGAGAACTAAGCTAGAGAACTGCGCTCAGGCTGCAAGCCCCTGTTTAAAAGGTGACCCGGACATACTAGAAAAAGTACAGAGGGCAGCTACCCGTGCAATTCCGGAACTCCGGGGTTTATCATACAAAGAGCGGCTTGAAAAACTGAACCTCTTTACTCTGTCCTATCGCAGACTGAGGAGAGATCTAATTTTGATGTACAGAATACTGAGAAATGATTTCGGACCTAACCTATTCTCTCTCTTTCTTCCCACTAGATCGGGACACCTTAGAGGACATAGCAGGCGAGTAGAAAAGCCAAGAACGAACAAAATACCCGTGGCATACAGGTTTTAACACCGCGTCATCAATACTTGGAACCTGCTGCTTGAAGCAGTGGCGTCCGCACCCTCAATTGACTCTTTCAAGAGAAGACTGAACACTCACAGAAGCATACTAGAAAAGGTATAACATAGGCCATAGGCCTTCTGTCCTTACTGCACAAATCTGAATCTGAATATTATTCTGCACCAACCTTTGTTCTTGCTCCCTTTAAGATCGCATATATTGGGTAGTTACCTCCTGACAAATCTATAATTTCGAGATTAGGTAGATTATCGTGTTGGAAAGGATCAATGTACTAATACCAGCCTGGACCACTATACTACGGGAGATCAGCCACAACACCACTGAACAGTTGACATAATTCAGTCACAAGAAGTCTGAGACAGTTAAAATGCTCTATACCACAAACACGAGTCAGTTGATATCATCGTCTTCACCATCCATGCTTTCTGGTCACCAACTTCGCCATCCCTCTATTTTGAACATGGGTGTCTTTTGAATTGATGGCTCAATTATGGTCGTATTATACTCCATGCTCTATGTTTCACACCCTATCATAAAACAACACTCCCAGAATTAACATGTTACAACTAGTCAGACAGTTGACACTTTTGGACCGTCAAAAGACGTCGTCGAATGGTGATACATTGCCACGGGATTAAATGTCAGTCTCCGAATACAATATCAGTCAATAGCACTAGACTAGTAGGGCTCATAAAATAGTATTATGATTTCTCGATATATGCATTTCTGCATACAACTGAACACGGCTGGTAGGTATCCTGATAAAGATCAGACACTCAACTTTTGGAGGACCGATCTGCTTTTTGAATGGACCTTGAAGTAAATAAACCCAAGGAGTTTGTGTGTTTTAGATACTTGATGTATGGCCAGCTTGGTACTTGGAAGGCCTTTGGAAAATCTCACCCTGTGTGCCAAACGCCACCTAATTGTTTGTATTGCAGCCCGCTCAGATTCAAGCCTGTGTGAAATAAATTCAATGAAAATACGTGTACCTAGAATTTTACACATCGAGAAGGAGAAACCACATACCTCACCAGTATTGACTTTTATACTGTTTTTTCCGTACTAAGTGACTGGCAGTTTGACTGTTTTTTGCAACTTTTGGGGTGTCAAGGAATAAAAATGCTGGCAAGATTATAATTTATGGACGAACCAATCAGGTATAAGATAACAGGTCTCGGATATGGGGGCGGAATTCACTTATCCATTTGGATAAATAGAGTTTTGGCATCATAGCTGATGTCAGTTCGTGATGAAAAACATAAATCTAATTCTTAACCTTAGCGATCAACCGTAGACCATAACCTTATTTCCTCACACTGGTTTGTAATGCTCGTTCTGTCCTAGTTGTTGGGTGGCCACTCTCAAGGTCACTTTAGCCTCTCTCAAAAGTCGTCCATAAATTATAGTCTCAACAGTTACGGTTTATTTATCACTACCAAGAAACTCAAGAATGGCATACTACGCAACCGTAATGGGAATGATTAAGAAAATAAGGCTCGATAATTTAGCTTTCATAGTAAACTAGCTTTATGTACTCAATCGTTTGCTTCTCGCGATTCAAAGAACGGTTCAAATTTCGAAGGATCACCCATGGGTGTCCTAGATAAAAGTCAGAGTATTGAAATATACCCAGTTACATGCAACTATAATAGCGATCCGATTTCTTGTTTTAAACGAGCATCCACCGCATGTGCGGCATCTGATGGTCTGTAGGTTCATCCAATGACAAAACAACGATGAAGATAGTCATATAGGTTGGCAAACACAGCATTATCAAACACTCCTCAGCCCTCCGAGAATATAATCATCGATAAACTATCGGAAAAAGCTTATTATTAATTTTCAGGAACCACTGAAATTCTGATCGGTGAATAATAATAATAATAATTTATTCTCAAATAACAGTTTGTTACATGAGGCATGCCAGTTTACAGGCAAGATCAAATTGATACAAATGATACAATATCCACTGTAGTAAATTACATAGCTGGGTTGATAATTTATGAGATATGAATGTAGATGGTTTTAATCAGTACTACAGTTAGCGCGCTTCACGAATGTTGCGTTGCGAATGTGTAACTCATGGTCAAGGATAGGTCTGTAGTGGCATTGGACAATAGCCACACAATCCACAAAGCTGTGAACACGAGACTACTCAGAAAATAGATATTCAATATTTAACGCGGAGAAATACCTAACAATGGAGAAGGCGCGAACAATGAATTGAATGAACTGGAGTTGATCGAGTGGCATGGCTCGGCCATGCAGGCGTGGTCTCTCTGAATGTTACCTTATATCTTCTATTCATATTAAATATATTGTTCTTTCTCTAGCCTAACCTTGTTCTACATCATGTATTGGTAATTGATACGATACAGTGAGTTGGTGTAGTCGATGGTGTGACTTCCACGTAAGATCTTATAGATTAGGCAGTTATATCATGACAAATCTACAAATTTAGGATTAGGTCTATTATTAGAGCAGTACTAATATCATAGTAGACCATAGTTCTACATTGGTAAGCCCGACTAGAGAAACGCAACCTATTATTGTTAATCTTATTTCCATTCTAAATTTCTTGATCTATTTTGTATTTATGTTAACCCAATATTCTAACAGTCCTGATTAATGCTCACATGTATTATCGTAATGTTATATTGATTAGTTCTCATGACATACTAGCTCAATCGATAATAAAAACTGGTCGTCTATATTAACTAATTAGCTTTGATGGTTCGTTAACAAGCTTTAATAGCATTTACATGCTTCAGCGACATAGACTTGTTTAAGCATCAAGCTCTAGCAAATATGACCTGTAAATAACGCAAATATACATTGACTAACAATGCAGCAAGGACTAAATAGTTACCTGGATCTAATATTCAGTGTTCCTTATCTTATCACCTCATCCTGTTTTAAACTATGCACTATCCTGTAATATCTTTTCTTCCGACCACTGCCTGCCTAATTTCAAATTCTCGAGTTCCATTGCCAAACAACAAGGATGACACTTCTCTAAAAACATACGGTGAGTTTCAGCTATAAGTTTTCTGCAATCATAAGGTCATTTTAGATGGCTCGTTCAATGGTGACCGCACAATTATCTGGATTCATTCGGTTGTTCTGATCCGAGCGAGTGGCAAAAACGTCAACAGCATCAAGCACCCTGGAATTAATTGCCATACTGCATGTTTTATTCTGGATACTTTTGGATCATTACTACTCCTCACGAATGGCGTTATATATGTCGTCCACTGAATAATCTAATTTTCAAAAATAACCCAGGCGAGTTCAACTATTTTACTTAATGATTTTTTGTACTTAACATGTATATGTTTTCCGGTTCCTTTTGCCATATATTTGTAAGTGTCCCTAGGCTAAATGCAGTAACTTCTTATGGAATGTTTATAACGCATCATATTCCTGCCTGAAGTTTCACAAGCAGTCTTAACTTTAAAATTATTTTCTGGTCATGTTCATTATTTTTAAATTGTCATATACGTCAACAACCTGCATGTTAACCTGGCCCATACATACGTTACACTATATCTTCATGTCTTCTAAATTTAGAAATCATCTGAATCGCCTTTAACATTTATCAATAAACCCATCATAGTCGTTGTTGCTAATCGTATTTGGGTTTATGGATTGGTTTATCATATTAGCAGCCTAAAATGCGAACATAGTTTAGATAATAAGATTAAAAATTTAGGTACTATCAACTGCACTAGTAAAATAACTAAATCCTCAGGTAGCTGTTGGCTAAACAAACGTTTAAAATCAAAACTCCGTAGCCTACTAGAATTAACACTAAACGAATATTTCTGAATTGAAATTTATAATTAAATTAGGCGTCTCGGATTCTTTAACGTTATAAATTTCTGATAATTTCGAATCACCTAAAGCAACAATACCTATTTTTCCACTGACTAATCCTCAATCAACACTATAACTAGTTAAACATAATAGTTTCAGGATATCGTCATAAAGCATTGTCATGACTTGACAATCACGTAATATGATTGATAAAATTAATGAAACTATTAACAAAATCGGTCAGCAAATTGACTTATAATTATCACTAGTGTTGTTTTTCTTTATCTTCATTCACTACAGATGATTACAGTATGTTTCTCTATCAGTTGCTCATTCAGTAAATATCTCAAAACCTTGTCAGTCTAATTGATGGTTTAGCGACACAATCATGCATGCAAATAATCAGTATAAGCAGTCGAGCAAATCTCCTGCAAACTGAAAACATCAATGTCGAATTTACCCCAACACTGACTAAGGTTCAAGCCATTATCATAGACATGAGTTGGGAGTGTACTCCCCTGGTTACAACTTATGTTCTCCCTGATAATCACATGAGCATCACTCACTATTAATCATCTTGTAAAAACTTATTTAGCTAAATACATCTTGCAGCACCACATCACTTCGTAATATGACATAGGCTTAACTGATTTTAATAACTTATAACCACTATATCTCAATTAAATCGTATTCCGCCTTATGATAAACTGCATACTTGCAACTAACTTGTATGCCCAATCAGCCGGCAAGTATAAATATAAATAAATAGTCTGCCGCAGATCAGAACATTGAGTCTAGAGCATGTCTCTTACGAATACACTCATGTTTAACGATTTGTTCCTAGCTATCTGTCCAAAATTCATATAATTATCACTCATGTATTTAAATTTTGTTTTGATAACCATTCATGTGTATTAGTAGTATTACTAAATTCTATCACGGTCAAGTAAAAATGAGGTTGAGAAAATCTCCCCGTAACTAAATAAACCGTATCAAACTAACTGGAACACTAGTTGGAATTCTTCTCCACGGTATACTTTTGTTCCTTCAGTTAGCCTACTAATACAGATGCAATTGGAATTCAACTCATATGGACAACTTACCGGCATAATCGTTATTTGATTTCATAATTTAAACCAAAACTAATACCAATATTAACATTTCTACAATATTCATTACTTTAATATTTCTAAACACAAAATACTTACTACCTATACGTTAAGTTATTAACCAACGGCTATTAACACGCATCGTTTTATTATTATTATTATTGTAACCCCATTTTTTATAGCTCAAATAATCTTCACCCAAATTTTCATTTCAAGCGTTTTAAGCATGAAGGCAGATATTTTAAAATTATTACATGTATTTCCCGACCAGATGCTGCCGCTTTCTTTTTGATTTATCTTTCAGCTTACCAATACCCGGAGGATTCTTATTATCCTTGGTAACCTCCGGCGCGCGACGATCCCATCCAATTTGGTATCGAACCAACATCACGTTGATTCTGGTGGGAGAGTAGTGTAGTGGCATTGGACAATAGCCACACAATCCACAAAGCTGTGAACACGAGACTACTCAGAAAATAGATATTCAATATTTAACGCGGAGAAATACCTAACAATGGAGAAGGCGCGAACAATGAATTGAATGGACTGGAGTTGATCGATGGCATGGCTCGGCCATGCAGGCGTGGTCCATCTGAATGTTACCTTATATCTTCTATTCATATTAAATATATTGTTCTTTCTCTAGCCTAACCTTGTTCTACATCATGTATTGGTAATTGATACGATACAGTGAGTTGGTGTAGTCGATGGTGTGACTTCCACGTAAGATCTTATAGATTAGGCAGTTATATCATGACAAATCTACAAATTTAGGATTAGGTCTATTATTAGAGCAGTACTAATATCATAGTAGACCATAGTTCTACAGGTCCATTGAAGGTGGGAGCTTCTAAATGTCGTAACCTTATGTCCCTTTGGAATGTCTAAGGCTTTGAGGATAGTGCAGGATAAAATCTTTCGTTCCTTATCACAAGGGGGCTGAAAGAGGGAGCAAGTAAAAGAAAACACGAGGGGCAGAGTAGCCAACATTCATGAAGGAATGTTCAAGGTATGATTACTCAGTCTAATTTTCTTTTATTAAGGTATTTGTTTAAGAAAGAGCATTTTAATAGGTTAAAGAAAATAAGTGTTAACAAGGTGTGAGTGGACATACAACTGACAAATGGAGGCGATTCGGAAAGGAGCTGAAAGTATGGGATAATGTGTGATTATAAAATAAAATCTAGTGCTAGAAACAGTATTGTGATATACAATTGGCTATCTTCCTTTTATTACCGAAGCTATTAGAGCCCCTTCCGTTTTTTTGTATTATTATTTTTTTCAGGCATTATAGGGTCTTGAGAGTATAGGGGCGTATGAACGTAATGCGCATATTCACTCTCTTCATTCTCGCACGCAACTCATGCTTTCTAATTTGAACCAAGATTCAGTAGAATATCAGCTGGGATTCAGAAACGAAAAGGGCTCTGCTAGAATAATTGCAAGGCTTCATGGGTAGGTGTGCTGAAACATGGACACAAGCACACTCTTTATCTAAATAATTAGACTCCAAACTTGCTCCGAAAGTGGGGCGGGGAAACAATCAAGCAATACTGAAATGGAGGTTCAGTTGAAAGATATGAATTGCGCCTATCAGAAGGAATACATGGTAGGTGATCATTCGAGGCCTTAGTATATTGTTGCAATCGGTTTAGGTCATACGGTTAAGGGTTTTATTCAGATATGCCACAGCCTGACTTCAAATCTACGAATCTTCTTTGGGTAGGTTATTGAAGTTTGAGATCAGTGAGTACGAAGATACGTTCAGACTATAAACAGATGGATCGGAGCTTATAATTCCTAGGCTTACGAGTTATCGGATTTGAGATTTCCTATGAAGAGTTTGATCGTGTTTGATTGTGATTACCTAACTAATTACCTTCAACCTGTGGTGTCTGTACCGACATCATAAGTCTCAGCAACAATGCTTCGGAGCTTGACAACGCTTTAACCACGAACACCTAATGTGACTCGTACCCACCAAGTGAAATCAAGACAGAAGTGAGGAGGTTTGAAGATACATTTGATAGACTATCAATATATCGAGGATCGTTTTATCTTATCTGGCTAGCGATTGCAGGGGATGTTGAGCACGCATTCCCACTCGTGATCTGATGCGAATGCATGATCGAGCACCTTCAGCTAGGTGAGTTGACTAAAACTAATGTGGTCAGCATCGAATGCTGAAGACTTACAGAGCTATTTATTTTGAGGATTTATTTACCGCTCCATGTTGGTTTGTCTTCTAGAAGTTTCTACCACCGAACTCCTAAAAGCATAATGCACACGTTAACTACTTGAATTCGCATCTCTTTGATTTTCGGCTCCAACTCGTAGTGTTGTTGAATTACATACCTACATTTCGACGGAAGGATTTTCGGACTTTGCTCAAACACCAGAATCTCATTTATTTTATAGTTTAAATACTCTCATATTAAGCTCGTTTTTTATTTACTCCTAAAGATGGCAAATAGGTCATAAATTAGGATGATAATATCAAAATTTGAATACAATATACAGACAACATATTAGTCAAAAAGGGTTAATCAGAAAGCAATTAGAGTTTGATCAACAAAATGTTTACCGACATAAAATTCACATTAAAAATGGGATATGACAACAAACCTGAATCCATCGGTAACCAGAAGTAATCCAATCACACCCGAGACCCATTTTAATTGAAAGCCAAGCTTTACTGATCTGGCACTTAATTAAAGCATCATCGACCCGATGACGTGAAAGTCAACTCTTGCACAAACTCTATTCATTGGAGTGTAGGGATACCGAATTGTTGTTATTAAACGGAGGAAGAAAGGAAACACCTGCTATATGTATTTCAGAGGAGTGACTACTCAAATTTTCAACAAAAAGTTTCTATCAAACCGATAGCCAGGTAGAAAATTAGTGGTAGATTTCATCGAATGAATTATTTCGCACTTCAATAAAATCACCTCACAGGTTGTAAACAGGTTGTTACTGGTGCTGGACTACGGTGTAACTCATAGATTCATGAAATTTATCCGACTAGTTTTATGTAGGCTGAAGAAGATATATATATATTATCTACAAGGAAAATTGTGACAACTTTGAAGAGCACCACATAAGACAAGTTGACCGCCTCCTTCATACACGTTTACAAAAACCCTTTGTAGAGCAAGTGACATGTCACTGGGCCAAACCATCCGACAGTCGGGTCACTGAGTGTCGAGCTGTTTACTGATCCTTGTCGAGGTCCAGGTTAACTAGCAAGCATCTTTCGTGCCTTAAGGTAACCCCGTGCTATTGACAGAAGAAACCAGACAATTAGTGAATAGGTCTTTATTTCGATCTTTGCGCAGTCACAGTGGAGCGTGGGATTGTCTGTTCAGACAAACAAAGGCTCTCAACATTCAATATAAGATAATAGGGAATATAACGCTTATAAAAAATAAGGAAGTGAATGAATACTTGAACAATACTGTTTTGGCATATGCTTGGTTGTTTTGGGTCGACTCTTAACCAACCAACCTAAGCTGTTACACATCAATCAATCGCACAGCATGGACTGGCTAATGAGGCAGTGCTCTCACCCCGCTCCTTGTACTTGCTCTTACTAGTACATTCCTGCAATATTGTTATGTTCGTTCTACACGGTTATCAAAGTAGCCACAGTATATTGATACGGCGAAAAGGTAGAAAACGTCATGTAAAAACCGCGGAGTAAGCTGGTTTGCCACGTCATTTCCATTCAACTGAAATGGGCCTCAATCGACGACACAGATCAACTATGTTGATGGTCAACGACTAGCTAACCATTGATTATATAGATGGACTTCTAGGCCGTAACATTTGGTGAATATCTAACCATGCGAGCTGACGAACGTTTTTCGTGCTGACACCTTAAGAATACGACTAAATGCTGTATTTTTCATCTATATACCATTATTACTTGACTTATTACCATGAATGTTAACGGCAAATATTCTTGATTACAAATACTTTGAAGCATTGGAGTTATCGCGAGCTAATTAAAGTTTACTTAGGCGTTTTGATAGTGGTTTTAAAACAGATTATAGTGTCTCCACCTGCAATATTCCAGCTTGCACGTGAAGATCACTAATGTAACTTTCCTAGGCTGATTCTTTATTATCTGTACACTACAACCCGATACGCCTGCAATAATGAGGGTATAATACTAGATAAAAGTTCTATCACAATATTCAAGCTAACATAATTAGTCTTCATGTGATTCTGAAACTTGTACTAATACGGCGGACTTTTGAGTCCCCAGCATGCGTGGGTATTTGAAGTTTAGGGACTGTCAAAGTTGTGCAGTTTTGTTGATTGGTACGTGTACGTGTACGTGAGATCGTTCGAAATGAAGACTTGCCTTTTGTACTGTAGTTACTTAAAGTTTTCAGCATTCCTCACTGACATACCTCATATTTTTTAACATTTTCCAAATAAATACTGGGTTATCAAAGCATAAGAATCATCTCCATGAAACCATAATTTATGGACGACATTTGAACGACCCTAAGCTCATATTAAGAGTACCCATCTAATAACTAGGATCAAATGAGGTTTATAAATCAACTCTAACTAGATTGTGGTGATGCAAATCAATAAGAGACGACTCATATAGTTAGACAATGTGTTGTGACCAAAATCAATGGACTATGAAGATTAAAGAGTCGCAATAAGCAACGACCTCAAAACTACGAGTAAATGCAAGACTGCCGCCGCTAAAGGCTTTATAGTCACATGTGCTGTTATGTTATTTCATTGCTTGGATGAAGAATATTTAGAGTTGTATACCCGACTTTTATGAGACTGCATTCGGAGTATGGGATCCACGCAACGAGTCCTTTTTCAATTATGGATCAGATATGCTAAGATCAGTCCAACGGCGTGGGACCAAAATAGCAAAAGATCTCTGGTCTGTCTTATATAGACACACTGAGATGGCCCAACCTGTTACCGTTATCATACTTCAGATAAAGGGGTGATCTAATACTGGCTTATCGTTTAATGAGTGATCTTCGTATTATTATTGTCTTATCTTGTCCTTCCATCTAGGACCGATCATCTGAAAGGACATGCTAAGAAAGTTCAAAACCGAGATCGAATAATTTACGTCCGGAGTTCGGTTTCTCGCTCCGAGTAGTGAATTGCTTCAATTCTCTACCAGAACACGTAGTGACAGCACCTCCTGTTGATACATTGAAAGCGAGATTACACCTTCACCATGCTACAAACCAAAAGGATTAACATAGGTAGACAAACTTCCCGACTACTTGACTGAAAATATTGAGTTGTCGTTAGCAGCGTACATATTAAGTATGCCTGTCCACTTACAACTACATTTCAAGTATATACCCTTGGTTGGTAATGACAGGAGAACGTGCTTATTGTGTGAAAAAACCCAGGTAGCCTCGAAAGATTAGGGTCCACTAGGATTTTATCGTTTACTGTACTAGTGAAGAAAATCAGTTTTTTTTTTTAATAAAAATAATCGTATCATTCATCTTTGGGTGGTACCGAAGATGAATTTTACAAACACTTGGATCTCATTTCAGTCCGATTGTCTTGACGGATATTGTTAACATTGACTACAGCAATTAAATACATAACTGAGTTAGATCCAAGGCTAATTATCATTCAACTAAGGAACGCCCCCAAATGCCCTGGTACGGTCTAGAGTGGAGAGAGTCCGCTCTCCCTCTCGAAATGCTTTCACACGGCCACGCGTATATAGCCGCTGCCAGGGAGGTCCTACTCACTGCCTTCTCGTGGCAGGGGTGTTGTTTACGAAAATAAAAGGACGAAAAGCGAATGTCCGGCGCTTTAACCGGATTCCAAACCAATGGTGCACATGGGCTGGCTCCAGTATCCTGCGGGAATAAATGGCGTATGAACCAATCGTTGGTCACCGGCTTCCATGGGACTGCATCTCCTTACGATGCTCCATTGCCTTGTGTATCAGACTTTCAGGTCGAAGGCTCGGGGTGTGGCTCCCTAAGAAAACCGCCTGCTTCGTTTTGGGCACCCGGGCAGTATCACAGCCCTCACACATATCGAATGAGATTTGTGTGGCGCATATGTATTTAGTGCCTTCTTGTACCAATATCTATGTGTTGAAATAAACGAATAAATAACAACTAAGGAACGGAGACAATCAGTTGCTGGGTAGAAATAAAATATATGGTTGGGCCCAAGTGCACTGGATCATGTCGCACATCATATCAGTACAGAGAAGATTGATGGGATAACAAACGAGAATGTAAACTTAATAATTCGGATGTTGGTTTAAACTATATATCTTTTTTTGATGATGGCTTGGATTAATTGAACTAGGCCTCAGAGATATTCAAAATATGCCTACTGGATTCTTGGGGATTGATGAAAAAAGTAGGAGCAACTATGTTTTCTTTCAGAATTGGACAAATTTTTGTTAATTTGTCAGACTGATGAAGCTTTTTAGCTTGTACATAACTGGATCGAAAGGAATGACGTCTTAACCATATTATGCAAACGTTACATCTATCGCTTTGTTTAAAGTTACGAAGAAAACCGATTTTTTACCAAGTCTTTTTCAGTATTCTGTATTCGATAATCCTTTTTTAAAGAAATGTAGAATGTTTTGCGTACATTGGTTTGCCTATAGACTTTCATTTTTCTATCTTTAATCATTTCATGATAATTTTTTCCTTATTGTATAGAAGACATTATGCAAAAGATATTTGTGAATAGTTACATAAACTTGTATGGTGTTTTCGGTAACTAGGATTTTCTCGCTAACAAGAACGCAAATTTGATGCAATAGTG
Source organism: Schistosoma mattheei (assembly GCA_944470405.2). Lineage (NCBI taxonomy): Eukaryota > Metazoa > Platyhelminthes > Trematoda > Strigeidida > Schistosomatidae > Schistosoma > Schistosoma mattheei. The sequence goes on from OX103945.1 coordinate 31,435,784, forward strand.
CTTTATGCCTGCGCGATCGATCTGGTTTTTAACTCGGATTCGACAATATGAAATGTGATGAGTCTATAAACCAGACGTACCACTTGGCGGCTTGGTCATGGAATCGATTATTTAGATCGGTTATAGTGGAATTGGTCGCCACTGTATTATGTATATACTTCATTTTCCGTTTCGCTGCTTTGTATGAGTCTGAGACTACACTTATGTCTAAGTTGATCAGTACTCTTCAACAATTATCAAATTCTTTAGACGACCATGTAAGTTAAAAACCCATATTTCAGCTGGTATTTGTCGTCATTATATTGACTGAGGAGTACCAAACACATTTTGATTCTGAAATAAACTAAAACTGCAAGCTCCAGACTATTGGATTTTGGTTGCTCATCAGTAATATGTCTGTCATGAAGCTTGAATGTCTTGTGTTCGATTTCAGAGTATTGTCATAGGCTAAAACGAAGCACTAAGATAGCGTTAATTGATCTAATATAGCCCTCGACTTTTTATTTAAAGTTAATGTAATGTATCAAACATATTAAAGTGACCAATAAATGTAGCTTTAGCTTTAGTTTGGAAACGCTCCTAAATGCCCTGGTACGGTCGAGAGTAGGGAGAGTCAGCTCTCCCTCTAGAAATGCCCTCACATGGCCACGTGAATACCACTACCAGGGAAGTCCTACTCATTACCTTTTCGCGGCATTACTGTTGTTTACGAAATTCAAAGGACGAAAAGCAAATTTCTGGTTCTTTAACTTGGTTGGTGAGTACGGAAGATCCACCTAGAGGAGTCGGAAAACCCTGATTCCTAACCAATGGTGCACATGGGCCCCAGGATCTTAAGGAAACAAATGGCATATAAATCTATTGTTTGTCGCCGGCTATCATGGGACTGTATCTCCTTGGGCTAACCCACTGCCTTGTGGATTAAACCTTTGGGTCAAAGACTCTGGGAGTGGCCCCCTAAGAAAATCATATGCTTCGATTTAGGCACGCAGGAAGTATCATTGTCCTCGCACATATCGAACGATTTGTGTGGCATATATCTATTTGGTGCCTCCTTGTACCATTATTTGTGTGTTTAAATAAATAAATAAAGTTTGGAAGCAGTTACATGAAATGAAAAACTAATAGGTGCTTCTGTAGAGCTCCAACACACCATGGATTGTTGTTCTCCGCCAACAGACGTTCAACAGCTTGTTGTACGTTTTAACTCTGTAACATGTATTTTGTCGTTTTGATCGCAAACATTAGTGGTGACGATCTATAAAAGCTGTTGGTTGTGAAATATCTATTTGTATCAAATATTACGCCGAATAGTATTTAAGCTCCTAGTGTATTCAACAGAACTGATGTAACTAGTAATTTTTATAATAAAGAAAATTAACTAGGGCCTAAGATTCTATGTTTTCATACAAGTGAAAAGTGCCACCATTTGCTAAGCCATTCTGTGTTGATAAAGAAATCATCCTCGAAAGTCTCGTATCCTTATTGATATTCGTAACCGTTTCTCAGGAAATATACTATTTTAATATTCGCTTATACAGCATATTTTTAATAAAGTAATGATACTACAAAACAAACATTGACACTAAGTAACAACGAAGCAACTAAAATGCTGTAACGATATTATGGAGAAGTAAAGGATAAGACAATACATGGTTGAGAAAAGTAATTACTTTGGACATATTAAAATTTTTTCTCATGTTTTACAGTTATTAAGTCCAAAAGAATAAAAATTCGCAACAAACTAATCATCAGTTTTAAACTGAAAGTTGGTCGAGTATAGCTTATACTGTTTTGTCTCTTACCATAAAGAAATTAATCGTTAGATGGATGAAGTCAGTAGAAAGGAAGTCCTGAGCTTAGGTTTCATGTTATTTGGCACTCGTCAGCAAAGTGTATTTGCAGGCTTGTGATAACTGGTGTTTCCCATAGGATGTCAACCCTCACCTTTCTGGGTAACAGGGACGTTGTCAGTAGGCTATTCTAGTTGTGACATGTAGACGCTGCATATAATGTTGAGTCATTTAGACTTGCAACCATATTGGAACTTCGTCGACAGAATGCAATCAGGACCATGGACTATATAAACATGATATTCGTTATAATTCAGTAATCAATCACTGAAAACCAGAATTACATGACATACTGTCATTGATGCTTGCATCACAGGTTCAATCTGTTGAAAGCCCTTAGCAAACTTCGCATTAATGTAAATATATTTAGTATAATTCATGCATAGTATCTTCTGTTTTTATAACCATTTCTCATTCAAGCAATAACTAAGGGTAGTTGTGTTTCATTAACTTATAAAAATATCCAGTTCATAACTTTACTCTTACCATACGTTTCTGAAATGAAGTTTTGTGTCTCAGATGATTTTTGGGCCTATTGTATTCTCTTTGCCAAGTGGCTTTTCTACAACCTCTCACTGTTCACCTCAACAACGCCATCAGAATTTGCTTCACGTGCAATTAAACTGTTAACAATTTCATAAGAGCTAAATTCGTCTGTTTTGATGGACTTGTTTGTTAATAATTATCTGTTAAGGTTTTGCCAGCTTCATTTGTCTTTTTGTCTTTGTTAACTGTTTTGGTCGATTGACCCCTTGCCAAACAATTAGTTGATCGCTTTTAAATAGGTTGGCAAATAAAATCGATTTTGATTGACCTACCGATTGCAGACTGACCTGAGTCCCATGTTCTCGGAAATTTCCTTTGAATTTCCTCGATCAAGAGTTTAGTGTTTTTCTAAACAAATTCGTGCCCTTGGTTGTCTCTGTGTACATATATAAGTGATGATATTTCATGGAGTATTAGTGCTAGTTTATGTTCTGGTATGAGTATATAAAAGAGTTACCCACTTTATCCAAAATAATACTTGTTGCAATTAATGGAATCTATTCGTCGATAATGTCATTTATTTTCGTTCCCTGTTTTGTCTTTCAGTCTGTATAAAATGAGATAATCAACTTCTGTTGGTTCGTGAGCCACTTTGTATCCGAAGGGCTTGAAGGTCATTTTGGTGACTTCTGAAATGTTAATCCCATGTTATAGGACAATTTGTTTTCTGGTTTATGAGAATAATTTTGTGCGCTGATGTGTTCACTTGCTAGACAATTTTTGATGAATCTTTCACGATGACCATTTTTACTTGAGATAAATAGAAGGCAGTCTGTAAATCTGTGCATTGGATTGGAAAATTTTTTTAGAACAGATCATTGAGTTCTCCCAAACGTTACCACTCCAGAGATAACCGTCCGTACATAAGGTCATCAAAAAAAGAGTATTTAGCACCTTTGGAATAATTGAACGGCTCACTTGTACATGAACTAAGCGCTGAGGGTTTTACCTAAACGACAATGAAAGTTTCACTAGAAAATAACTTAACCCAGAGGACGGAACAAAGCTTATGTACTCGTTCACAAACCAGATAATAATATTTTAGACGTACTCTTTTCTTCGAGAAATAACCTGGGTTTACATCATTATTTTTAATTGTCTCTTGCATGTAATAATTTGTCTTTTTATTGAAAACTACAGATAATGTTGCAAATGGAACTTCATTCAAAACTGAAGAGGACAAACTTGCCACCTGATAAAGTTACTATTCCAGTTTTAGTGATAGCTTGTAATCGTCCAACTGCTAGTCGTCCTATTGATAAACTATTACAGTTAAAATCCGAAATGCTGAAGCAAAACAATTTTGAATTTCCGATTTTCGTTTCACACGCTTGTGATGACCATGCTACTGAAAAAGTTTTACGTTCCTATCAGGATAGCATTACTGTCATAAAACCAAAAGCCCCGTTAATTAATCCAGGTAGAAATTTTAATTTACAATGTATTATTTAATATTTCATGGTTGTCTGCCCCGACCAAGTGTATTCGAGTGAAAAGCCTTCATTAATTTGGTCTACTTTGGTGGATCTTTTAAAGATGGACTTGGGTTCAAAGTCTCTTGATTGATGAAGTCGAAGGTAACCTTTGCGTCGAAGAATACAACTACAATAAGACGCCGAATATATCTATATTCCAATACCTATTGAACGATTAATATTTAGTTGACGCATCCACAACTGGTTCCGAAATTCGCCTAATTTTCTCCTGTTCTCTGTTCCCAAGCTCAAGTTAACGTATGATAGATAGGACAATATAACCCTTGTTCTTAGTTGCTTCTAGATTGAGATCTCAGAGATGATTTAAATCAGTGGCTTATAATTCTAGGTCATACGACTGTAAATCAATAACAACTGAACAAAACTATTTAGTTCCTCCTTCTGATATATTTTAGTTGGTACCAATTTTGTTTCTTCATGCATTTGCAAAGTATGATACCTTAAATCGACATGCTTCTATGAGGTCCTCCCTCGTCTGTGTATAGGTTCCTTCTAGCTAATCCTGATAGATTAAGCCTTTCATTCATTTAGTTACTGTACCGTGAAGCGTTTGGGAACTTCAACTAATTTTTTTTCAAAATTAGGAGCTGAATAGTGCTATATATCTTCGTGTTGTATGTTAATCAAATTATGCTTTGTGATTGCGAATGAGACTGTTCATTGTGTTATTTTCTTGATTACTGTGATGTTGATTGAAAAAGATTTATGATTAGCGTTTGTGTGTAAGCAGGTCATAGATTGGATTAATGCATATTCCATTCAAGATGACGTTGGAGCACGCTGATTGGCCTATTTCTAACCAAACAGTCAAGTATAGTCATGGTTTAATCATATTCTTATTTCCTCATATATATACCGGTAGACGAAACTGTACTGTATTAGCCTGTAAAACTTTTGACTTGTAGTAAACTTCATTTATCCACCACATGTTTCCAAATGTCGTTTAAAAATATTGCTTTGTCTTTGTGTAACTAAGACTGGTCGTTTAATTAATCAGAACCCGAATTTGATTATTGAAAATCTTTGCACAATCATATCATCATTTGGTTTGTAGGATGACTTAAGTCTTCTGTTTCTTGATTTTCCTTCATTCCATTTATAGTTCAAAGCTCTTCTCTTAAAGTATTTGAAGGTTACAGACATGTTAGCCATCATTATAAATGGGCTTTAGATCAAATTTTTATGGCACATAATTATTCGACTGTAATAATCGTAGAAGATGATCTGGATTTGGCTCCAGATTTTTTAAGTTATTTTGTTGGTGCATACAATCTTTTAACTCAGGATAATACACTTTTCTGTGCATCTGCCTTTAATGACAATGGGCGACTTCAGTTAATCGATATTACACGTCCCGAATTATTATACAGGTTAGTGGCTATTATTTTTGTTTATTTTTGTATATTCTAAATAAACTATAGGAAGTAATTTCCTACAGGTGTAATTTTAAACTATTATCTCGACTTCCGAGCACAGAGTCTTAACTTAGCCAAAGTCAGAACAAGTAAGCTATTTGGTTTGATAAAATTTATCTGTTTCTAAAATGTAAATTAACACTGTTAGTATACAAAATAAACAATTCAGTCTATTAAACAGGGAAAAGTAGAGAAATAAATAACATACCGAACAGTAACTAGAGGATAGGAAAAATGAGTCAACAAGCGAGTAGTTTTATAATGAACATAAAATTGTGATGAGTGTATATATATATATATATATATATATATATATATATATATATATATATATATATATATATATATATATATACTTAAACAGGAGTTCAGTTGTTCACAGAATAACCTTTGTTGCATAATATTCATGTGTAGCATCTATTTAAATTTTCAACTTTTTCCCATGCTTATCAAAACGATCTAGTTTTTGTTTTATGCAATAAGGTTTTTTAAAGGAAACGAATAAGTGTATAAATAATATATGTATATGCCGAGTTTCTAGCTGAAAAAATAATAACATTGAAGTAATGCACTTAATTTTATTTTCTCCCTCATTTATTGTGTTTGTATTTTACTCTTCTCACTATCAGAACTGATTTCTTTCCTGGTTTGGGTTGGATGTTATTGAGAAAATTTTGGCTAGAAATCCGTAAAGGATGGCCCGATATATACTGGGATGAATATATGCGTAAATCTTACGTACGTAAAGGTCGAGCTTGTATTCGACCAGAAATTAGCCGTTCTATTACATTTGGACGAGAAGGTATATCTCATGGTCAATATTTTGATAGTCATTTAAAATATATTAAGTTAAGTAGTGCAAAAATCAATTTTCAACAGCTAGATTTATCATATTTGAAAGAAGATGTTTATCGTAATGAATTCAAACAACTAGTTTATGAAGATTCAGTGGAAATGAGCTTTAAACACTACATGAATAGTCGCAGTTCATTACCACACAATTCAAAATCTATTCGAATAACATATGAAACTCGAAAAGAATTTGAAGAAATTGCGAAAGCCTTAGGAATTATGTTTGATTTCAAATGTGGTGTAAGTCGTAATGCCTATATGGGTGTGGTACCAGTGTTTGTGAATGGTCATCGTTTGTATATTGCCCCACCTTCCAGTTGGTCAGGTTATAATGAATCATGGGTATAGCGAAAGTATTTTCTCACAAAATTACTTTATTAGGATGGAAAAAGCTCATTCGTTATTCTTTTCTTAGTAACTTATAAAATGTTTTCTACCGTTTCTTTCTACTTATTATTTACCTTACTTTTTTGTTCTTGCATAAGACCTTTGTTTCTAAAATGATGAAAATATGGGAAACACGAAGTATTCTGTATATTGTCCCAATTTCTGCACATGTATATTGCTATGGACACATGGAATTGTAAAATTTTCTGTCTTACATTATTTCAGTGCTCTTGCATTGTTTCTTTTTACTGGTAGATGTGTATGTATGTATTATTAAGTGATTAAATAGTTCCTTATGTTTTCTGAATTCTTTTGTATTTCTATGGATTGTCCACCTGTATTTTGATGAACAATATAAAATTCCTTACAATGATGTACATATTTATGTGATATTATTTGTTATTTTCTTGTATCATAAATGAAGTAAGTAAACGAATGTAAGTGATTAATTCTCACTGAGTAGATTTATTTTTAAAAAGTTTTTTCCCAGTGTAACCAAGAAAAAAGAAACTCAGAATATAACTATGTCGTTATTAACTATTTACACAATATATTATTTCATAATTGTACATTTTTATTCTTTTCTATTTGCCTTACCTTCTTGATAAAAAAAAGAATGTTCTACCATATATGTTTTCATGAATTCAAGATGAAGTAGATTTGTCAATTATTGTTTGGTTTGTTTATGTTTGTATTTCCTATGAAGAAGATAAAAAGTTGATATTGGATTTTTTGTTTTTCACCCACTGAACTCTTAAATTCCATTGCAACATAATGGTCTCTAATAATTAATGGCTAAGAGTGAATTATGAATTATAAGACGGTGCATTTTACGTTGAAGGTTATTTACATCGTTTTCAATATTCACGAAGAATATTATGTTAAACACCGTTATTTTTCTGTTCATTTAATGGATAAATATCACATATTAAATTCTGATTTTTACTAAAAATTACATTTCAGTCATTTAAAGTTATCATTTTAGCTGCTTGCCATGAGCAAATCATTTTAGCGACCCTCCTACATACAGGATAAAATACACAAATGTTTTAAAATTTCCAGTGTAAATTATGCTCATTTACCCACTGAATGAACAGAAAAACGACCACAAGTGCTGAGTATAACAAACTGAAAATTTTTTAGAAGTGTGTAGTTTAACTAGTCTCTCTGTTGTTGCCCTGGTACGGCCGAGAGTGGGAAGAGTTCGCTCTCGCTCTCGAAATGCTCTCACATGGCCACGCGTATATAGCCGCTGCCAGGGAAGTCCTACTCACTGCCTTCTCGTGGCAGGGGTGTTGTTTACGAAAATAAAAGGACGAAAAGCGAATGTCCGACGCTTTAACCAAATTCCAAACCAATGGTGCACATGGGCTGGTTCCAGTATCCCGCGGGAATAAATGGCGTATGAACCAATCGTTGGTCACCGGCTTCCATGGGACTGCATCTCCTTACGATGCTCCACTACCTTGTGTATCAGACTTCAGGTCGAAGGCTCGGGGTGTGACTCCTAAGAAAACCGCCTGCTTCGTTTTGGGCACCCGGGCAGTATCACAGCCCTCACACATATCGAATGAGATTTGTGTGGCGGCATATGTATTTGGTGCCTCCTTGTACCAATATCTATGTGTTAAAAGAAATAAATAAGTAAAATAAGATTTATACAATTTTATGTCTTCATTCTATTTATTGTTGAATAAAGGTACAGATACGTATACGATAACATTTGAAGTATACTTAGTCTTTTGTGAATTCATGGGACGACTTACATTTACCAGTCTAGTTTTATCACACATCAGCAAATTTCTGATTTTTCTTTAGGCTTCATTCTATCAATAACCTTTCCGGAAGTCTAGTTTTGTAAAACCGTTAACCCTTGTTCATTTTGACAACTATTATCAGGAATTTACGTTGGATGTCGCCGGTTATCTCATACCTCATTTAGACTATCTGAATAATCGGACATATTAGTTGTTTCATTTGATTTATTGACGATATAAAGAACGAAACTAATTCTAGATAGCTTATTATTTTATTAGTTTTTATCACAGGACGTTCGTAGGCACAGGTCATGAAAAGTTAGGACTTTCGTTGTGTTGCATTCTCTGAGCTGAACAATTTTTCTGCGAAACATTCGCTACTGTTCCGTACAACATCAGAACATACTTCAAGTAGAAGTAAGCTTCTTGACCATTCCACAAACTATAAATCCGTCCTTTGTGATCACTGTTTCCGACTGTCTGCCTTCACTCTTTCATTATCTTTATATTTCATTGTACTTTGATTGACTGTTTTGTTTTGTTGAACTGTGACCATGTAGTTGTTTGAGCTTCTTCAAACAGATTGATAAATTATGTTTTTATTGATGTGGTTGCTCATTTCAGATTGACCCGTATCATAACATTTTCTCAATGAAATTTGTATCGGGACCAGTGTTAATCCTAGTCTGCGAAATCCATCGGTTATTTATTGAGGTCACACTAAAATTAACATGACTTTCTACATCTTTTATTAATACAAACTACACTTCCCAAATCAGAAACATAAAAATGACCAGTTTAGTGAAATAATCCAGCTAAGAATTATTGATCTTAACACAGATATCTATTCTCAGTGTTCAAACAGTCCCGTATCGTGTTAAGGTGATTTATTACTTGGGATGGTTCCATTTCCATGTTCATTGCATCAGAAATTCGTCATTGATTTCTTAAATAAATGTTTAGCTAACCAGAATCCCATCATTTACGGTTCTCGAAATTCACTACTCACTAAACTTGACTTCTGCGTACAACTAATCACATTAGAGATTAATTACTTCGTTTTTCGGTCATCTCGATAACCGTTATAACATAAATTCTCAACGGTGTTTAAAATCAGAAGGCAATGAGAAGCGGCAACTACAGTTTATTAGGGGATAGTGCAGATCACAAAGCTATAAGCAGATCACGTGAATTTGAAGCGGAGAGGCGAATAATTATATGCGAGCAATTACATAGTCAAATTGCATAAGGGCGTAGCAAGGAATAATCATAGGATTTGAGTACATATATACATGGGGAAGAGAATGAATCACTGAGTGATATTTAAGCAATCAACTTTTTATTTAAAGTCTGTCGTGTGATCTAGTGATCATAACGGTACAAAGAAAATGCGGATTGTTACTCTTCAAATAACATTGTCTGTTAAGTTAATAAAAGGGTTTAACCATAATCGAAATTAGTTGTAGGATAGTTGCTATGATCATAAGTGAATGTTAAACTGAACGAACACTTGCAATGAAAAATAAAAAGAATCGATAGTTAATTGAAAGCCAAAAGCAATAATGAAACTAGTCATAAACAGAGTCTGCAGATATCACTGATAATGCATTATTAGATTTCTGACTGACGAATTAGAAGGTATTCTACACAGTATTTCGCTTGTGACAAACTCGATGATTTTACGACCGGTGTATACTATGTACCAGAAGTCTGTAAATTTGGCTTTAATAAACCCTGTGAGACTACTTCCTTCAAAACTATTCAGGAAATATTTTGTTGCACCTCAACAAGAACCCTTAACGTAAATCCTGCGTGCGTCAATTGTGCGAAAATATGTACAATGTATGTGCTTCACTTGTGGTGATAATCAATTTGGTTTTCGCCGAAAAAAGAAACAATGATGAACTTATAATTGAGTTTCCAAAATCATCATTTCTTATTATACCTAGAAGTACCAAGACTGTCATTCTTTTAATCCTATTCATTCAGATATATAGTGAACATTCTTTTGTTTCTGAAAAAAAGTGAATGACTGTACATTGTTTACATAAAGATAGATTACATTGTACATTTTTGTTAATTTTTTGGTCACATAATCTAGTTAAGTTATTCTTATGTATTTTATACTAATGTTCATTCAACCATAATGCATTCTGAATAATTTCTTACACAATATAAAAGAAACGTTTATACATCGGAATTAGGGATTCATTAATATTCTGTGTTTTTTTATGACTAACATTTTCTACCTCAAGCATAAATAATTACTTACTTACGCCTGTTACTCCTAATGGAGCATAGACCACCGATCAGCATTCTCCAACCCACTCTGTCCTGGGCCTTCTTTTCTAATTCCATCCAATTCTTGTTCATTTTTCTCATTTCCATAAATAATTAGGATACATCAAAGTTACATGGTTATTTTTTCAAAAGGAATGTGCTATTAAAAATAAACAAATAGCTTAGGTGTTTTCAAATCATTGATTAAAAGTTCAAGGTTTTAATTTATATTACAAAATTGATTCTTAAAAATCAATGGAACAATGTAAAGTTTAACATTCAGTATACTACAAATTGAGTTGTTTAGTTTATTATTTTCGCAAAAATGACATTTATTGACAAACAAAGTTCACCATAAAATGATCATATACAAACAATATTATTTCATTGTACAAACATCGGTCGATTTAATTTAATTATTTTACACTCAAATGAGAATATCAGTCGACAAATGTTACTTTAATAATTGAATTCATGAGTCAATTGAAGTTAGACTATCATAGAAAACCTGGAAGCACAGGACGGCCGTCTCATCCTAGTATGGAACTCCTCAACAGTGCGCATCCACGATCCCTCCCCGCACGAGACTCGAACCTAGGACCTGTCAGTCTCGCGCGCGAACGCCTAACCTGTAAACCACTGAGTCGGTATCCAACGGTGTTAGTGTCTAACTTCAACCAATCCACGAAATTGCGCCACTGTCCAACATTGGTATTAGTGAGTTACTATCTCACAATAGACCCGGTTGAACTCTACTGGTCATGGCTTCTCGCTAGAACTCCAGGAAATAACTCTTGAAAACAATCACTTTATTTACAGAATGATAAATTATCAATCAACTCGAAATTATTTGGATATTCTGATGAATGTGTGTCGGTAAGTAAATCTCTAGAATAAATAGTTCTGTAAGTCTTCAACACTTCATGCTAACCTCATTATTTTTGATAGACACATCTAGTAAAGGCGCTCTGTCATGCATATGCACCAGGTCACAAGTAGGTACACTGTGTTGCACATCTACAACTGTTAGCCAGCTTTGTTCGAATGCTTCTCTAAATATCGGTAGCCTTTCACATGTATATTCGAACCTCTTCACTTCTGATTTGACTGGGTTGTCATACTTCAATTATAAAGATTATAGCAACTCACGTACATTTGAGTTTGTTCACATTTAATTTGGTTAAACCCTCCTGTTAACTTAGTTAATGGACAGTCATTCGTACAATAACAACTCAGCTATGCCATTGTACATTTATTAATGTTGTGCTTGTATGAATGTGTGTGCTTGAGCATTGCTTACCGTCTACGCACATATTCATTCTGCTAACTTTAGTGTTAGTCGCTTAAATGATTCGATGACTCATTCATTTCCCTATGTATATGTACATGTACATTTTAATCTTATTAATTCGACTCGCACGCCCACTCACTCGCTCACTCGCTTGCTTTTCCGCATCAGCCTTTCATTCTTGCTTAGTGCATTATCATACTCAAGGTGGTTGATGGATAGTGAACAATTCCATTCAAATGATTGTTCAACGATGATCCGTAGTGTCGCAATTTGGTCTGTGCACAACCGATCGTTACGGAATTCGATCTGCTAATTTCGAAGTTGGGCTTCTACTGAATCCTTCATTTGGTTCAGCAACACTGTTGAAAACCTTTCCTAGTACAGATAGTGGTGTGATGCCTCTGCAGTTACCACATTTGTTCAGGTCTCCTTTCTTCAGTGTATTGATGAGGTGTCCTTTTTCCCAGTCTGTCGGTAGCACTTGTTCCTTGTCCCAAATCTTCCTGATTGGGTCATGGCGCATGTTCGCAGTCCGTGCTATGTTTCACTTCGGCACTTCAGCTGGTATATTGTCAGGTCCCGCTGTTTTCCAACTCGTAACTTGTCTGATGACCATCCTGATTCCTTCGAATGATGGTGGAGCGACATTGATGGGGAGGTCTGTAGGTGCTGCTTCGATGTCCGGTGGATCCAATGGAGCTGACCTATTCAAGAGCTCAAAGTATTCTACCCATCTGTCTCTCTGTTCTTGGATCTCGGTGAGTCTTGCCTTCTTTGTCCTAAACCAGTCTCTCTGGTTTACTATATCTCCCTGCCATTTTCTTCGTTGTGTCATATGGTTGCTTCATATTTCCTTCTCTCGCAGATTTTTCAGCTGTCGTTGCTAGATCTTGCACGTATTTCTGCCTGTCAAATATAATGCTCTTCTTCACTTGCTTGTTTGCTTCTGTGTATTCTGCTTGTCTTGACTTTCTCTGTTCTTGTTCGGCTGGCTGTTGTTAATTGCTGTCTTCTTGTTCTTCCATTTTTAAATCTTGTCCAGTCTTTCCATAGAGATCCATTCATTATGATGATGCTTGTTGCGGCCCAGCACCTCCAGACGTGTTGGAGTTAGTGCTTCTCTGATCCCTTTCCATTTGTCATTTATAGTAGTTTTTCCTTCTTTCAGTAGATCTTGTCATCTCCTCTTCTGGTTCTCACATTTTCCATTCGCCTTCTGAATTTCTTGATGATACAAATATGACCGATCTGGATTTCCTTCGTGTGATCCGGTGAGACTAATGTGGCTTTGTGTGTGCGTTTGTATGGGGATATTTTGCCATCTATAACCAATCTGTTGAAAGCAAATAAATTTGCAAATCTGCTACCATTCTCGTTCCTTTCTCTCAGTCCAAGTCGTCCCATGATATCTTCATATCCAGTGTTGTCCATTCCGACTTTGGCGTTTGGGTCTCCCATCAGGATGGTCAGGTCTTTTCTCGGTCACTTCACTATGGTTGATTGCAGCCCCTCATAAAACTGATATCTATCGTCGTCTTTGTTATCATTGCTGGGTGCACAACATTGGATGGAATTCATTTTGATTCCCTCATTATTTGTTTTGAAGGATGCTTTGATGATCCTGAATCCGTGAGATTCTCATCCTATAAGTGCTCTACGTGCTTCTTTGGACACCATCAGAGCAACTATCTGAGTGTAACTGGAGTACAGCAGCATCTCTCCCCTACCTGACCCTTGCTGTCAAGCTAGGATCCAATGGATTTCACTGATTCCAAGCACGGCTAATTTGTATCTCCTCATTTCCATTGCTATTTAACTGGTCTCCTTGGTCCCCACATTGTCCGGACATTCCATGTACCTATATAAGTTAGTGTTCTGGTTGGTAGAATGGTCATCGTCCTCGTGACTTCCGAAGAGTCTCGACCTTCATCATGAAGCGTCGTTTGATATGGTTGTGTTTTTTTATCGAGATTGTTTCCTACAGAATGAGAATGCCAACCCCATGCCCATCCCTCCTCCTTTATCCGTAGTTGGGACCTGCAGTAGCGTTAGAAGTGCTACAAGCGTTGTTTAACAGAATGTGGTCAACATGAATTGACCATTTTTTAAAGCACTATTTCACTTCACACTTATTAAGCACAAATATCGGTGGTCTGGAGGCCAAACATTCTCCAGCGAATCGCAAGGTTCCAGGCTCGAGTCCTGTGCGAGGGACCATGGACACTCATAAGGCAACAAAATGAAATCTGAATCTAATATCAAGTTGATATCAGTCCACCAACCACTGAATTTCTTGAAGTATAAAGCAGTAATCTTTAATCTGTTTTGAACTTCATATGTGTTCTTCTATGACTTCATTTATGAATTATTTGTGAACATAATCCTTTGAATGAAGATGGAAGTTATGTACATTTCTATATATACTATATTTAACGGTTCGATACTATCAATATTTTTGTTCATTATTGTCATTTACCGTAAATTTTTCTCACCAACTGATTTCTAGGTCCACCAACTTAAATTCAATATCCATCGATATTAATCTAAAACGGTTTTAATCACTGAAAAATATTCCGATTATAATGAATAATTAACAGTTAACTCATTAAATAATCTATTAATAATTATCGGTTGATATGCGAAAAAAGACGATTTTTCACAGTGAAAAATTTGTCAACGACTGAATATAAAGTAGTTAAACAAAACAATTCAGTCAACCAATTTATTTCTCAGTATCTGATCGATTAGTTATGATGGTTAACTAACACTTGTTCTACAGTTATAAAGTATATGATGTGAAAAAGTTTTCTAAACTTGATCTACAAATAAGGAATGAAACAAAGTATTTCATTTCAACTAGTTTTTTAGCATGACTCACCAATAATATATATATTCTTTAGAATAATAATATAACTCCGCCTGGCGGTCCCAAGCCCAGGTAAAGAAGAATGGTTGGACCTCCACATATGACGGCGGAATCATGGAATACAATGGATCTGTTGGATGCATCTAGACGATTTGGACTTCGCAGATGACCTAGCTAATCTGTCCTATACGGAAAAACAAATGCAGATGAAGACAACTAGTGTAGCAGCGGCCTCTGCATCAGTAGACCTCAACATACACAGGGGGAAAAGCAAGATTCTGATAGCTATTTGATGAGAATTCTTTGATGAAACCAAACTTGTTCAGTAAGACATATAGGATGCTTTAGTTCCTCAGGAAACTCAGAATATCAACACTGTACAGTAGCACTATGTAAAGCAATTAGAAGGGAACAGAGCTGAAAACAGAGTTTTACATAAATAATGATTGATTATTTATTGCTTTATGGATATTTTAGCCTTCTGTTTATAACTAGAATAAAAAAAATTGCACCTGGCGTGAAACGGTACAAGTTTAATACGGCTATGGGATTTGTACATACTAGTTAGCTAAGATGTATTTCAAAGCATCGTCACAAATACTCTCAGATAAATTTACACTGAAGCTAAAAGTAGGTTGTGAAACATAGTGGACTATAAATAATTTAATGGCTTTTACAAAATCTTTCTATGAATGTGTTAACTAAACTAGAAGATAATATTACTAGTTGCAAATTTTTAAAACTCTTGTTAAGGTCACACCATTCACGCTAAACATGAGCTTTATTTCTTTGTCCTTAAAATAATATATAGACCATTGTTACTGAATTTTAAACCTTTATAAAAGGATTATAATGATCCATATCAGTCTACTTGCAACATACAAGAACTACATTAAAGTCTGTGTCATAGGTTATAATGTGACTGGCGGTATATTAAACTTACTAAACCTTTTTTTCAAAATAAATGCAAGTTAAACAAATCTTGTTAATGTAATTTAGGCTGAGAAATTTTAGGAAACCAAACTGTTATGATTTCTCTTATTACAACCCAGCTAGTCTTTGTACTTAATATTCTTGGACATTACTTCACTCGACTAGTCCTCAAATGGGAACACGGTTGAACAAGAACGTAATTATATTCCAAATTACAAGGTTGAATGGGAATAGGAATCATAACAAGAGAAACGTTAGTATATTTATATTTTTTACAAAAGAAGACTCGAGAGTCCAATCCAAGTATCCGCTAGTGCTGATTGGTTAAGAAATAGCCAATCAGCCTGTCGGGACACAATTCTACGCGGAACATGATTTGATCCAATCTATATCATGCTATCACAAACAAAATGTTTATTGGTAATATTAATACTAAACAAAAAACCAACTATCCTAGACTACAGAGTGTAAACAAATAGAGTATGTTTCAGAATTTCATTAACATCATTTAATGATACTCGTCATTTAATTAATATTTGCATTGTTCCACTCATATATGGACGATGTGTTATTTTGAGAAAATGTGCATATATACATTAGAAAATCAGCTAAATCGAAACTTCCAGTAGTTTCCAATTACTATTTGTAGAAGTATATGTATGGATCTGTATTTTTACAGCAGCAGCTAAATAGGGATAGAGTTTAAAACATGTACAGGGTTATCTAAGATTCTTAAATTCAATAACTCTTCACATTTAAAACAAGAATTCATGTTCTATGAGAGATTTTTTCAAAATTAAGTTACATTTTTGTGCATGTATCTGTCAATAGAAAAAAATGTTAATATCTTGCCAGATATTGCATAACAGTTTCTATTCGTTATTATAGGTATGTACCATATTTACTGAATGGCAAACATCAAAATTCAATGGTTTCAAGAATACAGTCAGACAAAGTTGGATAGTATTAAAAATAATTGTTAGAAAGAAATTATTTGCTGTGTATCCTCCCACGTATTCTAAATAGCTTAGAACAAAAACCACTAGAATTTCTATAAAGACATTTACTGAAGTAAACATTAAACAACACTTACCAATTAAGCAACATTACACAGTGTTTAAATCCTATTTTCATATTTGGTTAACGGTTGAAGAATAATTAAAAAACTTGAAAATTAATATTATTAATCAAATAACATCTTATTAATGTGGTTCAAAAGACCTTCCAAAACCAATATAATTCAATGAAAAAGAAAATATGCCGAATACAGTTAAATGGTTTTTCAAATGTTTTATGAATGGAAATGGTTAATCGTGAAATGACATAGAAGATTTGTAACTCAGTTAATGTTAGGATCTCTGAGCTAGACAGTTTATCTGCAAAACATTCACTACTGTTCTGTACAACATCAGAACATACTTCAAGTAGAAGTAAGCTTCTTGACCATTCCACAAACTATAAATCCGTCCTTTGTGATCACTGTTTCCGACTGTCTGCCTTCACTCTTTCATTATCTTTATATTTCATTGTACTTTGATTGACTGTTTTGTTTTGTTGAACTGTGACCATGTAGTTGTTTGAGCTTCTTCAAACAGATTGATAAATTACGTTTTTATTGATATAATGTTATTTACAGATTAGCTTGTAATGTCATGTATCTAGAAATTGCATTATTGAAATTTCCTAGATCGAGAACTATGAAATTTCTTCAACTGAATTTGTGTCCATCCTTATTCGTACACACTGATATACGTTAGCATGTCAACCCTTTTCATTTATATTCTCTGTTCATGTATATATCAGTAAATGAGAGCTTCTCTCAGTTGATCCTTTATGTCATATAGATAGTATTCGATTTTGCTTTCTTCACTGTTGAGTATTCCAGTCTGTACGTAAGAAAATGAATTTACCATATCGGCCTGTAACAGTTCTGTTAGATCAAAAGTGGATTCATAAAACATGCCATATCATTGTGCTATTACGTTGCACTTAAACAACAACTCTTTAAATAGGAACGAGGGTTTTCGAGACCAAAATTTACTTCTTTTTTAGTCGATTTGTAATTTAATATTAAATAATGTTTCTATATTGTTAAATGATTTAGTTAAATTATTGCCACTAGTAAATTGTATCATCCACTGTTCATACAGATGATAAGTAATTAGTCTCATAAATTCTCTTAAATACTTATCAAGAGAAATATTAAAATAAAGTTATGAGTGTAGGTGAAGTGTACAGCATTCACTAACACTATATAATTTTAAAGGGTAAGATCATAAGTCAGTTGAAGCTAGACCATCATGGAGAACCTGGAAGCACTAGACGGCCGTTTCGTCCCATTGTGGGACTCTTCAGCAGTGCGCATCCACGACCTCACCCTCTGCGAGACTCGAACTTGGGACCTACTGGTTTCGCTCGCGAGCACTTAACCACTAGACCACTGAGCCGGCATCCAACGGTGTTAATGTCTAACTCCAACTATATAATTAGTATGACTTAATTAAAATAAAATTTGACTAACCTAATTGGGTACAAATTCAATGTATGAATGAAAATATCTAATAATTCATTATAAAGTTAGGTTCAACTAGGTTTAATAAATAGTTTATTATATTAATATAATTTTTATATGCTGTATTCATTATTTCAAGTTTTCTTTATTTCATTTCTTTCTTTTTTTTTCTTTTTTCCTTAATACTCTGATTTATTCACTTGATTAAATGACATTTATTGAACTGAATTAGTAAAATATTTCGACCTAAGGACATTATACTATTTTGTAAATATATTTTACTACTAAATGTAGATAGAAACTATTGTTTTTTCAAACACAATTAATCAACTGTTGAGTATGAACATACTCAAAATGAAGTTTAATGACAGTTTACGTCAATACAATAACTTTATATTAATTTTTCCTTATACTTCATTAATTGATTTTGTTTATATTGAACTTTAGAAATTTATACATAAGTGAACTAGAAATGTAAAATACTCCTTTACATGAAACAGAATAAGTTATAAACTCTAATGCCTATTAGATTTAATAAATATTGTTTTTACACCTCATTATTAATCAACATTGAGAAGTATTAGCCCTTTCTAAATAGTTTTTAGTTTGAAATTCTATTTGTAAACCTTTTGTCATCCATATATAATGAAGGTCCACGGGTGAACGCAAGGAAGTTGTAAGAAGCTCCAAAAGACCCGAAGATATTCCATCCAATCACCTCTGGGAAGAATCCCTACGTGTAGCTTCCCGATTGGACAATGCTAATAACCCCTGTGTGCTATAATGATGATTTCGTTTATACTAAAAACTATAAAAACCAAACTTTTTTTTGTACTATAAATGACATTGTCTGGAATAAAATTCCTTTCAGTTGTCTTCTGTCTTCTCACTTGCGACTTGGAAGGGTTCTAGCGTTCATGTGCTAAAGTTATATGTGGTAATATCAAGTCCATATCAGCTATTCTAGCTTCTGCATAGACTAATTTTTGTATTCTTCTCAATCCACATTCCGACCTTGCTGATTATTCACTCATTAACCATGACTGTTTTTATGTGATCGTATGTGTGTTAATTGCTCACCCTATTCATTACTTGGCTGTAACTTATTTTTGTCTGGATATAAATATTGAGTCATGCTTGATAAAAACGAGTTGGCTCATACGCCTTCTCTACTTCGCGTCATATCATTCCTCTGTTTGTCTGTCTGGTTCAATGAGTGTATCGAATTTACATATTCAAAATTCATTCTCGTATTTGACTTATTTCATTGCATTATTCTCTAACGCCAATTAAGTCGATAAAAATATACGAGGGTTTGAGGTGTTTATATTTCAATAACAATCAGCATTCGATTTAACTGGATATAGGGCCACAGAAAATTAATGGTTACTTACATTAAATTGAGAGTCTCAAATATCGATAATTATAATTTTGTGCAGCATAATAAATGAACCAATGATTATTTATTATGAATTGTAAAATTAAATATCAGTTCATAATATCATTGAGTACTATTGTATTTGTATTGTTTGGTGGATTAGTTTTCCTGTATTGCTGATATCCTCCATGTAATTTATTTCAAGATTTTGTGTTATATTTTGGCATTAACATCATAATTAATTCCTAATATTTTCTAAGCAGAGTTGGATAGTGATAGTGGAATCCAGGATATACGTTTAGTCTTATTTACGACACCCTAGTTGGATGCACCTGAGCTCTGGTATTATCGTTCGCGGCAAGACTCTAACCCAATACTTTTCTCCCCAAACGCCCAACGCATTATCCACTTAATCCAGCTGAATCTAACTCCGCTGAAAAAGTGCCTAGGATACAGGGTCAGTATCAATTCAATCAGCTCAGGATGCACAAATATCAATGGAGACTGATCAATTGAAATTCTTGATCTAAACAATGCTTACAGATGAA
Organism: Schistosoma mattheei; assembly: GCA_944470405.2. Taxonomy (NCBI): domain Eukaryota; kingdom Metazoa; phylum Platyhelminthes; class Trematoda; order Strigeidida; family Schistosomatidae; genus Schistosoma; species Schistosoma mattheei. Next base: position 31,455,898 of record OX103945.1, read on the forward strand.
TTCATTCTGGATCGTTTGATTTCTTCCTTACTTTAATTCCTATTAGTTTTTCAAACAGCTTCAACATGTAAACATCCATCATATTTATGTGTTTCTTTAAGCTAGGAAACATTAGGAAATGAGAAGGAACATAAATAATCAATAATGTCTTTTACCATCATTTGAAATAATGAAAGGTTTTGTTAAAGAGCTGTTCGTTTTCAATCACAGTGATTAAGAGTCAGACATTTTTCTTCATTGACTTATGGAAGTGAACTTTAACACCTGATTTTGTGTGAATGAATTCATATGTACTTACACTTTATTATACCATAAGATGCAAAAAGAAATTTATACATGAAGGATATCATTAGTGTACGATGAAATCAGACTAATTAACATTGTAAAAGTATTCAGATATCTGTTTACTAGTTTGTTCATAATGAAGGCCGAAGTGGTTCCTGTAAACTTTGAAAATCGTCAAGTCTATACTCAGCACAGTATAATTTCTTTGTTAAAATCTAGAGGGGATATGATAAGGAATAGTAAAATCAGATAAGTTTGGCACGAAATATCAAACCAAAAACCTGCAGGATTATTTAGATAGTAAGTCAATAGAAAACTAATCCTAAAGTATACAAAATATAGAGAGTGTAGTGACTCACTTTTATCACGAGAACACGACTGGTTTAATGAAAACAATTATTATTATAACCAGCTGTACCAGTGCTTGTTTTAATGTGCTTTTGTTTAACTGTGCTAAAAACATCCATTATACTTTGATTGTGACCTCGCGCGAATTCGGTTACGTTCTGTAACCAAGCTTGTATCCTGGCACGATCTCGGTATCCTTTCGATACCACGAGATCGCCAGCGAATATATCTCGATTTGGTCCATTAACTGCCTTCTGATATTTGGCTTCCGGGGGATTTTATGCATATCCTGGCACGCGTTCTTTTATAGTGGTGTTCATAGTCAATCGCGACTCGACATCACACTACAAGAGTAAGGCGAGATCGTAGCAAACGTTCAAATAAGAGTAAATAATATTAGATGGCTCATCTTAATAGAATCAACAATCTTACTGGTAAGGTATGATTCAAACAGAATGCCTAATTGATAGACTAGTCCAGTCAGACATATCGGTTCAATGTCAAATGACGGCTGAAAGATGCTGACCTCTGCACACTATTGGTCGAACATCTACCATTGTTTTCTGACGGACATATACCCATATTAATGAATGAGCTATTGCTTATATTCTTATTCAGACTAACCAATAAAAGCTTCCCGCTCACTCTTTGCTTTCTCACTCAAGTAGCTGGTTGGGCTTGTGTATATTAAACGCGTACATCAGTACCAGAGTCGGACGACCACCTAGCACAACATTTTTGGTTACAGACTAACTCACTAGTTATTTTCTATATTTAAATGCCAACGTACAATTAGACACTAAAAGGAATAAGGCATAAGAATACTCGGGTAAGATCAAGAAACTTCCTTAGGACGAATTAAAGTGAATCTAACTGAATGCATGTATTGTAGTAGTTTGTAGGTCCGATAATAACATTTTAAACAGAAGACGGCTAACTGGTCAATTTAAAAGAAGACAGTGCACCAAGTAAAATGAAAAATGAAGCCCTTCTATTTATTTATAAATGATGAGACAGAATTTGATCAGGACTACAACATATAGCATTGATCATATAGCAGCTCATGCACATTTGAGTTTGTTCACATTTAATTTGGTTAAGCCCATTTGTTAACTTAGTTAATGGGCAGAGTCATTCGTACAATAACAACTCAGCTATACCATTGTACATTTATTAGTGTTGCGCTTGTATGAACATGTATGAAGCTGAGTGACCCTCCCCACTGGGGTCACCAGGTTTTAGAAACTGAAGGCACGCTTTAACGATGAGTGCTAACCATTATAAAACTTTGATCTAGGGTTTCCTGATAGCAAACTATACTAACCTTATATTTCACCAGTCCTACTGGTATTTTTACAGAAGTTTTCATAGAATAAATACCCTTCTGGCTTCCGAACTGTACACTGATAGATTTTTGGACTGTGGGGTTCAAAGATTCTTGAACCATTTCAGTGTGTCTTTACACTCTAAGTTAATTTAAACAAATAAAAGTTCATGGAGTTGGTACTTTACGAATAAAGCCACATCCATATGAAGAATTTATTTATCACTGAACAGGGTTGTATGTTCTAGTAGGCAGTCAAAATAAATAATAACATGACTAATTTAAATAAAACTTCGTGCATCTGACTACTATCAAATAAATTCTCGTTACTATAAATATTGAATCATAAACTAGACTATTCTATCGTTCTTTGTTCTATTCCAACAGCCCGAATACAGAATAAAAGAAGATTAGTTAAATTTGTCTTTGGATTAAGTTAATGTTAGTAATTAATATTAAAATCATTTGACAAGACAATAGATCTTGCTCAGTTGTCTTTTAGTAGTAAAATACCAAGAAACTACTTGAGAATAATTTAATAATGTCAGGTATAGCCATTAAAAGAAATATTTCTGTGATTTTGGACTACTCATTAGTAGTCTATTTTCTATTTTGAGATGTATCAACATTTATAAACGTTACATTTGACCACATATTGATGGATTAAAACAAAATTGTCTAGTCATAATTAAAATACTTTAACTCAACTGTAATTGTTAAATCTTGAGTGAGGAATCTAAAATTCTATATAATCTATCCAAAGAACATTTTTAATAATTAAAATATATCAAAGAGAATAATATCACTTTATTAACTCTTTCTGATATAAAAATTACAGGGGTAATATTACTGGATTGACAGTGTTATGTAGATGAAGTGAAGAATATTTTGTCTGACATTAGAAAAATGTCAACATTTTGTACAAAGAAATAATAGGATAGAAATAAGAACTGCAGGAGAACTTTAGGACGCTTGAAAATAGTGTAAACTAGGTTCAGAATCACACTCGAAAATTCCTAAAAACTGAGATATTCTAGTTACATGGTACTCTGTTTGCACTACCTACATAAGTCATATGAGCACATAGTACCTGTTGTGTCTTTATGTTCGGTTAGTTTTTGGGTGATTTTATCCACCAATCAGAATACGATTTATACAATCTTAGCACTGTGCCAAACCAATGACGTTCGACCGGTATGAGCAGCCTAGCTTCCTTATTAGTCCTATGTTCACCTAGCACGTCCAGTTGAGTTCAGAACACCAATACCAGCTTCCACTATGCGATTCGAATCGAATAATTTATTTCAGACATACTGGGTTTATATATCAAAAAACAGACCGCAACGCACTATAAAATAGGAAATAACATTGGTCACAATAAAGCCAAAAGTGACTATGAATGTGGGAGGCAGTAGTCAATAAACTGAACATAGCTTAAGAATCGTAAATCGTACAATAATAAATTATAGGTCAAAATAAAACTTATAATAAGAGGGATATAGATATACATAATCTAGTTACTGAATATTTATACCATGAGAATATATAAATAATATTAGTCCATTAATAGGTCTCAGACGTTACTCGTAATGTAATCCTCGCTAGGATATAACAGTACCCCCTCATTCCATTTCAGATGTGTCTAGATCACCATGTCATTTAAATTTTAGGATAATTCCAAAGAAAAGAGGTGACTATTTCAACTGTTTTGAACACAGCGTACACTATGTTTCGATATTAGGCGATAGAACGCAATCGACAGAAAACTTTGAACCTAGGTTTCATGCATAACACTCGTTATTACTTAAATTTCAATTGATGTGCTTACCTCAGTACTACAGGTGTCTGTCGCTACTAGAATTACTCAGTGGAAATGTCCCGAAGTGTGACACTGATTATCATAGGTAAGAGAATCTGTTCCATTAATACTACAAGTGTGACTTGATGATAAGTTTCAGTTAACGCTAAACCTAGGTTTATAGTTTTCTTTTAATTGCCAGCAATCATCTGACAATTTAATAATGTGAATTTTAACAACAATGTTAAATAATCACAGTCTAACTGTGAATGTCAGTAGTACACCTGACTGAGAAGTATTGATAAGCAATTTATCACAGTTGACGTCTTCTCATCAATCCTTAACAATTAACAAATATTGAGACATAATAAACTTCCGGATATTTTCTTAACAACAGTACTGAAAATGAAGAACTTGATTTTGTTTGAAATAAGAATGACTGTGCATAAGCTAATTATTTACACAAGGCTCACCATCATATTAATTCAGTATTATTAATATACATTTTTTGTATTCTAAAATTATTGTGTACATGACATCGATAATGAATATTCTCGATAAACGCTCCACCATAGATTAGAAGAAAAAAATTCAGTATACCAAGCTGAAAGAAGTGTATTGCCTAGTTGAATACCAATTCAATATAGTGCAGAATTCTATATCTCCATAAAATAAATCTCAATGATGTTTTCACCGGACTTATTTTCTTTGAAGATCTTCATTTCAACCATACAATGTAATACGGTAAAATCACAGTTAAAACAAGTAAACACTTAGTCTTTAACAATTCATCTTTGCATGGAACGCAAATGAGTGTAATTAGTGAAAAAATTTAAAGGGAATATACTCGGTCAAAGAGAAGGAGGCTCGAAACACATATAGGCACATACTGAACAGTATTAAAATGTTCAGAACAATTGATTGACTATGAATAACACATATAAATAAAAAGAGTACAACTGAATGAAAAAACGAGACATCAAGGTCAGATTGCACCAATGTGAAGGGCGTTTAAACTAAATTATTACTGTTCATTTTAATTATGGACATAACTAACAGTTATAACATGTTAAAACAAAATGGAAATATTTAATTGTAGAACCCAAATAGGTTATTTCAACTCCTATTGATGTTAATTGGGTAAAATTTGGTATAACCTTATGAAACCTTATTTGTATACGCCTAATTCGTTAAAAAAATCAATTCGATTTACCTCAAAATTTCTTATCATTTAGAAACAGTTTAAAGTTCCAACAAACGATATGAATAGTAGCAAATACTTGTAATGATATGACAAAAATTTAAAAAACCGACTAGTAAGTCAGCAATGTATGGCACAAATCATGATATTGTCCATTCTAGTTGATGAGGAACTATAAAATAAAATGCACATACTTAATTTTTTTTTAAAATCTTTTTATTCTGTACACAAGAACTTGTTAAATACTTGGGCCACAGAACTATAATTTTTCTGAAAGTGTGGAGAATATTTGTAGCTCAGGATGAGGATAGTGGAGGCGTTATGTTGGCTGAGCTGGATGATTTAGTAGTGAAGCGTTTATTGTTCATTATCAGAAGGGGATTTTGTGAAGATTTTAGAAAATTAATAGTTGAATTCATGAGTCAATTGAAGCTAGACCACCATTGGAACCTGAAAGCACTGGACGGCCGTTTCATCCTAGTATGGGACTCCTCAGAAGTGCATATCCACGATTGTTCCTCTAAAGGACGTCAGATCAGCACATAATCCAGAGGGAAATCTCTTGTATTTTTAATGTCGTAATAGAAATATTTGATGAATTGAAATCTTAATTTATTTTATTCTCTTATAATCATTAATTTCTTATACATTATTTCTTTACATGGCATTATATATTGGTTTTGTTTACATCTTGCTTTCAATCTAACCCATTTCGGAAGTTTTGAACATGAGATTTATTTCATTTCACATGTACGTTATTAGCATTTGTCTTAAATATGAAAAAAAATTGAACCGATTTCATTTACTGACAGTTCCTTTTGTCTTTTCAAGAGATAAGAAACAAGGAGATAAGAATGTTAAATGAAGGATATCCGGCTTATACAAATACTTGTTTATAATTACATAATGGTTGGTGGGGGTTGAAATTTATAAAATATATATGTATCGATGTTTTTCATCCCATGTTTGATAGAAATTAGGTTGCTCATTTGCATAAATTCAATGAGACATATGAAGATGTATATACCAGTACACAGAAAGTTTTGAAAGAGGATATAAGAAAAAAGAAATATTATGAGGCAAAAATAATATTCAAAGAAATATATTCATTCTTGTAGAGCTTCAAATTATTCCAAAAATGTTTAAATGGTCAAACAATGGTAGTTATCTTTGTTTAAGATCAATCTATTTTTAACTAAATATATTTTTCTTTTCATTTATGTGGTTTTGTTGTTTATATTGAAGGATAGTTCTGTGATCGATAGTTGTCATTCAAGATTACAAGTGGGATCTATTCTCAATAAATTAAGGTTAAATAGAAAACTAAACGAATGTTGTAGAAATTATCATAATAATTATAGATTAGCAGGAAAACATAACAGAAAAGATTGTTATTGTGTTATTTTGTGTTGAATATAACTTCGATTTTTCGTCTTATGAAAGACACTAATCCTAATTTTAGTGTAATTAGTATATCACCATCATTAGGAAGTTTCGAAATGATTCGTAAATTTCTAACACAAAAAACGATGGAATATGAATCCAAACTACTGGCAAGCATCACTAATATTTCTGCAATTTGGTGTCAATTTATCCTAGTTTTCATTATAGTCAATTTGACTGGTACCAACTTCTCAAGTCTTGATAATTTATTAAATAATAACGAAACGACCGTCCAGTGCTTCCAGGTTTTCCATGGTGGTCTAGCTTTAATTGACTCATGATCTCAACTATTAATATCAATATAATTTTACTGAAAACACCAAGTATAAGGATACTGAATCTCTAACTTTACATATACCAGTACAGACACTGCGACTCGTAAATGTGTCTTATCATTAAACAAAGAGAACTTGTTACTAATTCCAACCATCCGATTTATCTATTTTTATTATCTATTCTGTAATCAATTCATTTAAGTAAAAATTAACCAAGTTTTATCAAATATTCACAAAACAGAAATAAAATAAAATAAAACAAAGATCATGTTTGAATTTTAAGATTCATTAGATAAGTAAATAATAATTGGCAATGTTTCTGTCATTGCCAAAAGAAAACTAGTTCAATGATGATTTTATATAACAAAGCGTAAATTATCTTCTTCCAGCAAGCTGAAGAAATTCATCACGTAATTTAGCATTGTCTTTTAAATCACCCATCATAGTTGTTGTTATTGTGGTTGAATTGATCTTTTGTACACCACGCATAACCATACACATATGTGTAGCTTCAATTATTACACCAACACCTTTAGGATTTATTGCTTCTGTCAATGCTGTAGCAATTTCCTTAGTAAGTCTTTCTTGTACTTGTAATCTACGAGAAAATATTTCAACAATACGAGCTAGTTTACTTAAACCTAGAATTTTTTTATTTGGTAAATAACCAATTGAAACACGTCCAATAAATGGTATCATATGATGTTCACACATTGAAAACATTTCAATATCTTTAACTAATACCAATTCATCATGATTTTCTTCAAATATAGCTTCATTCAGTATATCACTGACACGTTCTTCATAACCTTTAGTAAAATATAACATAGATTTAGCAGCTCTTTGTGGTGTTTTTAACAAACCTTGACGATTTGGATTTTCACCGACAGCAATTAAGATTTTATGAAATGCTGAAATTAAATCCGTATAATGATCATTTATACCTTCTGTAATAATACTGGCAGTATCTGATACACCTAGCATACTACCACCTAACGTCAAAAAATTTCGAGGATAATCTCTTTGCATATCCCATAAAGATATTTGACTTTGTTTACGACTTGACTGTAAACTTAAACATTCTAAATGAGTAGTTGGTTTTATATTTAATTGTGATTTAGATAATAAGGATTGTTCATGATTATTAGTATTGTTCAATTTTGAATTTTTATTTTTATAATAACGATTATTGTTTTTATTTCTAATATTGTTTGATTGGATTGATAAACGTGGTTCATAATTTTCACATCTAACACTGAAACTAGATGATCGTTCTCTTGGTGATATATTATCATGAGATGTATTTAATAAGTTGTTAAATTTAAAAGTGTTCATATGATTTCCATCTTGTCAGCATTGATATTACTGCCATGAGTCACAGTACTATCAATAATAGTAGTAGTAGTAATATTAGTAGATGTAGTGGTAATTGGATTATTTGTTTTTGTTGTTGTTTTAGCATTCTGAGTACTGTTATTTCTTTTTAAACCACCGGTAAATGTTTCACGTGTAAAATGAAATCTTTTTTTCAATAATTGATAACCTTTAATTGGACGTTTAGGTGGTTCATTAATTAAACTCACTCCAGATGATTCTACTAAATTTGAAGTATCAACAAAATCTGAATCATTTAATAAATGTTTCAATGTTAACTTTTCATTGAGTTCTCGTTCAAGATTAACGGTAGTTTCATTAATTTCATCATCATTTTTAAGAATTAAATAGGATGCATTCATTTCTTTTGATGACATTGTCATCTTGGTATTTATAGGTAATGATGAATGGGATTGGTGTTTGATTTTATTTTCATTCATATTTAACACATGAAATACTGAATATCGTAACATGTGTAATGTGTGTACATATGTAGTTTTCTTTTTGTAATAATTTAATGCAATAATCTGAAATTTTAATGAGTATAAACAAAGATTAGAAGTTTAAAACGAATTATATTCACTAATTGAATTTATTATTCAGTTTATCTATATATTATTACAAGAACGTGTGTATCATGATTATCCGAACTAATTAAGTTCACTTTGTCACAATGATTTATTTTTTCTTAATAACGAAGCGAACGAAACCTATAAGTAAAAACAGAATATTGACTAGAGAAGTTCTTAAATAAAAATTTGAATTTATAAACAAAGATGGATAGTGGCTTGCAGTGGATATCGTGACGAGCATTTTGTCCTATTTGGAACTCGTCAGCTGGGTGTACTTGCATCACAGAATTCTATATTGTACCAAAATATAATATTGAATAAAGACATTAATAATATTAATAATAATAATAGATATTTACTCAGTAACTCGAACCCAGTACCGTTCGCTTAAAACTTATTTACTTACTTAAGTCTCTTACTCCTCGTGAAGGAACATACGCCACCCACCAGCATTCTCCATACAACCATGTTCTGCTCAATACTTTACAATTCTTTCCAGTTCTCATTCATCCGATTCATTTCTCCTTCTATTTCCCCACGAAATGTGTTCTTTAACCTCCCTCTCTTACACTTCTCTTCACGATTCCAAGTTACGGCTCGCATCGTGATGCAGTTTGGTGATTTGCCTAATCTATGTCCTATCCATTTCAATCGTCTTTTCATAAGTTCCTCATCATCTAAAAGTTGGTCTGTTCTCTCACACAGAAGGCTGTTACTGATGATATCCAACCAATCGATGTTGAGTATCTTGTGTAGACAACTATTTATAAATAATTATACCTTCTTGATGATGGTTGTAGTAGTTCTCCATGTTTCAGCTCCGTGCATTGGTTCAAGGTCAAAACGAGTCATGCATTAATGAATTTTACAATGTTATATATTAAAAATGGTGAACGTTTGCATCTGTTACGACATAAATATTGCAAAATTATGTTGTGCACTTTTTTCTACTCACGATTCTTTCTTTTTGTTATACTACTATTATATTGATTGTGACTTGACACTTAACTCCAAATCATTTTGACCTTTGTTAAATGACTTTTCGAATATGTAAATAACACAATTTTGAAATATATGTGTCGTAACAGATAAAAACGTTCACCTTTTTTTATCTTCTTGATGATGGTTTTCGTAGTTTTCCAAGTTTACGCCCCTTACAGTAGAACTGCCTTCAAGTTTGTTTTGAAGATTCTGACTTTGATATTGGTTGAAAGTTGCTTTGAGTTTCATATGTTCTTCACTTGCAGGAATGAGGCCCTTGCTTTGCCGATCCTTGCCTTTACGTCTGCATCTGATTCCTCCTTGTTCATCAATGATGATTCCCAGGTATGTGAAGGATTCTACATCTTCCAGAGTTTCGCCATCAAGTGTGATTGGATTACCGTTCTCCTTGTTGTATTTGAGAACCTTGGTTTTCCCCTTGTTTATGTTGAGGCTTACTGATGCAGAGACTGTTACTACACTGGCTGTCTCTATCTGCATTTGTTCACGTGTATTGGACAGAAGAGCTAGGACATCTGCGAAGTCCAAATCGTCTAATTGGTTCTGAGCTGTCCATTGTATTCCGTGTTTTCCCTCAGTTGTCGAGGTCTTCATAATCAGATCGACCACCAGAAGAAAGAGGGAGGGAGAGAGTAGACAGACTTGTCTGACTCCAGTCCTTACGTGGAATGCATTTGTCAGCTGTCCTCCATGCACGAATTAGTACTATAGTCCGTCGTATGAGTTCCGAATAATGTCGGCAATCTTCTCAGGAATCCCATAGTGTCGAAGAAGTTTCCATAATGTTCTTCTATCCACACTGTCAAACGCCTTTTCATAATCAATGAAGTTGATTTATAGTGACGAGTTCCACTAAACTGATTGTTCGACGATGATCCGTAGTATCGTAATTTGGTCTCTGCGTTTGCTTAGCTACTGAGTCCTGATAGCTACTTGCTTGTAAACAATACCAAGTGAATTTAAAATTTGGATTTATTATGATTAATAAAGTCTGGTTTTATTTAGTAAAAATGAATATTGACTAAAAGGCTCTTCCGATTAGGAAACCTTACAAAATGGCCGAAATTATTGATAATTAATTTTAAATAGTTATAAAGCACTCTATTCATTTGTTTTTTCAGGAATTTCCAAGCCAAAATAAATGTATTCACATTCAAGTGTATTGTGATTAAAAGGGATTCAAACTACTCCTTTCATTTAGTTTCAAGATGAATTCATACTTTTCACTGGAATTGGATCGGGTTTTTGAGAACTGATAATTTATGATAGTTAACATTGGCTGGTTATTTAAATGAAGATAGTTATCCATTCACGATAATGAAAAGCAACGTTTGGGGATGATCAAATTTTACCGCGAATCGATGTAGCTTGGAAGTGCGAAGCATCCGATGCCAGCTCAGCCGTCAAAAAGTAATAGGCTAATCACAAGACGTTAAAGTTCTGGCCTTAATTTTTGACTATGTCTTTAGTAAACACCATTGAGAAATCTCATAGTTACACAAAATAGATGTCCACTTCACTCTAATTCTTAACGGGACTCCGAATGATATCAGTCAATCAGTGGTTATGTAGACTTAAAAAAAAAAACATTTTAATTACATTATTCACTTTAATTATACTCCACATAGAGTATTTACACTGTTGAAGTGTGAACCTCTAAGATCTCTACTTCGAAATTGATTAAACAGATTTTTAGTGTCCGCATAATCATAAAATGACTTATAAAATTGCGTTGACTAAACCATCCGTACATTTCTGATATGAATATTTTGTCCGGAATAACTCCCAACTACATTTCGATAGCAGGGTACCAAAACTACTTTATCCCCCAGCTCCAAATACTCTTAAAATAAATTTTATGTGGAAGATTTATCTGATACAGACAAAACAAGATCGATTCATACTTGAATTCAGTCCATTATGAGAAAAATTGCATTCATTAATCACTAGTTGGAGAATTATTTTAAACTGCACACATATTACATGAACGATGGATCATACTGAATTAATTCATGTAAATGAAAGTGTAATGAAATTTAATTAAAGTCATTTGAAATCAGTTTATCATCTTACGATCTATTTCCTCATAGTACATTTCAGGATATTAGGAGGATTTGAAGATTTAACATTCCCGATAACTTTATCATCAAACGAAAGGAGTTATTATGCCAGAATCATATTATTTGTTGATAGGATATATTTAAAATCAATAATGAATTCAGCAGTTTAAAAATCCCCATAGAATATTAAGAAAAGAAGAATGTTTGAGTGAACAATTGTTTTCAATAAATTCATCATCTGACTCTACAATTATAAGTCCATAATTATTGTGATATTTAACAAAGGCCAAAATAAGCCATGTATTTGACATGAATTTTACAATGTTATTTGTTAAAATAAGGTGAACGTTTTTATCTGTTACGACACATATATTTCAAAATTGTGTTATTTACATATTCGAAAAGTCATTTAACAAAGGTCAAAATGATTTGGAGTTAAGTGTCAAGTCACAATCAATATAATAGTAGTATAACAAAAAGAAAGAATCGTGAGTAGAAAAAAGTGCACAACATAATTTTGCAATATTTATGTCGTAACAGATGCAAACGTTCACCATTTTTAATATATAACATTGTAAAATTCATTAATGCATGACTCGTTTTGACCTTGAACCAATGCACGGAGCTGAAACATGGAGAACTACTACAACCATCATCAAGAAGGTATAATTATTTATAAATAGTTGTCTACACAAGATACTCAACATCGATTGGTTGGATATCATCAGTAACAGCCTTCTGTGTGAGAGAACAGACCAACTTTTAGATGATGAGGAACTTATGAAAAGACGATTGAAATGGATAGGACATAGATTAGGCAAATCACCAAACTGCATCACGATGCGAGCCGTAACTTGGAATCGTGAAGAGAAGTGTAAGAGAGGGAGGTTAAAGAACACATTTCGTGGGGAAATAGAAGGAGAAATGAATCGGATGAATGAGAACTGGAAAGAATTGTAAAGTATTGAGCAGAACATGGTTGTATGGAGAATGCTGGTGGGTGGCGTATGTTCCTTCACGAGGAGCAACAGGCGTAAGTAAGTAAGTTATGTTTGTTTGATCATCTCTGTAATGAATTCAATAAAATAATAACAAGTATATTTCAACTCATTCTAGCCTGAGTCCTAATTTACCTTTTCCCTATAAATTAATTCATCGTTCTTAAACAGTTACCATTAAATATTATGAATATAACGATATATTTAAAGTTACTAGAATTTAATTACATTTCTGAACATTATGAAAGTACTAAATAACTCACCGATAAAACTATATATGAATCTTTGTTATTTGTTATTAATTGTCGAATTAGAAATGACTGAACTATGTTAGTAGTTTGGATTTTTCATTGAACTCTACATATTTTATCAAACTAGCATAACAAGTGGCTTTAGTTTGATTGGCTACTGATTTATCTTAAATGTTATTATTATTATTAGTAGTAGTATTAGTAGTATAAATCCTATAACTCAATATTCACCCACTCATTCACTTGTTCCTTCATTCATTCATTCATTCATTCATTTATTCGTTGATTTTGAGGAGAAGAGAAATAATTAATGACATAAACCAATCTGATTTGACAAGCATCTTTAAACGAAAAACTGATAAATGAAGATAATTCAATGGGTTTTTTCCTAGTTTTTACTTATTCTTCGAGTTAAATCTTATTGCAAATGAGATATAACTCTTCTGTGTAATTTTAATGACTGCATAAATAAGTAAATTTTCTATCCGATCAACTGAAATATATGATTAATTAATTCACAAGTCACATTTTGTAACAATTAAGGAGTTCCACAGTAGGACGAAACGACTGTCCAGTTCTTTCAGATGTTCCATGGTGGTCTAAGTCCATAAAAACCCCTTCTGAAATTAAGTGTATATTTAAAACTATTGTTCAGTCGTCTTCATGAATAATATTCAAAACAATATTCACTAAAATTACACGAAGAAGGTCAGTAGAATGAAGTGTGGTGTGTGCTACTGATGTGTGGGCTGGAATGATAATGATTAGTTGTATGCTTAGTCAGACAAATAGATAGTCTGACAGGTGTCAGATGAGTTATATATTCCCCTATCCTTATAATAATTATTATTGATTGGTCATTATTGTTGGATTGCGTCGGTTTTTGGTGTGAAAATATATTTACGTTCTGGTCAGGCTAATCATGTGTTCTTGATCTGAGTTGTGTTGGAGTCCTGTAGAATAGACACTGGGAGGGCATCTAGTGTAGATATTCGTCTAAGGTAAATTAACATCTCATACGTGTAAAACGTAGAACATTAGATGACGTAAAACTGAGCGTTATAACAGTTGACGACGGGGTGAAAATCAAAGAACCAAGGGTACAAAACCACAAGTTATAACAGCTACTGACATCGACAGATATAAGTAGTATGCATCATCAATCGAAAGTGAAATACCTGGAGGCAGAAGGTTAAAAAGATCAAAGAAAAGAGAACAAGAGCAAAGACGGATTGTTGGGGAAACGAAAGAACAATGACTTCTGGAATGATTGGTTAACATTTTGCAAATGCAGTATTTACCGTATGGGTCTCAGATTTTACTAATATGTTCTGTAATTTTGTATTCAAATACATTCGATTGTCCCTACTTGTGTTGTCGTTCACTACCGAGGGAATCAGAATTTTGCTTTTCTATACCCTGGATTCTCTACTATTTTACTTGAATGAATCTGAATAAAATTGAAGCTGAGAGGTTAGAAGTTTGTAGTTTGCTTACTATTTGTAAATCATTTCTAATAAGTCTGCTTTAGTCACCTACTTTTGGTATCCAATAGTTAATTAAGGAACGTATTTGCCGTCTCTTGATGAGTTATTTTAGAGAAAATAACTTTATGGAGTATTTAGGACCCTTTAGATTGGTAATGAAAAGTCTCTTACTTTCAGGATGTGGAAATGATGTACCATTAATATGAATCCACACAAGATGTTTAATTATGGCGATATAAAGTGTGTTCTCAGAATAAATCGATGAACATTCAATTATTTCCCTTTTATTAAAGCTAAAACTCAAATATATCATGGTACTTTTGTGTGTTGGATAATAGACATTTGTATTATATGTAGATCTTTAAACAGTTGTGCATGGCTAGCAGTGGAATCTGGGTCGTACAATTCAGTTTAGAATTCATCAGTTGGTTTTACCTATATCCCAGTATTGTTTGCACGGAGACTCAGTCCATCAGTCTAGCTCTTCAAATACTATCACGTAATCGACTAGGCTACGAAATACAGAAAATCGCTAAATTGTTAGATAGGCATATTGGTATTAGTGAGGGTTTGCGATTAGGTATTTTTGATGCAAATGGTTACTTATAAATTGGAATACAATAATTAAATAGTTATATACGTTAACTCATTGAAGATTGTATAGATAATATTAGATTTATTTTTACAGCAGAAGTAAACTGACCTGTACTCCTGTAAATCAATTTTTGTATCGAACTTATGTATCATACTGCAGTTTCGATGAAATCACATTCTTTCAAAAACTGATAACTTTAATAAATAGTTAACTTTTTAAAGTTTGTTTGTTACTCACCTACATACTGTATATAAATAAAGCCAGAACAAACATTGGTGCAGAATAATATGAATTCATTATACTGTATGAAGTACAAATGAAGTAGAAATGAATACGAATTACACTACACTGACTGTTCACATATGTTTTTAATGGGTATTTTTAAAGATATTATATAACTCCTGACTATGCCTAATCTATGAAAAATAACGATCAATTTATACCTTTTCTAGAGAAAGTAGTAGAAAAGAACTGAAGGACACACCTACAATTGTTTAGTCAATTTATGGTGACTAATTTCATATTTGTCTAGTCTTTAGTGATGATTGAATTATATCGATCAAGTTGCAATGTAGTCACCAGTTTAGTGTTGAGGGCACTTACGTTTCCTGATGGACTTGGGTTATCCACTTCACCGAGCTTTTCGAGTTGAGAAATTCTTCCTGTAGGACAAAGATCGTTACAACCGACTGGTCGATGAAATTTGACTATATATATATATATATATATATATATATATAATATATTATTATATTTATATATATATATATATATAATATAAGATGAAATGCGCATCTCGGATTCTATTCCAGAAAATTAAATAGTGTGATGATCGTACGTTCACTGATTGTGACTGAAAAGTTGATGAATTCAATACACATGCTATAAAATCATGATTTTTTTAAACCAAATATCTATAATAGTGATCAAATGATTTATGAAATTCGTTGAATGAATATGAAAATATTTGTTTGAGAGTAAGCGGAAGTTACTTTGGAAGTGTCTAATTAACACTGGTCCATATTCATATGATCCTTTTTTTCAGTTTGGATGTCTTTTATTACACAAACAAAGTTAATTGTCTTGAATACCATGTTATTTGGAGGTGGTGACTGAAAATATAGCAGAATTTAACTTACTACTAAAAGATGCTAGTAGGTAAATTATACACATATAAATAGTACTTTCACACTGGAAGCACTACTTCGAAATGAATTGATTTCATGTAAGTAGATGTCGGCTATAAAGAAAGTAAAGGACACGGTTCACTTACTGCTGAAGATTACTCAGGAGTATTTATGCCACATTGTAAGTAGGTGAAAACAGGTAGTAACTTCTAATAAATAATACTTCTAACTACAATGAAACTATCGATTGTTAGATGGCCTACTATTTCTTATAAAGTCCTACATTTAGAACACTTTAATTTACTTGTAATGTAAGAGTATAGCCTCTTAAAACTAGTTTCAACTTTACGTCATTACGTGTTTGAAGGAAACTCAGAATACTTTTCATGACGGACTTAATAAATTATTTACACGAATGGATTTTTGTAATCTCAAGATAGGCAAGCACCTAATACGGTGTTATATCTTCAAAAAGAATAAGTTCCTGTATTGTGTTAAGGCCCCTGTGTTCACGCCGTCATCATAGAAGCAATAGCTTTGTCTGGTCCAACTATAAACCAATTTTTCCCATGAAATAAGACTGACGACCTTCTGTTGTAACAGTTGCCCAGTGACTGATGAACAATTACTGAGAATTTAACATCTATTGCTGCTAATGCCGGTTGACATCTCATTGGTTTAGCACAGATGAAGTAAACGAGAACAGAAGTACGAAAAAACCGAATGTATTTGAATACAAAATTACAGAACATATTAGTAAAATCGGAGACCCATACGGTAAATACTGCATTTGCAAAATGTTAACCAATCATTCCAGAAGTCACTGTTCTTTCGTTTCCCCACCAATCCTTCTTTGTTCTTGTTCTCTTTTCTTTGATCTTTTTAACCTTCTGCCTCCAGGTATTTCACTTTCGATTGATGATGCATACTACTAATATCTGTCGATGTCAGTAGCACATACCACACAGGGACAAGGTCATGAGAGTCAGCATTCTGATTGGTGAGTTCTTGTCACGTGATATTTGAATGGCCATAGGACATAACAATCATGATGGTTTACTTGCTAGATCTTCATTATTGGACAGATTGTGAAACTTGATCACACGTATGGCTCTCCAGTAATTTGTATTTATTAACTTGAAAACTTAATAAACTCTCTGGAAGAGAGTACTAGGAATTGGCATCAAGTTCACCCAGGCTATAGAAGAGTTCATAACATTGTTTAAAAGATATATTTGGAGTTATGATCTGATAACAATCCCAACAAGCTCTATCAGAAGCGCTTTTTTGAACATAAGTAATTTTCGTCAGTATATCAGAGATCATAAGTATACCAGGACATTCTTATCAGTATTCAGCGCATATGGAATATATGCCTTTTAGAGAACACTCTTGAGGATAATGAAAAATATTTTACTGTGACTTAGAAACAAAGAATAATAGATATTTTCAATTATCGAGAAACGATTTCAATGTCAATTCATTCTTACTAGAGTAAGTGAAGTGGTTAAATGTCCATTAAAATTCATGTCGACTTTATTGCTCATGAAACCATGCCGTATTGGAACAAAATTATTTATCTTGTGAGATCATTAAACGATATAAAAATAGTCGTAATTAAGATGGATTAGGTTATTGTTTTTGTATTCTGTCAGCTTCACAACAACTTATCCATTTCAACGGTCGGATATAATAAAAAAAATCATAAACATTACTGAGGCCATAATTTAAACGCTGGTGATCACAACTATGTCAATAATGTAACTGGAGATTCGATTATGTTATTATAATCATCAGAAGAAATGAACTGGAAAAAACTACTAATAGGTTAATTAGCAGTATTTTCCATAACAACAAATTTACAAATGAGAAACAATCAAGATTAAAGGTGAGATTCTACTTCTGGAGGGTTTGATTAGGAAAATAAAGACAGAAAATCTGTAAACACAAATATACGTATGAATTCGGTAGACGTGAATAAAATCTTTGGTTACATGTTCAGGGATTATTCACCATTCTAATCTAATTTTCTGGCTAATTGTGAAAGATCATATTCTTTTTGCCATCCTGATGAATATATACTAATAGGAATTAATCCACAGATATCTATCGAGTCAAACTGCCTTTTAAAAATCATCAACAAAATCGGTCTTTCTCTTTTTAAAGATCATAGAAATAGCTAATATTGTATTGAAACTTTTAGGATGTTTACTACTTTCAAACCGGCAAAATCATTTCATTCCATTATATATAGTCCATGGGATACAAAAACAGAAAAAGCAAATAAGCTTAAAGATATCTAATAAGTTAAATTACACTTTTAGAGGCACGACATTAGAGAAAGTAAGCTTCTCCTCTATTTAACCACCTACGAATATCAATTAGTACGCGATGAAGCTATATTCTCATTTATCTCAGCCCCTATAAACAGTTGCAGACAAGAATTCAACTGTGAAAATGGAATAGTGTAAAACTCTACAAATGACAAAATGTTTTGATTAATCTGTAATCAGTAGGTATGTTGACATAAACCCCAATGATTAGTCAATAAGGCAGACGTCAAGTATGCACGCGGCTACAAACCAATTTAACAAAACAGTCGATGAAAAGGTAACTAAAAGTAGAAAAGCTATTGAGGACAACCAACTGCAAACTGGATTATCAGACCAAACATTTAATTTCTAATTAGAGTTGGCACCGACATTGAGTTGAATGACAGTGAAAATTTTTCATATAAAACCATGAGTCATAAATCAAAATTGTCAATAAAATGTCATATTTAGCTTTTCTCATTCAACTGTATCAGTAGAGCTAGTCAGATTAGCATCATAATAGTGCAAACTCCGACTATAAAAATCATAATACATGACTTTTATGGATTGAGAATGTGTAAAGACTGGTACTATGCCAAGCCTCTGGACAGATCAGTCTATCCATTCTCTCAAGCCACATCTTTACCTTGTCACTTATTCGCTTATTAAATCTGACTTTTTTAAATAATCGTATGTGTGTTACTTACTTACCGTATTCATTATGTGCCTGTAACTTAGTTTCGGTCTGAATATAAATATCGATTCACACCTGGTTAAGTCAAGTTGTTTCACATGCCTTTTCCCTGCGCGTCATTTCGCTTCGTTCCTTTGATCGTTTGTCTGAATCAACGATTGCATGAAATATGTGTATTTAAAATTCATTCTCCTATGACTTATTTAGTTCCGTTATTCACTAATGCGATTTAAGTCGATTTTTATATACAAGGGCTAGCGACATGCAAATTTCAATAACAATCATTCATACGATCAAAATGGAGTCAGATTTAGGGCCACTAATAATAAAAAGATTTACAAATACTCACTACATTTTACGGATTATTTTCCTTTGCCATTCAACTGATTTTCACAATATTACATCTTTATCTAGATTTTACATTTTACTTCATCGTTAGATTTTTGAGTAAGAATAATATTTTAAACGAAGTTTCGTTAAATTATTGTCAATAACATTATCGGTTAAATGATCTTTTAATTACAAAGTAATGCAAATGATATGTAGTTTAGGTGGATTAGTTTAGATTGCGCTATGTTCTCTGAGCTGAATGATTTACTTGCGAAATTTCCATTATCGTTCTGTAC
Source organism: Schistosoma mattheei (assembly GCA_944470405.2). Lineage (NCBI taxonomy): Eukaryota > Metazoa > Platyhelminthes > Trematoda > Strigeidida > Schistosomatidae > Schistosoma > Schistosoma mattheei. The sequence goes on from OX103945.1 coordinate 31,475,670, forward strand.
AGTATCATTAGAGCTTACTTTGCATAAAAATAAAGTATTTAATCATTACTCAAAGGCTATATCAGCCTGTTCTGATGAACATGTCTACCGATTACTGTCTTCCATAATTTTGCTAACCTCTTTTGTATTATTACTGAGTGTATCGTTTAAGTGACTTCTGGTCACATAATCAGTTGGTCATTTTGATAAAGATAGGTAAATAGGTTCAACGCCCTTGCTGATTGACTTCAGTTCCAAGCTCCCAGATATTTCGTGGCACATTTAGAATGACTATAATCCTAAATTTCAACATTCTAATATATTGTGTCCTTTTATCTGCTAGTTTGTGTGACAAAATAGGTGATTCTTCTATGGAGTCTTTGCTTACTGTTTACCATATCATTTTTAATAGAATGTGTTTTTTTTATTTAAAAAACACTTATCTAGCCGATACACAACTCATATGAACCAATCAATGAGCGTTTGGTTTCTAAGCTCTAATTCAATTAAATAAAATAGTTAGTTACCAAAATGTTTACGCATTAATTGCCTGTATATATGTGTGAGAGTAGTAATAAATCTATATTTTTTTTATAGATTTGACGCATAAATTAGTTAGGTAGCAAAATACCTTCATACAAAAATATATACAACCTATGTATCAACTTCTATTATAAAAAGTTTCTTATTTCAGAATCGTATCATGCATAGAAATATTTTTCATTCCAATTATTTGCATGACAATTAAAAAAATTAATAGATGACGACAATATGCCCCAGTTGTTCAATGTTATTGTATTTATATCATCATACATGTTGTGTCCTGATAAGAATAATGAATGGTAACTTTTGGGATCCAATTATGGATCAATATTATGAGTATATTTTTATCGTATAATTGTTATGCAACTAAACTGTTCATATTCATACTCCTCTTATTATGAGCTTTATGGTGACCTATGAACTACTATTGTACGATTTACCATTCATGAATTATTCCCTATCTGTTAATCGCTACCTCCCTCATTCACAGCCACTTCTGGCTAATTATTGTACAAATGTTATTTCCTATTTTATTGGTACGTTGTGGTCGGGTTGATTAGTATATAAAGAGTATGCTTGAAGTACAATGATTCATATCTCAGAAACTGAGACTTGCGTTCTGGACTTAACTGGCTGGGCTAGACAGGGAAGCAGGGCCAATCAGAACTCCAGGTCGTTCTTACGTGTTTTACGCGTCTTTGCTCCGATCGGTAATACACTGCTCTCTAATCTTTCAGTCAAAGACACAACAATTGGCATGGGGTAAAAATCGATCCAAGTTCAAGTCACAACAATACAACAGTCATTTGACTAGATGATCCATTGAGATTCGTTATAAACTTATCGAAAATAAAAACTGAAACACAACTGGATATTGTGTTTTGTACATTGTATTAGAGTTACCCCGAAATTTTGTGTTTATACTGTTACTAACCAAATTAATGCTCTTTTTCACCACATTGTCTCGAGGTCTAAAACCCATAAAACCCACGTGATTTTTTAACTTTACTCGATCCGGTTGTTTATGTTTGATCATTCCTTTCAATGTATTCCAAGATCATGTAAACAATGTTTTTCATATGACCATTTATTTTAACAAGTTAATAAAAGTACAGTAACAAAAACCTATTGCTCTTCGTACTCCGCTTCTTTGTTGAACAGTTGATTGAGTTAGTGTCATCTCATCGGTCATCCGGTTCTTACTAATTGAATCATATCTATATCATCGTACATATTACCTCTTGGTTAGTATGATCTCAAGGAAACACTGTCAGCCTAACAATCAACTTTTAAATAAACTACATTTTTTCACTAGTTAAAATCTTAAGAAAAAAGCTAATAACAGTGACATGAAACTTTACTATTTTCATTAAAATCTACTATCACTGTAGTGATCCAAAACTCGGTGGTGAAAAACCAATTTCTTCATTTTATGAAAACTCACACAGTGCCTTTGTGAAAATTATACATTAAATACATCATTTGCATATCTTCCTTGAGTTGTCCTATACATACTCCAACATCCTTCTAATTCTGTTGTTGTTCCAATTTCTCTCTTTTTTCTTTCCTCTTTTCTTTATTCCAATCTTTTACTGCTAAGTATTCGACTTCCAATTCCTGCCATATACTACTTATGTCTGTCCGCATAAATAAAGCACACCACACTACTAAGTCTAATATATGGAAAAATGGAATACTGAATAGTATTTTGAAAGTAAAGTAAATCAGTCTTTTGATGATAACAATAATAATTACTATTATTATTTCTGTGAATTCGTCAGAAAAAAGACAATTTATTTGTTTATTTGAACACATAAATATTGGTACAAAAGGGCACTGAATACATATGCGCAGTACAAGTCACTTGATGTGTGTGTGGGCTGTGATACTACCCGGGTGCCCAGAATAAGGAAGGTGGATTCCTTAGGGGGCCACACCCAGAGCCTTCGACCTGAAGGTCTGATTCACAAGGCAGTAGAGCAACATCAGAAGATGCAGTCCCATGTTAGCCGGTGACCAATTATTGGTTCATACACCATTTGCTTCCTTAGGATCCTAGAGCGCATGTGCACCATCGGTTTGGAATCAGGGTTTTCCAACTCCTCTAGGTGGATCCTCTGTATCCACCAATCCGTTTAAAGTGTTTGACACTCGCTTTTCGTCCTTTCAATTTTGTAAACAACAGTAATGAGCAGGACTTCCCTGGTAGTGACTGTACACGCGTGGTCATATGAGAGCCTTTCAAGAGGGAGGGCTAACTCTCCCCACCCTCGGCCATACCAGGTCATTTGTGGGCTTTCCAAACTAAACAAATATGTTGAATTCTAAAGAATTCACTTGACTGCACTTACTATTGTTCAAATAATTACTCATGTTTTTTCTTTTTGGAGTAATTAATTTTAATAAAATTATTAATAAACACAATACAAATAAGTTATTAATTGAAGAAGTAAACATTCTATTATAAAATTTCTTTGTTATTTTTAATAAAAAAGTAGGTGTTCAACAGAAAAGTTAGTTGTAACTTTATCTTAGAAGATGACTCAGTAATAATCGGTGTTGTACTAAAGTATTTTTGGAACAAATTAATAAATAAACCTAAAATTATTAATAAAATAAAGTTTACCTAAGTTTTAAAAGAAAATAATGATAATGGTGATAGAAGTACATTCTTGATTCGGGTGAACTATGCATAGATTTGTAGTGGCTGTGCTTCGTTAACTAATCACCCTCGTAACCGTTACCACATAAACCTCAACGGTGTTTGAAATCAGAAGGCAAATAGAATCAGCGACTAGTGTTTTATTAGCAGATAACTCAGACCACAAAGCAGTGAGGCGAATGAGTGAGTCAGCGAACCGAGAGTGTAGAGTGTAAATGTACATGTGTATATATAGGGAAATGAATGGATAATCGAATCAATTAAGCAGCTAATAATAAAGCTAGCAGAATGAATGTGTGCTTAGGCGGTAAGCAATGTTCAAGCATACATATTTTATACAAGCACAACAAGAATAAGTTGTTATAGTACGGATGACTTTGTCCGCTGAATAAGTTAACAAAAGGGCTTAACCGAGCTAAATGAGAACAAACTCAATTGCACGTGAATTGCTATAGTTTTTAATACTTTGAATATATCTCGGTAAGTGATGCCAGTTCATAAAATGAAAAATGTCTCCTCAAATCAACTTAATCAGTAACAACGTAGGATCAGGAATACATATGCATCGATCCAAGTAGACACATCTCATTGGTACAACAATATGAACACTAAATTCATAGTAGTTACTTCAATGGTAGTAATATATAAAAGAAAGATTGCGTATACGGATATAATACAGAAAGAAAGAATTAGTTCGCAGAAAGAAAAGTATAAACCAATTTTAATCTCACTGTTTAAGGAAAGACAAAGAGTGTATACACCTACGCCATTGTGATCGATTCTGAGCCATGTCACCAAGAGTCTCCAACCATTGGTTACGATAGTCACGCGGACCCCAACCAAGTAGCCTACATATACAAAATCAGATGACAGTTCGCCATAAGCTCTGACTCGACTGGTAGTGTTCGAGTAAAGAGCCTTTACAAGGTTTATGTACTTCTGGGGTACGCCTTTCAATGACAGACACTGCCACAGAATCTCGCGGTCTACAGAGTCAAATATTGCTTTTAAGTCAAGAAAAACTATCATTGTCGAACGCCGATAAGTATGCCTGTGTTCTAAGATCTGGCGAATGATGAATATGTGAACGATACAGCCACGACTAGGTCTGAAACCAGCCTGATTTTCTCGTGTTTTTTGCAGTTCACGAGTCTTAGTTAGGCGCCCGATAATTATTAAGGCTAATATTTTAGATGTTATGTTAGTCAAATTAATCCCTCTATGGTTATCACAGGATGCTTTTGACTCCTTCTTATATACTGAGACAATCAGTGATTGCGACCAGTCAGATCGGATTACGTCCAACTCTCAGACTTTAGCTAAAATATTAGTCAACCTAATCGCTAAAATTAGACAACCATACTTAAAGACCATTCATGTTAGCTATAGCCTTTCGAACTTCAGGTCGAGTCGAAGGACCTATTTCAATGTTCCATTCAGGCTCTTTGGGAATGGCGGGTAGTTGTAGAGTACCTGAAGACCAGCTACCTACTTAAATATTATTTATGTACTCAATAATCATTAGCTTTCAGATGGATTCTCTTAGTCCCATGAAAAAGTTAGATAACTAAGGCATGAAATAGAGCTAGACTAGTGTAAAAAAAGGATTTCTTCCTAAGAAAATTTTATACAATTATGGTAAAGAAATACATTTCAATAGTGTTTTGGACTAAGGATATGCCTTAGTCTACACAAAAGAAATTTAGGGCAATGTAGAAACTTGAAAAACTATATTCACCAATACTAACAGATTAATGAATGTCAGCCATATGGAAGAATAATTACACCGTTGATTTTTGCATTTCAAATCTGACTACTATAAATGAAAACTGATAAATGAAGATTTATGTAGTCCATCACCCATCAGAATAACTTTGACTTAACAATTTCGTGTATTGGTTGATGTTAGACACTAACACAATTGGATGCCGGCTCAGTGGTCCAGTACGTAAGCGTTCGCGCACGAGACTGAGGGCCCTGGTTCGGATCCCGCGAGTGGAATCGTGGATGCGCACTGCTGAGGGGTCTCACAATAGAACGAAACGACCGTCCAGAGCTTCCGGGTTTCCAACGTTGGTCTAATATCAGTCGGTTCATGATCTCAATCAAAATTTTTTTTGTTTAACTTGTGAGTTTCTAAAAAAACTATACAAACACTACTTATTCATTTTTGTATTGGTTAATTGAATCTTCACATTGATGTTTAGGACTGCAATCGATCAGCCTCTTATTGGCGTATGTGCATCCTGAGCAGATTGCCTTAAGTCACAAGCATTATAAGCAAAGATGAGATCAATTGCAGTTGTGAACATCCAATAACCAATACAAAATGAATTAAACCCATTGCACAAGCTAATGGCTACCTGAACTAAGTGGGTAACTCGACAGCTTTTTAAGCAAGTGGTACTGGGTTTGAGTCACAGAGTGAACAACTCTAGGATGTCGACGAGTCATAGATAAAACCAAACGCACGTCCTGAAATCCACTGCTAGTCACTAACATCTCTACTTGATCTTCATGTTATAAATTAATAAAATGTTACGTACACTGCAAATTACCATCATAACTGTTACGTAAGACAATGTAAACGTGTAGAGAATAATCATTGATAGTAAAAGTGATTAATCCACTCAAATGAATAAATGAAATATTGCATCCGATTTACATCAATTAATTTCTCATGTTTCTTAAGTCACTTTATGAATGTTTATTGATAATTTTGGCTTTTAGATTATTTTAATAAACACAACAAATTGATTTGTGAATCCGGTGGTAGTATTTTGAATTCACTAACCACACATAGACAACAAATCTATTCAAACAATATGTTGCATAATTTATTCGCTTACCTAGAATATTGATTAACTACTGATGCTTTTGTGCTTAACTGAGAATACAATAAATAAGAGATTTCACAGTATTAGGCATAGTTATTAACACCCGTTTTTGGCAAGTTCATCCGAGAGAAAACCTACTATCTTTCTGTAATACCTGTTTCTCATACACACAAAAAGAAATGACTTTGAAGTATTCTTCTGGTTGTTTGATAAACTATTGTCGATCAGAAAAACAGACTATTTGCTGGGCATTCAGGTAGTAAGACATGACACCTTGTGTAGTTGACTTCTAAGTAGGGCATTAAAAAGATACCGTACATACAACAAGCAGTAGACCAGCTACTGTACTTCCTCATTTAAAAACCGTAAAAACCCTTGTTGATATAAATGACTCTTTTCGAAAGCAGTGACAATCATAGGATATATCTACAGAAAAACCCGAAGTGTAAATGAATATTATTAACTAATTAGAAATATAATCAGGAACTCATGAGATAGCAACACTGTATCAAAGAAAATTGCTGGCATAACGATGGGCATTATGTGATCTAGAAATTAACTGAACTAAATTAGAACATAGTGTTCGGACAGTTCAAATAATGACAAATCATAGTGTAGAACGTTTCAAATTATTATTCAAAGAGAATTATTTATATGGACTACAGTATTTAATAGCAGCCATAACAATATCAGATGAAATATGGGGAGAGACCTTACACTTTTCAGTTTGTGCACTTCAGCTACCCATGAGACCTTTTGCGTTAGTTTTTAAATAATCAACGTTCTGAACTTCAATTTCATCAACGAAATTTGGTGACCGAAAGAAATAATCCAGTATTGTTTGCACTAGGCAAGATAATCATTACCAGCGAGGTCTTCACTTTATCGAAGTTTGCAAACAAAAAGTATATTTCACAAGAAGAATGTTGAGTCAATAGGTCATGCTCCAGACTTTTAATCATTTGGTCATATTATACAAAACATAAATCATCTACATTGGTTTAGGTAGCTGACCAAACTCTCTAGATAACAAATGTGACCCAAATCCTGGATACAAATACGCACTTCATTACAGAATGTGGCTTTAATTTTAATGATTATAGACGTTCAACAATGAACAAATATTTTATCTTTAAACTACAGCTGGAAGTGGATCCGTTTCATTTAATTTGAGACACTTCAGTGGAAGTATCAGTGTCCCAGAGTCAACACTCACATTAAGACTCGGTTATGTGCAATAAGGGAACCCCTCAAATACTGCTTACATTTACAAGTTCTATTATACTTTTGAACTGTGGTTAGTAGAAGCATCCTGAAACAGATTAAATTCCATCATGAATGTCAACAGCGTAAAATACAAAACCTTAAAAATAATTGCAAGATACTTATAAAAACTTGTTCACAAATATCGATACTATTAGTGCTAAGTTGTATTAAACATCGCTTGTCATCAAACCACTTCATTCTTTTTTGATCAGCATAGGACGAGCAGTGCAGCCGTATGCAATTTCATCCCTTATTATTTTCCATTTTAGGAAGTAGGGAAAATTTTTCCGCTTGTTTATGTATCTAGTTACTTACAAACATACGAAGAAAGTTTCCCAAACTTCGTATTCTTCTGAAAAACTTTCTGACAATTACCCGTCTTCGGACCTAGAGAATAGCTTAACAGTAACGGGTTCACTAAAATAACTAACTCGTTTTTTACACACAAAACCGAGATCTGAACTAGAACGCAATCATTTAATCGTTTTCTTATAAATTTACTCTGGAAGGGGTGTTAATTTTTAACAAGCTGCTTAAAGGAGATAATCAAATAGACTATTTGTAACTTATGTTTCAAGTGAATCTGAGAAACGGTACTTAATATTGTGATAACATTTGGTAAGATAATAATACTAGACAAGAGTTATTAGACGAAAATGAAAATAAACAATATTTCCTTTAAAAGATTTCAAATATACTACGATCCACTTAAGTGTTTTTTTAATTAGTACAGCTACATTGATACATAAATATTAGATAGAAAGAGATTGAAAAATACGACCAGAACTTTGAATTAACTTATGGAAAATGACTTGAAGGTACATTTACGTTACAGAAGCATTGGATACATGGATGAATAAATATGGACAGAAACGAAGGTACTGGATTAAACATGAATGCACAGTTAATGGTATCATTTAATTTTACAACAGGTAAACAAAACGTTGAGTTCATTTCAAATGAATATTTCAGTTAATGAATTTATGGATGAGTATTGGTAAAATAAAAATATGGAATATAAGAAGGAGAACCGAAAATGGAATGGAAAGAATACATACACACATACACAGAAACAAAACCTAAATACAAACAAATACATTTGTTATGATCACATTACAATACATTCCGTTGAATTAGTTCTGATCCGAGAAAATAAATCAAGCTTTATTTTGATTAGTTATTCTAGCCGATTGGTCAGCTCGATTAAATGCATACTTAGTTATTGCCAACACTAAGCATACCATAATCAATGGAGATAAATCACGCGGTTGTCCAATAAAACTCCGTAGACGAGTTAAGAAAGCCGATACAATTGTTGGATCGTGTGGACGAAGACGCTGGCAAAAGATGAAATTTTTAGAAAAATGAGGAAAGTAGAACACTAATGAAATAAGATTGTATTGAAATGTTCACTAAAATAAAGAGTACAATAATGATAATCACATTTCTTATACCATTCAGACTTGATATATATATATATATATATAATTCATTTAAACACATAAACATTGGTACAAGAAGGTACCAAATATGTATGCACCACATAAATCGAATGATGTGTGAGGGCTGGGATACTGTCTGGGCGCCCAAACCGAAGCAGGTAGTTTTCTGAACCTTCGACCTAGAGGTCTAATCCACAAGGCAGTGGAGCAACGTTAGGAAAAGCAGTCCCATGGTATATATATACAAGTATGACATGAATGTTAACAATTAAAATGACCCCAATCAGAACTACATTATTCCTAGAATAAATCCAATCTAAAAGTTACTCAGTAATATTTGATACAATTGCGAATACGATTAATAAAGTGAGGTTTTTAAGCTCTCGGAAAAACAACGCCACTACTACTACTACTCACATTCATCTTATGGTTCTAATCAACTGCAACCAACTGTTAAATGTGGTTGAGGAAAAAATGAACTTAAGCGACAATTATGTGTACATTAAAATATAACGGAATGATCAATGGATAAGTCCTTTTTGATAGCGCATCAAATTTCAGAAAACTCCTAATCTTCCTAATTACAGCTATAACGGCTCAACTAAGAAAGATTGAGGTAGGTGACGATTGACAATCTATTCAAAGAATCAAGTCTCATATCCCTCAACCGAATAGACATTAGGAAATACATAACTACTTACGGTAAAACTAAACTACACTAACGACATTGAATGAACCAACCAGATTCAAGATAGAGGCACTTGGATCGTTACACAACATTTAAACAGCGAAGAATGGCACGTACAGGTATTAAGAACTAAGTAAAAATTGTCTATATCTATTTTTTAAAATCTTTCTTACAACCATACAGTGAATGAGTCGCCTACTTGATTACGATATACAATTAACGGTACTCGAACATGTAGAACCCCAACAGTCGCAAATTAGAAGACGGAAGGAACAGAGGAAGTGATTATTGGGTAAGAATCAAAAAATGTACAGGAAAACATGGACATTTATAGTTATTGATGTTGGTTATAACATCTTCATAATCCAGCCACGTTGATATTCTAGAAGGCTCTATCAGGTTCTGACTGGATGGGATCTCTTTGACTCTTTTAAAGCCTTGAGAGGCTTCGTCGTACTTTTCGAAGCCGTCCCAACAGTGGGTAAGTTAAGTCACAAAATATATCTGCTCCACAAGTAGAATGCATTCGAGAGTACTTAGTGTGACTCAATGCATACTCAAAAGTATTCATCTAGATAAAAGCCATTCTCCGACTGTAACACACACATACAACTCTAGGCCAACTGTTAATATCAATCGCTAATCTTTTTTGCTTACTATATATATTAGATATAATTCAAAAAATTAGAGCTTATTATTCAAATTAAAACTATTTAACCACTGTAATTTTATCATTTCTTATTATTAATTATTTTGTAATTAAATATTGCCTTCTGATTGGATGGTAAATCTCTCAAGGTCGTAGGTACAGTTTAGTTCTACCTTACTCAATGATCAATCAACTAGATATGTAAATATTAGGTGACTAAAGCTGTCATTTATCGACAAAAACCTTTAATCAAATTAATATAACTTATTACATGACAAAAATGGTGAATCAATGGTAAAAATGAAGTTTATGGAAATAATTCTTTAGTTCTGTTCATTGAAACTAATAAACCTATTTATTGTCATCAACTCTTTCTTTTGTGTATGACTTCTTGTCTAAGAGCAAAACATTAGCTTTTCATTATTGAACAATAAAGTCTAAAGAATTTGTGTTAAAACATTTTGAGAGAAAATAATTTAATTTAATCTTCTTATTGCTCATCAAGTTGACAATTATGTTTTACACATTTCGTCTCATACTATTATTTTTCTTCAACTTCTCAACTGTTCTGCAAGCCATTTTACACAATTGAAATTATGTAACCCTCTTAATATTTTTTCAATAGAGTACTTTGTTTGTTAGATTATTATATTTATACGATTTTGTATAGCTGAAGAAGAAACATTTTTCTTCAGTAAATTGTCATTAGTTTTGAAAATTGCATGTTACGTGAACAAAAAGTAATTAGATCTTAATAGAAACGACATTTTTTACAGGTAGATTTACAATTGCTTTGAATAATACTGCTAGAAAAAACAATTATAAATTAATTGTAAAATTTGAAACGTACGCGCTTTCCTACTAAACCATTTTCTTCAACAGCGTTACGTAATATTTCAGAAGACAATGTGACCGGTGGTAAGTATTCAGACTTGAATGTACGTTTCCACCAATCTTTGCTAAAATCATAAAATGAAAAAATGACAATTAATTTAAAATAAGTGTCGTCACTAAATGAAAGAATTTTTACAAAATTAAAAGTTTCATAGAAGTATACTTGGAGATCTGAAGCGAACATAATGCATCCACGAGTCTTATTAAGATAATCTATAGACTTGTGACAAAGTCAAAATCAACGAATCAATTCAGAAAATTGCCAGAAAAAAGCCGTCTCATCAGTCAATTAGAATGTTGACTTTTCCTTATCCTTGGTTAAAATACTTTATGAATATTTAAAACCTCTAACAAGCTAAAACTGTAATTGATTATGTAATGCATTCAGTCAATAATTCTATATCAGTTTACGGGAAAAAGAGATGAGAGAAGCTTTAGATGTTGCTTTTATGGAGCTGACTTATTGGTTGAATAATTCAGCCGTTAACCAATATACCTTAGATCCAAACCACACCTTACCTGCTTTGACAGCCGGGTAACATTATTAGCTCTGTCTAGAAAGCAGTTTAAAACTAAGTAAACCCGTATTTGGTAAATGAGATGCGTTATTGTTATGAACTTCTTTTTTCTAGATAATTTGTTGGATAAGTAATGTGATTTACTAAGTCACAAAAGATATTTATTGAAGAGTAATAAAATCATGCTGATTATATAACGTGTAAGGATTATCATATCATCAATTATAATCAAGACAAAATTAATACATCGGTCTAAAACAAAAATGTAGCAGTTAATATACCTTGTATTTTACATTGACAAAAGTAACAGTTGAATAAATTCTCTAAAAAATATCATACCTATCAAAAGAATCAGTGAAATGGTAGGTATACAGATGAGCTCGAATATATTTTGGATTATTCGGCACACTAGATGGATCGAGCAGTTCCAAGACTAATGTGAGGAAAAAACGAAGGGTAAATAAATTCTCATAAATAAACAAGCATTATAATATTAAAGAATAGTATTAGTTGAGCTTAACCGAAATCAAACAAAACAGTAGCTGCAACCACAGTATGACAGAATGTTAGAACATGTGAATTCAAGTTTACACCCTAAATATTTATTTACCATCAAATAACAGAGGTTCCACTTAATAAGCTTACAAATTTATATAGACAAACTATTGTTTACGCCCAATTGTCATGTACGAAAAAAATGTAATACTGACTGGAATATGACTACAATACAAGTAGACTCAAAATATCTATACAAAAATATAACACAAGTCTTTAAATTATAGATTGCTCGGTCAATGTCTGAAATGCACATTTACATTCAAATTTGAATACGCTATCACAACGAAAATGGCTATAGAAGTTAATTGACGGAGCAAAACTCTAATTTCGTCAAACATAAACAACCGGAATGCTATCATTTTAATAATACTTGTGTTCATAGGTTTTTACTGATAAACTTTTCCACTAATTTGTGAACAGATTAAGGGACTAGAAAGTGTTATCTATACTACACACTTTGAAAATCCAACGCATATATATGTATATATATATACACTTAAATGTAAACATGGGCATCAAATATACATCCCGAATGATTTTTATTCTATATAGTATATATTTATTTAAACTGATGAACTGCTTCTATCCGTGTCGCACTAAAATCACAACTCATCGTGAAAAACTGACAGTGAAGACAACTAACTTAAAGTGTAAGTCTTCTAATATTAGCATAATCACTATCTAAAATATTGATATGATAAAAAATAAAACAATAATTGAGCCAAATACAGTAGGTGTCTAAAACTTCACTTCAAATACTGAAATTCTAATTTTTAGTAACGAAAATCCTCAAGACTCAAGCTGTCACTTATTCACACGAACGATTCAGCATAAAAACAATTGTCTTAAAAATAAATTCAAATAATTCCATTCGAATTATCACAAGTAAAAATAAACATGCACTACTTTACAACAGTGTAAAAACTGACCCTCAGTTTGTTGATTCAGTAATCGATAAACTAAATTCATCAACCACGGATGATTACGATAGTTCGTGAGCGCAGCAAACCACATTTGCCAATCCAAACGAGGCTGGTGTGGGACTAGATTTACAAAAGGATAAAGTAAACTAGCATATGTATGATTACTACAACAGTTCAGTATGTAAACTTTACATAGAAAAGTAAGCTTATTTCCATCGAAGCGTAACAAGTCAGTCAAAGGAAAGATGCCAAAATGTAAAAAGACAGCTGACCAAGTAACATGTCTTATCTTAATTTCAATCATAAAAAAGATAAAATGAACAATATACTAAAACTTGACATATAAACACTTATCACTATTATCTTTGAAACTTAGTAATTTAACAGGTACAAACTGGATTATTTAAAATGTGACTAAGTATTTTGAAGTTTAAAACAATACCAACTTCCTTGAAACGTTCGATAATGAAGTAATATCGGTAGACTCCAATCAATGTAGTCGTTCTTCTAATATTTTAATGTAAAAGGATTACATGGGAGTGATTGTATTCAGAAAAGTTTAGAAGAAATCGAATTTGTGCTTAAAACTGATCAATTAGTATATATATTTTTTAATCCCAAGTCTAATAACCAGCGAATCCAGACAAGGAAACCACTGCTGCTCACTACATGACAAATTATGAAAGATATAACATAGTGACTTAAATGTATTATAGATGTTCCTTAAAACCAGTAACCACTTTTTGAAAGTAGTAAGAGTATCAACCAAGCGAATTCGACCAAATGAAATAATCACGGAGATGAACTAATTTATTTGATGTAGAAATCGCCAAACCAAAGTTTCTAAGAAGCAAATTATTTTTGTTAGATATAGTATGAAACACATGTGTAACAAAAAAGAGAAAGATATTAACAAGAAAAACTTTATTTAATACTGATCAGTTATTTGTTGCACAAGTGCCAGTGCAAATCAATATTCTTTATTTATGACATCATTACTGTATTGATCAAATATTAGCAACATGGATAAAGAAATGTGATATTGACAACTGCTTGTGTAGAATTTTCGACACAGCAAACAACTAATCTTATAAATCAACTTATTAGCAAACAAACTATATCAAAGAAACAGTTTTAAAAAATAAATATAATATTGCACTAAGACAATTTCATAGTGAATAAACTTTACAGGATAAGAAATACTTACTAACAACTGGAGGAGTTCTATCTATACGACCAGGTTTGAAATTAAATTCGTATTCATACCATGGACCAGCTGGACTTGATGCCGCCTCCAAGATAAGTTCAGGTCGACCACCAACTCCAGTCATTCTTAAGTAAAAACATAATGCATAAATTACAGAAAAATTTGAAAAATATTATAATAAATTACCTGAAGAGACGTAAACAAATAATTTTACTCATGTTTACACAAATGAAATTCACAAAATAAAGTAACAGAAACTAACCGGCGGAAAAGACCATAACTATTAGTAATGTAATAGGGTTGTAAATGTTTATAAACTTGACGAATTTGAGGTGGTAATTGTATGGTCGAATCCAGTGATGCAAATGGCACCTGAATGGAAAAGAAACCAATAATGGTTAAATTGACTTTATAACTAACAAAGTGACAAAGTAATATGAAAATGTTGCTAAGACGGAGTTTTGTCCCAAAATATAATATACTGTTTAATGAAAAGAATAGTTTTACGCCGAAGAAATTATAGTTAACAACAAATATCGTCAATCTGAACAGCGGACAGTAAAATCACGCATTTTTAGTCTAAAGGTATGAGGTCTAGTCATTTGACTCATTAGGTTGTTGAATTCTTTAGACTACCTCAAATTGATTAGGCGATAACTGATTTACCACAAGCTGATTGGATAGTTTGGGAGTCTACACACTACTCGCCTGAGGAGAATGTCAACACAGAGAGAACTTTGCAAATGATTCACAAACTATTCAGTAGAATTACTTTGGTGGACAAATGAAAAGACACTTTCAGATCTTCATGTGATAGTCTTTAGAAAGAATAAACCTACAGAATAAACTTAAATATGTGAGTTATAAAGTTGGATATGTATTAGGAAAGATTAATGAAGTTTAATGAAATGAAATGATTCGGATATGTATCCTTACATTAGAATAGTTCGATGTGAAATGTTTACTCGAACAGAGGCGGGCTAGGTATCCTATCATTTGGTAACCATTATCTCTTTTGAATTCGGATTTTTAGTCAACTGCCCTTAGATATACCACTTCTTTAATTTTCTTTTGATATATTTCTTGAGATAGTGACGGAATGGCCCAATATAAGTTGAATCAGTGTTAGGTGATTGCTTCAGTTACTAAATACAGCAGTTTCTGAACTTTTAATACCTTACAATTTGAAGGAATATCTTAACGGTAAATTGTTAGATTAAAAGTGGAGATCCATTGAAATGTTATAAATCTTGGTTTAAAATATGAGGAAAACACAAAAAATAATATATACTTACCAAACTACCCATAAGTATGGCAAAACCAATAAAACCAATGATAATAACACCGAATAATTCATAGAGTTTACGCCAAAACCGATGTGAATTTAGTGCTCTATCAAGTTACCGATGACGATGACGACAAAGAACCACAACAGCATAAACAATTAAAATGTTAGGATAGATGGAAAATAGTAATAAAACAGAATAATGGAAATTAGTATCTAATTTAGCCTAACTTTTCATCAATATGAAATAATTACTTATATTTACGTATAATAAATACACTCATTCTTGTTGTTTGATGAAAATATATTCTATGGCTTTTTATTTAGTGATACAAGAGTAAGATATTAATACTGTAACAGTTAAGTTTCTTATCAATCTGGTTAGTAGTATTTACAGGGTGTGTTCACGGAATCAATTTATTGTTCATTACACTAATACAGCTAAAAAATATTACACTCATATTATCATCGTCTTCCACACGATATGGTATACCTGAGCTGTTGTTAGTCGTGTGATTGGATTACAGGATTGAGCTGTGCTGTTTAAGTTGAAAGAGCATAGATAAAGTGTGGTTCTACTGAAAATCAACGCAAAATGTTGCTCCCGCATGATACAGAGGTGGCTTAGTGGTTAGGCGTTCAACTTTCTCCCACTAAATCCTAGGTTCGAGACCCGCCCCAAGCAATCAAGTATTATCACTAACTCTCACACTTAGAGAAGGCTTATATCCAAATAGCTGGTGAATGAGTTTATTATTAATAATTGTACAAATTGCTTATTTTAATTACGGTACACTACGAAGTTCGAGTTAACCGATTAGATTTATGTGCATTTAGTAAATCGATCTTATAGGTTAAATTCATCCAAACATATGGTGAACAAAACAAAATGAAAAATATGGAGATGATGTATTTGATATATGATTATCGATATTAAATGGAAACAAGCATATTGGAAAAATAAATCACCAGGAAGCTTACATAATTATACTATGCAGAACTTCTACACAGAAAAATGCGACACCAAAAGAAATACTGTATTTGACAGATGTATTTACGAACCAAGCGAACTCCTTTTTGGTGAAACCTAAGTTTGGTAAGAAAACATTAACAAAAATAAATAGTACAGTGAAATACTCATATAAGCAATGTTTAGTTAATTCGTTCATATTACCTTCGTTAAGTGTTGGAAACTAGAAAACATGAATATCAACCAATAAACTTATGCTTCAGATGATTTGTAAAGGAATTTACAACTATAGGTATCCACCATAACGAGAAACAAGAGGGTGAGCTGGGTTTGATTTCTGTAATATGAAATGATTCAAAACTGATCTGTGTATATTAAAACACATAGCGTCCATTCACTCCAACAGGAAATGTAAATCTTGAAGATGACTGATACAAATAATACTTTTAATTTCATATGCAGTAACTAAACGAATTAAGTAGTGATAAACAACTGTGTCAGTTTATGGAATCCAGTTTTGACTTTTATCAATCAAATTCGTACAAATCCCTATATTCTCTTCGTGTAATTTATGAAAAACTATTGATACTTGGTAAGAATTAATCGGCAGAAAGCATTTAGCCTATTTTTACGGTGGTGGAGCTAATCAGCACGGTGTATCTTGAACGCCAACAAGTTCGATACTTTCGAGACAATTGAATTAATACCACTTAGCCCACAGACTAGACATCTTATTAGTCATTTATCCAACTGGAATAAAGATTACTGTATAACAATGAAATGCGAATTCCTTTCAACTATTTTAATACGTTATAGGTAAAATACGACTTTTCGATCGTTTCTGGCTAGATAAAACGACAAAACACATTCAACTTACATGCCTTATCTGAAAGACGTTTTGCAAAGTACAACCTTCGTAGGAAACAGAGACGGATAAAATTAAGCTTCGAGATGTAAGGTATGTTCATGACAATATGCATAGAAATTCAAAAAAGTCATTAGGCGGTAATACATACACAGCTTTATTAAACGCACTAATAACATTTTTCAAACTATGAATAACTTTCCAGTCCTATATTACATGTAGTTAGTATTAAAGTCAATACTTGAATCAATTAACAGAAGTCATGGGGGCCGAAAAAGTTATTATGAATCCATTTTATCATTCAAGATAAAACTTAAAATTTTATCTATCACAAAGAACCCTTACTCTTAAATTAGTAATTAAGTCTGGATCATACTTATGAAGGGAGTAAATGATTTAGAGCAAATGCATAATTTGTAAGCAAAAGGCTGCTTAGACGCAAATAAAATGGTCCTTTAATTAATTATGTGTTATTCAGTACTAGGATCATTAATATATTGTTCACTTATGACTTTGAATGCAAATTGATGATAAGTAAGCAACTATACAGATTCCCAAAACGATGCTTAGTGACAAACTCTGAGAGCAAATGTTTATCAGCAAATACATTGGTTACTAGGTCTAACATCAGCTAAAACTTAGAACATACCGACAGAGGTACTAACTGAATAATTGGAAATGGAAAAATTGAGCAGATAACCACTGATCCCGAACACTGAGATGATAAGAAACCATGAAGCCACAAAAGACAATAATCCAGACACGGTCCACTTTCGTCTGCGTCCTATGCAATATCCACACAAAATGAATAATAAGGTGAAGACGAGTTACTTGGAAAACATATCTAACAAAATATTTTGTTAAGGGCTTGTCACTTTATAGTGGGGACATGAATGATATATGCAAAGGTTTTTTAACGTAATGTTATAACCATCGTTTTTTCACGGTTGTGAACATGGCTTTATTGCTAAAGCGGTTAAATGCTGATTAACTGACAAAACGAAAAAATGATGTAGCTTAATGATAGCTGCCCACGAGAATGGATGTATTGCTTTGTAACACTCAGTGAGTCGCTGAGCCAAACGACTATGTGACTGGTCAAATACTATTTAACAAAGTAAAACAACATACAAATACTACTTTGTTTTTCTCATAATATATATTATTTATAGTGAGATCACAGACGATACGTTACGAAACGTATGGGAGTCTTATTGTCTCCGGATGCTTAGTATGTCATCATATGTTAGATAAGTAATTTATGGTTATAAGGTACAGTGATTGTGAGTCGAAAATATAAAATGATTACTAGTTTTTGCAATAACATAAAAGTATTCGTTATGTTCAGATGAGATCCAAAGTTGGTTTTTACGACTATGAAAGTTGATTACAGATCTAAAGACCAGTTCAGTTTACATGTAGTTAATTAAAAGTATGTATCAAGCATTTTGCATGGTGAGAAGGAATGATGTCATTGCTGGACGTATAGTGTAAGATGGTGGTAAATCAACTGAGGTTTATAAACCTTTGTCAGTAGGTGGTTAGAACACCTGTAGCACTCAAAAGGAAAAACAAGAAGCCGACAAAGTGAGGAAACTTGTATTGAACTGACAATCTGTATTACAGTGAAATATGTAACAGTAGACGAGAATTCTTCAAGATTACAAAAGCATTCACATGAGATACTTGGTGACTTGGTTTCAATTTAACTCGGTGAACTCCCATTTACCATGTTTCTATAGATCCGTGAGACGATAGCAACCGATGGTTAGACATTGGATGACATGGCTCAAAATCGTTTGTAATGGCGCAGGTGCATCCAGTCTTTGTGTTTCCCAAATTTTAATCCTCTGAATTCTTCATGTCCCTTTTTTCTCTTTCCAAATTTGTTTCACTGGATTATACTACCTCTACTACTACGGGATTTGAATTGACAATTGTATCTCTGTGCTAATGTGGCATGGGAACTCGAACTGATGTGCATACGTACAAAGTTCTACGTTGTTAATTGACTGACTGATGGATTCCTTCCCAAAATATATACAGTTAGTAATTCTTTGTTACTAATATCACAAATGTGTTTTAATAAGGCTACTTGGAAGACAGTACATCGCTACTAATTTACAACTTTAGCAAATTCACTAAGTTTGGACGACTGGGTAATAAACAGCACATCACAAACAAAGAACCACGGAAATAACATTTTCTGATATGTTAAATAGTAAATATAAGTGGGTAGACATCTACCATTCAAATGATTCATTTTAAAACACAACTCACGAGGATTGAAGTCATCATCTTTCAATAGGGAATAGCATAAAGCAATGGTTAGCAAATTGAAGAAATTGTAGTTTCCCGTCAATATTATCGAAAGTTGCAGAAGTACCTTAAATAAAACACATATTCATCAAATCAAACAATTCGGGAAATATGATGGACAGAACAAATATGGATAATAACTTTTATGTATCGAACGGCTGTAGAATTCGTTATAAAGGATTCAAATATAGAAAGGTCTACAGATTGGATACCATTACATAATCCAAGTTGTACGTACATTTCCGTAGTAGAAAATCAATCATAATTCACAAATTGTAATCATCAAAGACACTTGTGAATACTCTGGTAATATAGTCCGAAAATCACTAGACGATGCAAGTCAATTTACAAGAATTACCATGATACAGACTGACAGGTAATATAATTAAATGCATTTCAAATGAAGAGACATGATTTCTAAACTACATTCATGAGGTTATTAACAGCCCTAGGCTTAGTATGAATACTTATCATCTTAAGTTACTACGCTTTACATCAACACAGAAAATGAAGAAACCGATAATGTGGAAGACAGAACGTGAAATAGTACCGACTAGTATGGGAAGCCAAACATGATACTATTTTAAGGGAACAGACAGGATCGCATAACGAGTTATTGGATTATATTAAATCCGTCGAGGAGAGACTAACAAATGAGTGGGACTGTAGATGAAACTTATTTTGGGTCACTTCCTAATCTCAAAAGATAGGTTGAGATAATTTCATGGACCCTAATTTGATGACTTAAACCTCCAAACACGAGACAGACTGACAGTTAGTAAGTGCACGAACAACTGTATGCATTGTTATCATTTCTTTGATTAGTAGGCAGAAAGATAAGGTTCAAAAATACACAAAACCAAATATGAACATTGTCGTTGTAACAAACAGGTCTTCATAAGCATCGGCCTTCCTCATCGTTTAATAATTTGCAAGTTGGGATAGTAGAAGTATACACCGGATAATAGAATGACATACCTATTTTTATAGTATATGAGGATAGAGCTCGGAATTCCAAATTTTAAAAACACATTTCGAAGTAAAAAGGACTACATTATTAGAGGACATACCTGTGAATAAAATGATACAAGACGTGTAGTTCGGAAAGGCACGAAAAACAAAAGTGGCAATGGGATTTCGATTATGAATGTAGCTGCGACACACAGGCTATGAATCCATCCTGGGAGGTGATGTGCATACCAAGCTACTGGAGTTGGAATACACTACAAGACGTAAATGAAATAAAAACAAAAATTATCAACCATTTAACATGCCTGGGACTGATAGTGCCAATGTAATGCTTTTAAACCCCACCAAGTAGGACAGTCGCTCGTCAGTTTAACCACACCAGATGAGAACATTAGCCGAAATAGGAGCCAACGTAGCAACCACATTCCTATTTTATCACTAGCGACCATACGTGGAAGAGATATGACTGCGCCGAAACTTGATAAGAGAATCGCTATAAAGCCGGACTCCAAAAGTAAGATGTCCCTAAGATAACATGATGAAATCTTTTGAATCTTACCATTGGAACCACAAAAACGTTTGGCCAACCTGTTAAGTAGTTATAAATGAAAAACCACGCAAACCTTTAGGGCGCTTAGATACAGCACCCAAAGGGCTAGGAAAACTGGCCCCGTCCGGAAGGCTGTGGAAAAACTCGACAGGAATGACAAGACAATGCCCACAACAGTTACAAGCTCAAGACATTTGTAAGAGTCAAGTTGCAAGAATTCAGCAAGCCGTACGACGTTTAGATTTTTAATTATGTCTGATGCATCCTTTGGGGCTATTTTAAGTAGTCACTAAAGAATACTCTTACCACTTAATGATAGAGTTTGGATAGGTGTCACACCATTCTCACTGTATAACCCTGAAAAAAAGTTATGTTAATTGTCATACACTTGCCAGGAAGCTGAATGTATAAAGAAGCAAAAGCAAATAAGTAAATGAAGCTTAAACATAGTAGGAACCGTTCTTTCGGAATGGAAACGCCAACACGCCCCATCGTTACCACTAAGGTTGAACGTACCGGGCTGTAGAACAGTTCAAACGATTTTGGACGGAATAGAGCAAGCTTTCGCTTAACGGGTTTCCGTATCTAGTTGCAGTGGATCACCGATACCTCCAGGCAGGAACCTAGGCATATTATAGATCAAAGAGGAAAAAGAAAAATATTGGTGAATCATAGAAAGATACTAATCTTAGTCTTAAGAGTATGTCGTCTTTTTCTTAAACGACTCCTGGGAATTTGCTTGGACTAGCTCATTTGGCAGCGAATTCCAGCATTTAACAACTCTTAAGAAGTAGAAGTTGTGTCTAAAGTCCATTCTGCTTAGTTGTGTCTCCAGTTTCCGTGTAATACCGCTAAGTTTTGTGTTGGAATTGAGCCTAATTAAGTGTTTAAGGGGATGTCCAGAAGTGTTAAGGATACTGTAAGCCATAAGGTGACTTCTGAAATGCCTGTACACTAATGGGTAAAGGTTTAGTGAATGGAGAATCTCTTCATCAGGCTTGACTTTGAGTCCTCGAACTGATTTCGTGGCTCGCTGTTGGGTACGTTCCCGAGTGTCCTTATACTTTTGGAGTGTACTCTAAATGGGGACGAATGAAACTGCTGAAGATTATGTGGAAACTTTTTCCGTCAAACAAGCTGAAATGCTCTTCAACGTTACCGTTCCAAAATTTGCTCGGAATGCATTTTTATCGCAGTTGGTGTAAGACTTCAAATCCTAGGGTACCATCATTCCTAAAGCTTTTTCAACTTGTGATACCTCTAGAGGGGAATCGCCTTAGTTGTAGCTGTAGTTTGCAACATGGACTACTTTACACTTTTAAATGTTAAAAGTCCGTTATCATCTGAAGTCTAGTCAGATACTCTTGAAGTGCCAGTAGTTCCTCTTGGTTGCGTAACTCTCTCCAAAGTTTCACATCATCAGCAAAACGTAATAAGTCAGACGATACCTGTTAGGGAGGATCGTTTATATAAATCAAGAAAAAAAGAGGTCCTAGTAGTGAGCCTTGGAGGACCACGCTAGGACATTCAATGGCCTGGGAGAAATTGAAGTTAACCCTAACCCTAAAATGTCGATTTTTATGTATGAAGTGAGCCAATCAATTAAAGGTGATTTGACACCTAATCGTTTGGGCTTATCCATAAAACACATATGGTTCACCTTATCAAAAGCTTTTGAGAAGTCAAGATAAATGACGTCAGCCTTCCTCTCGCGATCAAGGATGGTTGTTCATCTGTTAACCACAGTCAGCACGTTGGTTATACAAGAGTGACCTTTTCTGGAAACGTACGGTTGGAGTGAAAAGAAATATAATAATAATAATAATATATTTCTGCGTGTGCAGGTACATGCCAGTTTTACAGGCATGATCTATATATTACAACATTCGTTGGCGCACTACATGCTTCCCAACTTACTAAGTTTATAGTTGTTGTAAAGTAGACTCGTAGAGCGCTTTCTGTAAGCCATGACCTTGAAGAGACGCGTACGTCAGATTTGTTCCAAACGTCAGAAGTTCCATAGCTGTGCACTCAGAGCAAGATTCTAAAGAAGAAAAAAGAGAAACAGAAGAGCAGCAAGGCACTTGGATATGAACGCCAAACGTTGCTTAACAGTGTATAGTAGAACAGACAGAGGTATAATAAATTAGATTATATTCATGTCATCTCTTGTTAGATTGAAATGAAGTCGAAGGCTCCACATAAGAGAATGTAGTAATAAAGAACAATGAGTTGTGGCGCTTAACAATTTGGGGGAAGCTCACATGGAGGAAGGGAAGTCAAGGTTGGTACAAGGAAAGCGGTTTATTAGAAGGGAGTGTGTATATAGAGGGTGAGATGTTAAGAATACTAATAACTACATCTTTTATTATCTAATTTTTTATCTTTTTTTGTCCATCCGATGCCAGCCACACAAGCCTAGTGTAAAAGTCCGAGTTAGTATGTTAAAGGTTGTCTTAGTAGAATAGCTAATCCAGCATAAAATCGGAAACATGAGTCTGAGTGGTGAGCGTAGGAAGACAATATATATCACAGATTGATTGACTTATTCTCAATCATAGAGAGCCTGATACATTTAAAATGTTCTGCCCCATAAACACGGGTGGATTGAAGTTATCGCCCTCACCATCAATGCTTGGTGGTCAGTAACTCCACCGTCCCTCTTTTTGTGATGTTAGGCTCATTTGAGCCTATTTGATGATATATGTCATACCTCACACAATCCTCTATGTTCCACAACTTGTTGGAAAACACTATTTCTATAAGTACGATTTTACAGGCTTATCAGGCAGTTACAAGTTATGGACTGTGGATAAGGCATCGATGCAGTGATTTAATTGACTATAGTATAAAGTATAGTTTGCCAATCAGAGTATAAGCATTGAGAAGGGTATAATGTAGAATAGTTGTTTATTAAATCAGGCAGAAAAGTATAGAAGTATATGAGTTGTAGATAAGGTAACGAGTGGAGAAATAATATTAATTGTTAGTCAATATAATGTACAGAAGAGTAAAAAGCTGGTAAAGAATAAACAGGAAGAAGCTCACATGGGTAACAGGCTTCACAGATGCGAGACCACTAGCAGTTGGCAGTCGATTGTGCGGTTCGCTTGACTTTTTAGGGTGGTAGTGAGTGTCTCTTAGCAATCGAGTTTACTTGAACAGTATCGATTGGTCCAGTGAGTTACCTGTCTACTTCAAGTGAAGAAATAGAGTGGAAAATGTAACTGATACAGCTGCTTAGTAGGAAAAATAAGGCAAACTGAACTTGAGGTCCATTTTGGTCTAGGTATAATCGTGCAGACCATCGCATACGAGGGACACCATAATTTATGAGGGTATAGAGAGAAGCACCACCGTCAGTAGCTTGAAGGCTCGCTGTGTCAACCTACTTTGAAAATTGGTGTGAACTGAGCCAGCTTCCAAATTTCCGGTAATGTTCCTCGGCTTAGTAAATGTGAGAACTGCAAGATAAGCGGTATTGCTAGGATTGAAGCTGCTTCCCTCAGTGCAGCAGAACAGACCATATCCAAACCGAGAGGAGTATCTCTCTTGGGTGCTGCGGAATGCTATGAGAAGAGTGAGCAAAGTCATACGCAGGTCTCCTAGAGAGACAGATGCGAGAAAGTCAATAAATGACATAATTTATAAAATAAACTGTAGTGTTGAATTTGAAAATACGTTAGGTTTTGAACTAGAGGGTTTTCTGTTTGCGGTATTCCTTTGAGTGAAATGCCCAATCAATTTCAACTCGTTTTCTATAAATAGATCAGTCTCTGTCATAAATGCCCCCCTGACTCTTGTAGTTTCCAATAGTTACCCTTCAGACAGTAAAAATGGTGTGTGGTAAGTGTATGAAGTTAGTTGTCCCGGTCAGAAGAGAAAGATTGCATACATCTGTATTGTGGCGTCGAGTCACGATCGACTATGATCACCACTACAGGAAGATTACTTGCCAGTTATTAGGTCGGATCCCTCCGTAGGCCAAAAACCGGAAGCAGTTGATGGTTGTAATAAGATATATTTGTTGGCAATCTCGTGGTATTGAAATACTACCGAGATCGTGCCAAAATTTACAGGTGGACTATTAAGCGTACGCGAATATGTGCAAAATCACAGTCAACGGAAGGATATGTGTTTTTAGTACACTTAAACAAACAGGTACAGTAAAACAATTACTGGTAAAATTGGTTATAATAATAACTGTTTCCATTATACCAATCGCATTCTTTTCATAAAAGTAAGTCTCTACACATCATGCATACGAAAATCTTTCTACAAACTATGGCGATAGCTTGTGTCGATTTTTAGGAGTGCTCCAGTAATCATTCTTTAGATCATTGTCAGAAATTTAAAGACAAGAATGTTAGAGAAAGGAAGGAATTCGTTCTTAGACACAAGTTGTGTAATGTATGCCTGAAGGCAAACCACGTAGCAAAAAAACTGTCGATCGCCGAGGTCGTGTGCTGTCGAAGGGTGTGGCTGGAGACACCATACCCTGTTACACGAGTTGCGGGAAGAACCAAGGAATTCTAATATTGATGCACACATTAACACCCAGCTATGTACGGAGAAAAGTGTTGAGCGTGTACAGAAACAAGCAGCATTAGCAATAGTGCCTGTACTGGTAAGAAATGGAGAAAAGGTAGCACAGACTTGCGCCTTCTTAGATAGTGGGTCGGATGCCTCTCTTATTACAGAAGATCTAGCTAAAAGGTTGAATTTAGAAGGAGAGCCTAAGACGATTTCGTTGAAAACGTCGGATAAGCATTCCACGATTCAGTGTAAAGAGGTTCAACTAGAGGTTTCCTCCTTAGACTCGTCTTCGTCATTTAGAATCCCAAACGTATGGACAGTCGAGAGATTACCTATGTTGCGCAGGACGGTACCAACGACGTTCAAATGAAATCCTGGACGCATCTAAAAGACATAAGTTTTCCTAGAGTAGAGGGTGAGAATGTCGAACTGTTGATCGGGTGCAACGCACCGAGTGTACACGAAATGAAAGAGGTAAGAACTGGAAAGCCGAATGAACCATTCGCCGTGAAGACTCTGTTAGGTTGGACGCTGTTCGGTTCCTATGGGGAACCCTGTAAAAGCAATCGTGTACTCAATCACCTCTCAGCTAAAGAGGAAATAGAGGATAAGTTTGAACAATCGTATTCAACTGAATTCAAAGACCTACTTAGTCGTAATTCATCGATGTCTGTGGAAGATCGTATAGCATTATCAGAATCTGCATATGGTGTTGCGGAGTATACTCGTTCCGAAGATGTCTCTCGTCAAGTTCATTGTTCGTTTTTATTAACTAAGTATAAGGTTGTTAAGCCAAAAACTGAAGCATCATCTGCTAATAAATCCAAATCAACTCTAAGAAAGCTCAAGGAAAAGAAGGACATCAAACTGAAAGTGAAGACTACGAAAAAGCCGAAGACCACTGTAACGAAGAAGCCAGTAACTAATACCCTGAAGAAGCAGGTAGCACATATTCGCCGTGGTATCGAGGATGGTGTTGAGAAAGACGCCCTTGTACGAGTTGTGAACAAGAGTAAGGGTGCATCTGGTAGTTCTATAGGATCCAATGCTATTCTTAGACAGATCATGTGTAGTTGGAATCAGAATAAGACAGTAAATGCCCTTTTAGAGAGAGGTTGTGAATGGCGCTTTAAACTTTCGAGGTCTAGTAACGAGACGGTGTATGGGGACGCATCATAAAGTCGATAAGAAGAATTCTGCGATCTCTATTGTTTCAGAAGGTATTGATGGATGAGTCTTCGAGAAACTTAGTGTTATTAAACAATGTTGGCTCACTGAGAAGTCTATGGTCCAAAGCTATTGTCGAACAAGTAAGCTATGGCTCTGACGGACAAGTTCGTACGGCAAAATTGAGAACCGCAAACGAAGAAACTGTTCGGGACGTACGACGCTTATGTCTACTAGAAGGAGCCGGCTGTCTGACGGCGACCACGACCCTGGACAACGGACGTGATGCGCGTTTCGGGGGAGTGTAAAATGTGATCGATAGACGAACCCACCAATAATAAGGTAAACGCCCACCACCACATCAACTCCTTTTGACCTTGTACGACTGTATCTCTTTATTAACCGATCACGGTTTAATGTACATTGTAAAACAATACTGGCTTGTTGACTCATTTTTCCTATTCTCTGGCTACTGTTCGGTATGTTATTTGTCTCTGTTTTTCCCTGTATTAATAGACCGTACTGTTTGTTTGTACACTAACGATGTTAATTTATGTTTTAGAAACAGATAAAGTTTATCTAGCCAAATAGCTTGCTTGTTCTGACGTTGGCTAAACCAAGGCTCTGTACTCGACAGTCTAGAGATTAGCTTAGAGTTGAATCTGTAGGAAATCGCTCCCTACATATGTGGAGAACCACTACAACCATCATATTAAGTACAAGTATTTAAGAACAATTGTCTACACAAGGCACTCGGTATCTGTTGACCGGATATCATCAACAACAACAAACAATGGCAGAGAACAAACCAGTTTCTAGCTGACGATGAAATTAGGAAGTGACGTTGGAAGTGGATAGAACATACATTACAGAAATCACCAGCCTGCATCACAAGGCAAGCGCTAACTTAGAGAGCTGAAGAGAAACGTAAAAGAGGAAATCTGTAGAACACAATACGTTGAAAATTGGAAGCAGACATGAAAAGGATGAGTAGCAACTTGAAAGAACTGGCAAGGATTGTTCAGGATAGAGTTGGATGGAGAATGCTGGTGAGTGGCCTGTACTTATGACTAAGCATATATCCTAACAGACCATAAGATCTAATTACACTGATAATTCCCTGTACATAGAACGTCATATCTAGTCCTTTTATCACATTTTTTTATATCTGGAACATTCGTTATAAATTTCAGGAGACATAATTTAATATTTCTACCAAAGTACCTATTTTAATATACAACATTGAATAGATACCCTCTTGTTGATTTCCGTGAATGAAACATCAGACAATTCCGACTATTTCAGTGTATTATTGTACTATCGCTAATATTTTGTGTAATTTCTCATTTTAACGACTACAACACTAGATATTTCACCATATGACGGTTCAACAGTTATCTAGGACTGATGAGTTTGATGTAAACTAGTAAACATTTGTAAATGTTCACTTCGGCAGTCTTAACTGCTACCGCTTAATAGTAATTAGAAAGTTTCCAATATGTTTTTTTGCTTATTTATACAACTGAGAAAACGAAAAAGCAAACAACAATGCAGTATAAGTAAAATAGAAACGGTAATCGCAAAATCACTTAAAATAAAAAAGATGTTTTTTTATCGTTTCATATATTGTTAACTAGATAATTCAGTTCAGCGATATTACTTCAGAAACCGGAAAGAGAGTTATTGACTATCCCACAAATATTATTTTTGTTCACGAGGATTTAACCTCTTCTGCGACATCGGCAATTCCTATTCGCCGTTGACCAACATCAAATACTGTATAAACTTTTCTTAAAAGTACATCCCCAAATACCCATAACGGGCCACTTGGGAAGTCAGTACCAATGAAGCAAGTCCTGCAAATTCGTGAACCGTTTGAAACTTTCTAGTAATAATAAGATATAACAAGGAAATACTGTTAGTTTTACTCAAAACTTTTATATGGATTGATTTTTATGATTGATTTTATAGTAATTTCTATTTACCAGTTATGTAGTCCACATCAAACAGTTAACTAGCTTGAAACATTTACCATTTATAAATAATTTTTGATCAATTTTTTTAAAGTTTCATTGCTACTGAAGTGTTAGCTAATCAACTGAAAATTGTTTTAAACTTCTATAAAGTAAACACCTCAACTCATATAATATAAGCCACAAATATTTTAGTGGATGTCATGCACTCTTTGTATTTGTTAAGTTTATATTTATTATTTATGAATTAATTAATATCTGGTGATTGAATGATTCCATTTCAAATTGAGTTTTCACTCAGAGGATCTTCTAAATTAGAAAAACTCCAAAGACAAGCGACTAAGTGAGTATCGTTTATCTAAAAAGTATAGTTTTCGCAAACCAAAAACAGAAAAAAGCTCGATGAAGCTTCCCAACGAATCACTATTGGTATGCTCTGTTACACAATGCACAGATGAACTACAAGAGTAAGAAATTTACGAGTGCTTACACTGACAGATGGCAACAAGTATGAAGTTGTAGATTCGTGATGTTCGACTTATCTGTGTAAATAGAGTTTATCGCAATGAACTTTCTCAACTTAAGACCTGTATTTGTGAACAGAATAGAACCTGGAAGATTTACAGAAAACATACAAATAAACAGGCATAACTTTCAGCCATTAGTAAATACTAAGTTCATCCGTATGATTTTAGATATACAAATGTCAAATAACTTAGTGAGCAACATATGATGTAAAGCATAGACAGGAGTAATTTTTTATAAGATATGTCAAATATAAATGTTGAAATGGATAAACGTACTTGGAGATCATAGAGATTACAATTTTATTAATAGAGATGATTCAAAGAATAAAGAAAACTTGTAAAATCTAGTGGTAACTTTTCTGACTACAGATGTTGGCAACTTGGATCAGGATCTCTAGGTGAGTATCGGTTTCATTAAGGTTTGCAGAGATCCTTAAACAGTGGGTGCCAAGCAATATAAATTGGAAATCCATTACATTTTTACGACTAACTACAGTGTTTAGTAATTATGTCTTACTTAGCTTAGTAGTTATAGTGATAAATTAATAAATAAAAGTCGTTGACTTCTATTTCAGAGGTTGCGGGTACCCGACCGTTGTTGCTACCTAGACGTGGTGGTCGGGCTTGCCTATCGTGATGAAGCAACCGAGCTATACTGGCTGGAACAACCGTTCCTCAAGGTCCTACCATGTCAGATAGGTCGGCTGAAGAGCGGTAAGACTAAAAGCAACAAACCCAAGGTCCGAAGGCGAAGTCGTACTGCTGACTGTACAGAGGTGTGACAGCAGTAAGGTGTTTCCTTCAGACAACCAGCATGACAGCGATGCTGCCTTCCCACAAGGAGGGGTGGGGTTAGAAAAGGTCGACCCTAAAAATGCACACCTCGCCTTATCCCACGGATATCCGTCTCCGGCGGTAAGGTCTCAATAAGTACGGAGCTAACACAAAAATTACCCATAAAAAGTTCGTGTGTGACCGACCTCAAGCAGTTGTCCCTTGGGCACTGCGGTCACGCTCTCAGGTCACTAAGACCACCTCTAATCCAATTTCCTTTTCAGGTACCTCCAGAAGAACCCTTCCACGGTGTGGGCAACCGGGAAGTGATAACCGCCCTCATACCTCTAACAGCACTCAAGACCACTGTATTCATAATCAACCTCCTCTTCAATTCCTATTATTCCTCCTACATCGACTTTCAACTCTAAACTTCCTCTTCGGCTTCTCCTCAAGTGTCACCATAGCCAACGATTCTAGCGCTCAAAACACTGTCCCAGGTCTACTGAAACCTCGCTCCAAACTACACATTGGAGCCTTCAACGTACGCACCCTATGTCAAATCGGTCAGCAGGCTTCCTTGGCTAAAACCCTAGAGTCTCTTTCCATTGATGTATGCTGTGTCTCCGAAACACGCATACAGGATTCCAGTGTGGTCATTCACTTGACCTCACCTCGGCAAAACGGAGAGCCAACGAGATACACCCTTCGTGTATCTGGTGACCCGATGGCCAGTTCTCGTGGACTGGCAGGTGTAGGCATAGCACTAAGCATGAGGGCCGAACAAGCACTGCTAGAGTGGATCCCCGTCAACAGTCGTCTATGTGCTGTTCGGCTAAACGGCTACGTAAGAACTCGGAAGGATAGGGACACACGTCGTTGCCTTTTTGTCGTTTCTGCCTACGCTCCCACTGACTGCAGCTCAGATGAAGTGAAAGATGAATTTTACAGAAAGCTGTCCGAACTTCTTCAGAAAGCTAAACGCTCAGACATAGTACTCGTAGCAGGTGACTTTAATGCTCAGATAGGTAGTTTAAACCAAACAGAAAGGCATTTAGGTGGATATTTTAGTATTCCGACACAGCGAACAGATAATGGTGATCGTCTGCTGCAACTGTGCTCAGACAATCGTTTATTTTTAGCAAACACAAATTTTAAGCATAAGGAGAGACATCGTCTAACATGGCGACCCCCTACACCAAACCAACGATGGACTCAAATAGACCATATTGCCATCAGTCATCGTTGGAGAGGGTCGGTAGAAGATTGTCGCTCATTCTGGAGTACCTGCTTGGACTCCGACCATGCCCTAATACGGGCACGCATCTGCTTGCGCCTCACTGGACGCAAAAAAGCCACATTAAAAAGACCCATTAGAACTGAGTTGAGTAGCGAGAAAACCAAAAGTAGGTTCCAGGAACAACTGAGGTCACACTTAGGTAGTTCGAAGACGAGGCTGACCCAGATGTTGCTTGGAAGGGCATACAATCAGCTGTGGAAACAGCAGTGACATCTATTAGTGACTTAAACCACAGAGTTACAAAGAACCAGTGGATTTCTTCAAAGTCTATCACACTGATGGATTCTCGCAAACTCGTCCCATCAGGTTCCGAACATGATGAAGAGCGACAACAAATCAGATCTAGGTTAAGAAAAAGTCTAAGAAACGACCGTGAGCAGTGGTGGGCAACGAAAGCAAAAGAGATGGAAAAGGCGGCGACTATAGGGAACACAAGACAGCTTTACAGACTAATAAAAGAAACTGGAATTAATAAGTCAAGTGTAAGTGAGATTATTTCGGAAAAAGACGATACCCTCATCTGCTCCCAGTCCAGACGTTTAGAACGATGGGCGGAACATTTCAGAGAACAGTTCAGCTGGCCTTCAGCTACTCTACAACTACCCTCCATTCCCAGACAATGTGAATGGAACATTGAAGTAGGTCCCCCAACTCTTGCTGAAGTTCAAAAGGCTATAGTTAATCTGAAACGAGGAAGGGCAGCTGGTCCAGATGGATTGGCTCCAGAGGTCTTTAAGGATGGTGGTCCAATTTTAGCGATTAGGTTGACTAATATTTTAGCTAAGATCTGGGAGTTAGACGTTATCCCATCTGACTGGTCGCAATCACTTATCGTCCCAATATATAAGAAAGGGTCAAAATCATCCTGTGACAACCACAGAGGGATTAGTTTAACTAATATAATATCTAAAATACTAGCCTCGATAATTATCAGACGCCTAACTAAGACTCGTGAACTGCAAACACGAGAGAACCAAGCTGGCTTTAGACCTGGTCGTGGCTGCATCGACCACATATTCACCATTCGTCAGATTCTAGAACACAGGCATACTTATCGGCGTCCGACAATGGTGGTCTTTCTTGACTTAAAAGCAGCATTTGACTCTGTAGACCGCGAGATTCTGTGGCAGTGTCTGTCATTGAAAGGTACCTCAGAAGTACATAAACCTTGTGAAGGCTCTTTACTCGAACACTACTAGTCGAGTCAGAGCTTATGGCGAACTGTCATCTACTTTTGCAACCTCAAGTGGTGTCCGTCAAGGCTGTCCACTTTCCCCATTTTTGTTTAACTTCATCATAGATCTACTGATGGAAATAACTTTCTCGTCGACTGAATTCTCGGGTATTGATCTCCATCCAGGAGGTCCACTTATCGACTTAGAATACGCAGATGACATAGTCCTGTTTGGTGAAGACGCTGACAAAATGCAGAGTCTTCTGGTAGCACTAAGCAACAATGCCAGAATGTTTGGAATGCGCTTCTCTCCCTCTAAATGCAAGTTGTTGCTTCAGGACTGGTCTGCGTCAACACCTGAACTAAGGATAGGGAGTGAAGTAGTCGAACGCGTTGACAACTTCACTTATCTTGGAAGTCTGATCAGCCCTAATGGGTTGGTGTCTGACGAAATCTCAGCACGGATTCGAAAAGCTCGTTTGGCTTTTGCCAACTTACGTCACCTTTGGCGAAGGCGAGATATCCGTCTATCAATAAAAGGACGAGTATACTGCGCGGCAGTCCGTTCTGTTTTAATTTACGGCAGCGAAACATGGCCATTAAGAGTAGAAGACACTCGTAAGCTACTAGTATTTGACCACAGATGCCTTAGAAATATTGCTGGTGTCTGCTGGGATCACCGGGTAAGTAATAGTGAGGTTAGACGCAGGGTATTAGGGAATGATGGTAAATCAGTTGATGAGGTTATGAATCTTCATCGACTGAGATGGTTGGGCCACGTGTTACGTATGCCTGAACACCGATTACCACGACGTGCAATGCTATCCGGTATTGGATGGTTGGAAGAAAGTTAGGGGCGGCCAAACCAAAACGTGGCATCAGTGCTTGAAGTCACTAACTTCTAGTCTGAGCCATGTTGGTAGATGCAGACTACTTGGTTGGGGTCCGCGTGACTATCGTAACCAATGGTTGGTGACATGGCTCAGAATCGATCACAATGGCGTCGGTGTATACACTCTCTGTCTTCCCTTAAACTAAGAGATTAAAATGACTTCATATCTTTCCTTCTTACTGTACTATATCCTTATTGCAATCTTTCTTTTATATATTATCACCTCTGAAGTAACTACTTATATGAATCCGGTGTCCATCTTGTTGTGTTAATGAGGTATGGCAACTTGGACCGATGGATATATGTGCCTGGTCCTACGTTGTAGCTGACTGACTGAAAGAGAATTGCTCAACATAGTGTTGAATGTTGTTCAGTGATTGGTGATCATGCAGTAAAATTTCTCCTGACTCAAAAGCTTCAATGAACCTATAGAATAAGGATTTCTAACTCAGTAAGATAGTTTTGATGTTATTTTTCCTAAGCTAGATTACTTGTTAACCATAAACGATTACAGGAACCAAACTTATTAAATTCGTATCATGATCTATAAATCAACTTAATGAATAAAATAGCGTCACACTAGAACTTTGGCATTAGTGTTCTCAAGTCATTTTTATTGATTGTTTTGCCAACTTAACATCTAATCACATGGCTATATAGTCTGTTCTCTAATAACATATATTTAAGCCTAAGAAAAATCTACCGAGTACTCGAAAATTAAGATCAATACTTTGTCAGACAAATGGAAAATATAAAACATCAATATAATACAAGAGATTGGATGATGTTAGTGAGATTATTATGGAACACATGCCCTAACGTAAATATACTACCATTTAGAAGTAGTAGAATACAGAACTAATTGTTTGATTATTTAAATTATTCACAGTAAAATTCAAAATATTTTTTTCAGTGTACCTGTAATTAATTTTCTTCTCGTCAAAATGGGATTGTTTAAATGTATGTCCATGTTGAATAAAGTCAAAGTCGTATGCACCACGTCCCACAAATGAGATTACTGACAAAAACTTAGGATTGCTGTTGAATCTTGTGTTCTACTATTAGTTTTCTAAGTGAAAAAAAAACTACCTTACATGTTATAAATGCAATACCCTACTTAATTACTTGATCAGCTATAAAACCTGATCAATAAGTAAAGTAACTACTACATATTGAAACAATTAATAAAAAATTTGTGATTATTATTGTAAACAACAGATTGAATATTTTGGTAATCCATGCAAGACTTGGGTTGTTATTAGATTGAACTGGTCTTTAAGAGTTGCATCTGAAATGCCTGTTATATGAATTACATTTGTCAACCAACTTTAAAACAATTACACACCATTACTACAAGTAATGTTTTCTCACCTCAACAATGTAGTCATCTGCTTTCAATTGAATAGGTTTGCCATTAATCTTTATTTCGATTATTGGTAACTTGTGAATTTTATTACAATCCACAATGTATTCATTATTAGATACTTGTATACTTCCAAGATATTTATTTATATTATTAATTTTTTCAGTTGGACCTGATATTAAAGCTGTACCCGTATCGATTAGTGCGGTACTTCCACTTGGACAAAATATTTTATCGTTGATTGATATACTTTCAACATTTTCAAGATAAAGTGAAAAAAATCTTAGCATTTAATAAAAGATTTCCATGATTAATAGATTTAAATGTGTAGAAGATGCTTTTTTAAGTTTTAATCACTGTTTTTTTGCATAATGAATTACTCATAAGAAATGTCATTAACCAAAAATGCTTTCCCTTTTTGATTCTTTGCTCTTTTAAAGTTCTAATTTATGACCTGTTTTCCAGTACATTACTAAAATAAAAGCGGTGAGACTATAGTTTGTGGACAACTTTTGAGTGACACCAGAGTGACCTCTCGAAAATTCAGCAACCTAGTCGAGTCTAAAAATGGTTAAAGTTAGGGTGTTCACCACAAACTGACATCAGTTATAATTCCAAAATACTATTTAGCCATATGGATGAATGAATTTCGCGCCAAAACCCAAAACTCACTATCGTAAATCTGATTGGTTCGTACATAAATTATAGTCACCCAAGAAAAACATTTTCGTTGTTTCAATTTTCACTGATCTATCCAGTCAATCTTTTGAGCAAAAATGTTCTTTGGGACTGACTAGGTCTTATTGTCAAGAGCATAATATAGGGACGAGCTTAAAATAACTGTCACAAATTATCAGTCATTTCTTAACCAATCAGAAAACAGTCTTTGTAAATGAATAGTTTTTCGTAATGAAAATGATCATATTACAAACTACATAAATTTTACATATTTATAAATCGAAAAAAAACATAAATTCGTTCTTATGGACATAGATTATCGGTTTTTTCAAATAATTACCAAGACCCAAATAGATTTTTATGAGTCTCAATATTGTCCTTGATTAGGGTTAAGGATTTAAGGTAAAGATTAGGGGTATAGGGTCAGTGTTTCTATCACAAATTGACATCAGTCATAAGTCCTCTGTCACCTTATGTGTGGATGAATTTCGCTCAAGAACAAAAGAGGCACTGTCTAATCCGTTCGTTCATAAACTTTAGTGCCATCAAGTTAGGATTTGTTTCAGGATTAGGGATTTAGGAAAAGTGGTGATTCTCCTATCATATGTAATCTAATCCGAAATTAACATTGTAAATTCGTATTAAAATATACTCAAATGATTTATCTATATTTTTATGTACTTTCAGTAGCAGTCATAAAACACAGCACTCCGGTAGCCACACCTTGGACTTTGTTGTATTCAGTAGAAAGGGTACTTGGGGTGATGCTTAATGAAATCACTGGGATTTTTTATCTTAGGTTCGGAATTTCTCCGAATGAGCTTGCTTATTTGAAAAGATATATTCATAAGGTAGAATTATTTTTTAAAGCAATCACTTACCCATCTATTTTAATCATCCAATATTCTTCACTTACAACGTCTGAATAAGTTAAATCACCAGTATAATATCTATCATCAATCCCACCAAACATTATTTCTCCACTAGTTGTCTTATCTTCATTACTGATTGGTGAAATTAAAATCAACAAACACGAAATCAATCATTCAAAGTACATCGAAAAATAAGTTCTTTGAAGAAAAATTGAAGTATACACATAATCAATCTATACATATTAGTGCATTCATATGTGAGCCCCCAAATGCCCTGGTATGGCTGAGAGTGGGGTGGGCCCTCCCTGCCCCTCGAAATGCTCTCACACGGTCATGCGTATACAGCCTCTGCCAGGGAAGTCCTACTCACTGCCTTCTCGTGGCAGGGGTGTTGTTTACAAAAATGAGAGGACGAAAAGCGAATGTCCAGCGCTTTAACCGGATTTAAAACCAATGGTGCACATGGGCTCCAGTATCCTGCAGGAACAAATGGCGTATGGACCAATCGTTGGTCACCGGCTTCCATGGGACTGCATCTCCTCACGATGCTCCACTGCCTTGTGGGTAAGACCTTTAGGTCAAAGGCTTGGGATGTGGCTCCCTAAGAAAACCACCTGCTTCGTTTTGGGCACCCGGGAAGTATCACAGCCCACACACACAGATATAGTGTGACGCATATATACTTGGTGCCCTCTTGTACCGATATTTATGTGTTCAAATAAATAAATAAATTCATATATGAAGTATACCATTTGATTGAATGGAACATGTACAAGTATGAAACACATTACTAAAGAAAATATGGTTATTTATTACGAAAAATTAGTATATATACAAATAACTCCTCTCTATTATTTAGTTGAATAAAAATGTGTATTCTAAATTTTACTTCAGGATGCTAACTGAACTAATATTAAAACAAATAATCACTTAAAATTTCAAACCAAATAAACAATTCTTTTGGATTATCATTAACTTACAGATTTAAATAAACTGCAAATACAGGTTTATCTACTAATCGCTGTTCAATCATATTCAAAAATATAGGTGTTGGATTAGAATTTTGTGATCTTTGTTGAAATCCCATACCCATAATTCCATCAAAATGAAAATTTATAAATACTTGACCAGGTTGATGAGTAACTTCACCAAATGTTTGATCTACAATATTCAGTGAACCGATCTAGATGATTATTATTTTTTAAAATAAAATAAATAATATATACATACTTACATGAACACAATCTGAGCTTAAAAATCCTGATGCTATTCCAGTGCCGTATTGGACATAAAATAATTCACCATTCGGTTTATAAGTTGAAGATTTCGAACTATCATACTTATGATGTACTTGACATGCTAAATCACTGGAATCACACATTTTAGATGGTATCCATAAATATGGTGATCCTGTGTCGAATATTACATAAAATGTTTGAGGTGGAGTCCCGATAGAAATTTCTCCATAATATTCAATCTAAAAATTTTATTGTAATAAATCGTATATCAGAAAGATAAAAGCCAAAAAAAGACAGAGATCCAAAAGAAAATTATTCTAAGTCGATTGTTAATTATGAACTTACATTTTGGTAATTTTCTAAATATTCAGTATATATTCCATTCTTTGATGATATCAGTCTTTGGAACCATTTATTTTTGAATTGTTTAATTGATAAATTCCATTGATGATTCAATACAGGATAAGATAAGTTTAAATGAAGAGATGAAT
This sequence comes from Schistosoma mattheei, assembly GCA_944470405.2. Taxonomy (NCBI): domain Eukaryota; kingdom Metazoa; phylum Platyhelminthes; class Trematoda; order Strigeidida; family Schistosomatidae; genus Schistosoma; species Schistosoma mattheei. Next base: position 31,513,779 of record OX103945.1, read on the forward strand.
GTAATTGAATCCTGTAAAATACAATAGAAAAACTTCATATATAAATTATGATAGCACTAACCTTGTAATCGATTCACTGTAAACAACGAAAGGTAGCAATAAAATGAAAACTTTAAACAAAATCATTCGTCACTTATTTAATGATTGTTGGAGTTCTTTACTTTTATTTTTCGTTCGTTCGTTCGTTAATAAATACCCTATGAATTATAACAAAATAAATTCATAGGTTATTCGTATGATGTAATTTATCAGTATAATAAAAAACTCATAGAGCAATGCAACATTGGAATTAATGATATAGTTTAGTATTTATAAATCTTTTCGATCTTTGGCCCCTGTTTTTTTTTAGTTCATTTCTTAATTATTGCCTTTTATGTACTTTTAATAAACATGAAGATTTTAATTAATCTACAAATTATGGATCTTCTACTATAAATAAATTAGTGATAAAAGCTTAGTTGAACAATTACATAATAATATTTTATTCAAAAGTTATAGCACTTAAGGTTATTTACGTATATGATGATCAGTAAGTAAGTAAGCTAAATTATTTACTATATATATTGATTTGTTTGGCTTTAAACCAGATTTATGTTATTCATAAGATTCGGTGATACTCTTTGTTCACTCAAATCGAAATATGTAGAGTAAGGTTCGAACCCATCACTTATTGGTTGCAATTATTGATAACACTTAATTACTTACTTACGCCTGTTACTCCTCGTGAAGGAGCCTAGGCCACTCACCAGCATTCTCCACCCAACCCTGTCCTAGGAAATCCTTTCCAGCTCCTTCCAGTTCCTATTCATCCTTTTCATATCTGCTTCTATTTCCCAACGTAATGTGTTCTTTGACCTTCCTCTTTTTCGCTTACCTTCAGGATTCCAAGTTAGGGCTTGCATCGTGATGTAGTTTGATGATTTGCGTAGTGTATGTCCTATCCATTTCCATCGTCTTTTCTTAATTTCTTCTTCAGTTGTGAGCTGGTTTGTTCTCTGCCATAGTAGGCTGTTGCTGATAATATACGGCCAATGGATGTTGAGTATTTCGTGTAGAAAACTATTTATAAATACTTGTACCTTCTTGATGGTGGTTGTTGTAGTTCTCCAGGTTTCAGCTCCATACAGTAGAACTGCCTTGACGTTCATATTGAAGACTCTGACTTTGATATTGGTTGAAAGTTGTTTTGAGTTCCATATGTTCTTCAATTTTAGGAATGCGGCACTTGCTTTGCCATATTGATGACACGGCACTACAAAATGAATAAAATATATTTACAAACTGACGAATATTACAAGCAAAAATGAGTAGTGGCTAGCAGTGGAATAAAGGGCGCACGTTTCGTCCCGTTCAGGACTCGTCAGCTAGATGTACCTGGGTTCGAGTCTCGGGGTGAATATCAACTCTGGGATGTAGGCACATCCAGCTGGCGAGTCCCAAAATAAGACGAAACGGATGTTCTGGACTCCACTGTTAGCCACTATCCGTCTTTCTTTACAAAGCTTGTGACTTAAGGCAATATCGAGGCAATCCGTACAGGATGCACATATGCCAACAAGAGACTGATCAATCGAAGTTCTTAACAGCAATGGGAAGATACAAGCAAACAATACCAAATGAATTGGCGAATATTGCATTATCAACAAACATTTAGAAAGCTCTTGAACGCATGAAAGTGGTTGCAAAATGTAAACATTCAGAAAATTTAGTCATAAGTGATTTGATTGATATTGGATCTAATAGTGTTATTCAACCCTAAATTTCCCTTTTAAACGTGCACATCATCAATAGATGGTTGCACTTCATTGATTACCAATTAACAATCCCCAAATATCTCTTCATTACAAATGATAGGCTATTTCAGAACAGTAGAAAAAGGAAGAAAATCGGTTGATAAAATGTTAGTTACACCGGATGAATGAAAATCATTATGCAATTAGTTAGTCCACCAACAGATAAAACTTTGTTAAACACTTCAAAACCTAAATATGAAACTCGATCACAACAAAATTTACTTAGAAGGGAGAAAATATAAATTATCCCTTACTGACTGTGTAACAGTCCGTTAGCTTCTAATAGTTCTCTTCTGTTGACTGTACATCCAACTCGAAAAGTTACTGTCATGATACATCTCGATGTATCACAGTTGTATTTTTCATTGATTAACCACTGAGTAGCGGCCGATTATGATCGAATTCGATTTATCAAGATTCAGTGTGGCTACTAATTCAAGTGAATCAAGATTGCTTACACTATTTTGCGACGTTCGGTGTTTGCAGGCGGTCAGCAGGAAACCATAAACAAAGGTTTTATGTTTTTTGGCACCCAGTGGTAAGGAGTATTTCCACTTTAGAGAGAACTGATACGAACTGGTGGATTAAAGACCGATTCACCCATTTTACATCATCAGACGTTAATGCTGAGTCATTCGGGGAGGGGGAAACGATATTCTCTAAGATGGGAAAATTACAAACAGCGCGAAACCCATATACATGGTTTACTCTCACCTAACGGCTTGGACTTTATTTCCATTTCTCTTGCCTAGAATAATTTTAGACTTATCTTCTACATAATGAAGAAAGAGCTGCACATGATGACATGTCTATTTCATTATTTCTTAAAGTTATTAATACTACATGACGACAGTGATTTCAAAACCGTTATTAAAAATGATAAAATATACTTTTACTAATTAGTTGATCAAACCTAGAAAATAGATTCGGATTGATTTGTTTTACAAAATTCCTTTCTACAAATTTCCCCCCTTAACCTACTAATTCGAAACCATTCACTTCATTCATAAACGATAACTAACATAGCTCGCCTAATAATAAACGGGTTTAGGCACCAGACTTTGAGACCCACTATTTATGTAAGGGTTAATATATTGCTCGAATGACTAAAGTGAAATGGGAGGAGTGCAATTAGAATATGGAAATTACCGGTTTATTCCTGAGTACCTTAAATGCTGAGTCTATCAAGGAAGAACTGATTAGTTAATTTATTTCGTTAAGAAACCGGCTTTCAGAAGTGATGGCAATCCGTAGGTCAAATAGTTAGCAGTGCAACCTGTTTATGAAATACACTGTTAAACATCTGACCACTTAAAGACATTGACGTGATTTTATCGTAGTTAAGTGTTAAACAGATAGTTGTTTATCCAGTTTCTTCTAAACCTCAGTTTATGCCATTTCATAAGCCCATTATTTAAAGCAGTTAGTCTCTTTTATAAATTTCGATAGAACAATGAGAAGATGGAGTTGACCTGATCGACTCCATATTTTAAGAACACTGCTTCTCATAGCACTCAGTGATCAGATGTTTGTTGATTTTAAAACAATTTGTTTCTAGTAAACGAGATAAAAAGTACGTTGAAAGAGATACACATAAATTACTTCATAATACCTTTTAGGATGAGGTAATTCTAACACTATACGAAATTTTAAGAAGTAAATAACCAATGAAAATTATATCCCAGTATCTATAACGAGTGAGAAGACCTAAATCCCAGTAATGATGCTAAGCTTTGTATCCAAAGTAGATATTATAAACTGTTTGGAGAATGAGCGAATAAATATGTTCCGTCAGTCAGTCAGTCAGTAACAACGTAGAACTTCGTACGTATGTACATCAGTTCGAGTTGCCACACCACATTAGCACAGAGATGCAGTGGTCGATTCAAATCCCGTAGTGGTAGAGGTAATAAGAGTATAAGCAGTAATCAGGAAAATTAGTGTTTGGAGATGTTATTTAAGGAGTATAATACAATGAAATGAATTTGGGAAGAGAAAAAAGAAAGGGACATGAAGAATTCAGAAGATTAGAATTGTGAAGAACACAAAGAGGGGATGCTCCTGCGCCATTACAAACTATTTTGAGCCATATGTTCCGTATATGTTTTGAGTTAGAATATAGTTAACTCTTAGAAACGAACAATTCAAAAAGAATAAAAAAATACGGCTTGAAACATTCCTGTATATACAGGCAAATTTTTTTATATCAGTGATATCAAGTTAATGTTATAACAGTATTACATACGTGTAAAACTGTTTATTCAAAAATATGCTAAATCAAATGATTTTAACTATTTTCAAATAGTAGTTTTATAGTTGAATTCATGATTCAATTGAAGCTAGACAACCATGAAAAACCTGGAAGTACCGGCAACTGTTTCTTCCTAGTATGGGACTCCTCAGTAGTGCGCATCCACGATCTCGCTCGCGAGATTCAAACCCTGGACCTATCGATCTTGCGCACGAACGCTTAACCTGTGGACCACTAAACCGGCATCCAATGGTGTTAATGTCTAATTGTGGAATAAATTTGAGATAATATCATAAAATCTTAAAATACAGAATATTTTAAGAAAATTCATTGACATTGAAGGGATTCAATCAGTTAGTTACTTAATTACGTCAAATCGTTGCGTGAAAGTTTTGATTCATTCAAAATTTAAATTTATTTAGAAGCAAACTACTTAAAGTAATGTCAATTTATGGTAAGAAAAATAGACAAATATTCTTCTGTTGGCCGGTGATACAATTGAAAAAAGTAACTTTCATTAAAATATAAACAGCAAGATAGATTCTAATTAATATAAAACTGCGACTGACCAGTCTCTTTTGATATATGTGAATCCTGAGCATATTGCATCGACATTACTAGTAAGCAACAAGCATCTGAAGCAGAGATATGAACTCAGTAGCTAAGTGGATTACTATAGAATTTTAAGTGAAAGGGACTAGGTCTGACTGTTGGGGTAAATATCGAATCTGGGATGCAGGTACATCCAGTTGACGAATCCTAAATAGAACGAAACTCGCGTCCTAGATCCCAGCGATAGTCGCCATCCATCTTTGATTCCAAAGCAAGGCAGATAACCTGGGAGATTGTACAAAAACTGCTCTCCAATACAAATAAGTATTAATACATTTTATTAGTTACTTATGAAATGTAGTTGCCACGCCTAAAAACAATAATAACCAAATAACAGCAACACTCAGTGTTCCGTACGAACAGTAATTCAGATGTTAAGTCTAAGTTAACGAAATTGTAGTGAATCACATTTATCACGAGAACACGACTGGTTTAATAAAAACAATTATTATTATAACCAACTGTACCAGTGTTTGTTTTAACGTGCTTTTGTTTGACTGTGCTAATGACAGCTATTTTGTGCTTCCATTCTTTTACTTACACTTCGATTGTAACTTCGCGCGAATTCGGTTACCTTCTGTAACCAAGGTTGTATCCTGGCACGATCTTGGTATCCTTTCGATGCCACGAGATCGCCAGCAAATATACACCTCGACTTGGTCCATTAATTGCCTTCTGATATTTGGCTTCTCGGAGATTTTATGGATTTATTTGGTTACGTCCAACCTTCGCCTTCAGATTAACTTGGCACGTGTTTCTTGGTAGCGGTGTTCATAGTTAACCTCAACTCGACGCCACGCTACAAAATAATACCCTAAAATTATTCATAAAATAAGCGAGTTCTTAAAAGTAAAAATATTCTCAATGTATTTAAAAATTTTACGTCAATTCGCATACATTATTTAATAAAGCTTTTCACCGTCTTATAGCTAATTGGGATTAGACAGACGAAAAGAATAGTTACGTGGTTCGTAGCGTTTGTTGCAGTTGCTTCAATTCATTTTGTCGATGATATTTGCCCTGTCCTACATTGTCAACATATCATTTGGCTTGAATAATGTTGATTGCAGAGATTTTGTGATGTATACCCATTCCTAACAGCATTAACAGTCCGGTTATGATATTCGGGATCTTTATTTAGGTTCGTCATCATCCGAGCCAGTCAGTCCGTCGGCAACAACGTACGTACGTACACCAGTTCAAGTGGCCATTCCACATTAACACAGAGATACAGTTGTCGATTCAAATCCCGTAGTGGTAGAGGTAGTAAAAATATAAACAGTAATCGGAAAGATTAGGGTTTGAAGATGTTAATCAGGGAGTATAATATAGTGAAATAAATTCGGGAATGGACAAAAAGGGACATGAAGAATTCAGATTAGAATTGTGGAGAACACAAAGAGTGGATGCACCTGCACAGCTTTACAGACTAATAAAAGAAACTGGAATTAATAAGTCAAGTGTAAGTGAGATTATTTCGGAAAAAGACGACACCCTCATCTGCTCTCAGTCCAGACGTTTAGAACGATGGGCGGAACATTTCAGAGAACAGTTCAGCTGGCCTTCAGCTACTCTACAATTACCCTCCATTCCCAGACAATGTGAATGGAACATTGAAGTAGGTCCCCGAACTCTAGCAGAAGTTCAAAAGGCTATAGTTAATCTGAAACGAGGAAGGGCAGCTGGTCCAGATGGACTGGCTCCAGAGGTCTTTAAGGATGGTGGTCCAGTTTTAGCGATTAGGTTGACTAATATTTTAGCTAAAATCTGGGAGTTAGACGTTATCCCATCTGACTGGTCGCAATCACTTATCGTCCCAATATATAAGAAAGGGTCAAAATCATCCTGTGACAACCACAGAGGGATTAGTTTAACTAATATAATATCTAAAATACTAGCTTCGATAATTATCAGACGCTTAACTAAGACTCGTGAACTGCAAACACGAGAGACTCATGCTGGCTTCAGACCTGGTCGTGGCTGCATCGACCACATATTCACCATTCGTCAGATTCTAGAACACAGGCATACTTATCGGCGTCCGACAATGGTGGTCTTTCTCGACTTAAAAGCAGCATTTGACTCTGTAGACCGCGAGATTCTGTGGCAGTGTCTGTCATTGAAAGGCGTACCCCAGAAGTACATAAACCTTGTGAAGGCTCTTTACTCGAACACTACCAGTCGAGTCAGGGCTTATGGCGAACTGTCATCTACCTTTGCAACCTCAAGTGGTGTCCGTCAAGGCTGTCCACTTTCCCCATTTTTGTTTAACTTCATCATAGATCTACTGATGGAAATAACTTTCTCGTCGACTGAGTTCTCGGGTATTGATCTCCATCCAGGAGGTCCACTTATCGACTTAGAATACGCAGATGATATAGTCCTGTTTGGTGAAGACGCTGACAAAATGCAGAGTCTTTTGGTAGCACTAAGCAACAATGCCAGAATGTTTGGAATGCGCTTCTCTCTCTCTAAATGCAAGTTGTTGCTTCAGGACTGGTCTGCGTCAACACCTGAACTAAGGATAGGGAGTGAAGTAGTCGAACGCGTTGACAACTTCACTTATCTTGGAAGTCTGACCATCCCTAATCTCAGCATGGATTCGAAAAGCTCGCTTGGCTTTTGTTAACTTACGTCACCTTGGCGAAGGCGAGATATCCGTCTATCAATAAAAGGACGAGTATACTGCGCGGCAGTCCGTTCTGTTTTAATTTACGGCAGCGAAACATGGCCATTAAGAGTAGAAGGTACTCGTAAGCTACTAGTATTTGACCACAGATGCCTTAGAAATATTGCTGGTGTCTGCTGGGATCACCGGGTAAGTAATAGTGAGGTTAGACGCAGGGTATTAGGGAATAATGGTAAATCAGTTGATGAGGTTGTGAATCTTCATCGACTGAGATGGTTGGGCCACGTGTTACGTATGCCCGAACACCGATTACCACGACGTGCAATGCTAACCGGTGTTCGCGATGGTTGGAAGAAAGTTAGGGGCGGCCAAACCAAAACGTGGCATCAGTGCTTGAAGTCACTAACTTCTAGTCTGAGCCATGTTGGTAGATGCAGACTACTTGGTTGGGGTCCGCGTGACTTTCGTAACCAATGGTTGGAGACTCTTGGTGACATGGCTCAGAATCGATCACAATGGCGTCGGTGTATACACTCTCTGTCTTCCCTTGTTGTGTTATTGAGGTATGGCAACTTGGACCGATGCATATATGTGCCTGGTCCTACGTTGTAGCTGACTGACTGACTGACCTGCGTCATTACAAACGACTTTGAGCCATGTCGTTCAGGGTCTCTAACCCTCAGTTACTATCGTTTCGTGGATCCCAACCAGGTAGTCTACATCTACCAATATGGTCCAGTCCACTTGTCTGAGCATAGTTGCGACGGACGGTTACCATTATTTGTTCTTTGAGCCAAGACACCGTAGGATCCACCCAGGTGTCTTCCCTTTTAGCTTAGTTCACGTACTTGAGCATTAAAGTCACCAGCCACTATTACTACATCAGAGCGGAGGAGGTCAGGAAGCTTTCAGTAAAACTCATCTTTTACCTCATCTGGGCTGCAGTCACTGGGAGATTAGGCAGAGACGATGAAAAGGTAAATACGAGTGTTCCCATCTTTCCGAGTCCTTACTGTTCCGTTTATTCGGACAGCGCACAAGCGACTGTCTACTGGGATCCAGTCTAAGAGAGCTAGTTTTGTCCTAGGACTCAATGCTATACATACACCAGCAAGGCCAAGAGAATCAGCATCAGCGCTTCCAGATACACGGAGCGTGAATCGGGATGGTTCTTTACTTTGATATGGTGAGGTCAAGTGAATGACACTACTCGTATTCTGTATACGCGTTTCAGAGATGCAGTATACATCAATGGCGCGAGATTCTTAAGTCCTAGCTAACAAAGCCTGTTGTCCTATTCGGCAGTGTTCGGACATTAAAAGCTCCTACATGTTGTTTAGAGCGTGGTTCCAGGAGACCGGGAATAACGTTTCACTACTCAAATCGTTTGCGAGGTGAAGGAAAATGAGGGTGATTGGTCGTGGAGATAAATTATTAGTTGTAGAGAGAATTTGATTGTGAACAACTTAGTCTCGTGTGTTGTTACGGGTATGAGGACTGATGTCACTTCCCGGCTGTCCACATCGTGGAAGGGTATTTATTGAGGAGCCTGAAAACGAAGCAATTGAGATTAACTGTGTGGTTCCGTCTTCCTGACAATTTCTGTGATTTTCCTAAAATTATTTCCTGGGTTCACAATCCGTTCCACACGATCATCATTGCTATCATCAGTAGCGTCTTGTGAACTGACACAATCTGACAAATGAGAAGTATCTGGACGTGGTGACAATAAATTCTTTTGGGGACTAGTTGCTAGTAGGTTAAGTGAACCGTAAATTAATCGACTATTAATTGCCATCATCCAAAGTTTAGTTCACCTCCTTGCTGGCTTTCATGTTAGCTTTTCTGCTTGGTGAGGATTGAAGACAGTGTTCCTACAGGAATGCGTAACAAAACTATCTCTAATTATAGAGCAGGCAAAGACATCTAGCGAACAAATCACCTTATCGTATACGATGACTATCTTTAAAATGCCAAATAATTTAAAGCTATTAGAAACAGGTGTTGCTAGTAAGCCAGCAAAATTATGGGAACCCAATGAAAATGAATAAAAGGAAACATTCTCGGCTTTTAATATTATAGATTTAATGACAAAAAATGAGAACAGAGACTTACTAATATTAAATATCTGTCAAAATGATTCATATGAATGCTTGCAGATTCGTAAAATAGCATCATCCGAATTTCCTTAGAATAGAGGATGCCCCAATGGCATTAACCATTCTATGCGTATATATAGCGTGTAGATTTGATCGGAATGCGTAAGTAGAATGTCAATAGTGTAAGAATAGTTTGGTTAACTTACTCATTTAACTTCCTATAAATTGTATAAACAATCCGTATTACTAGATTAATCCATAATTTTTAACGTAATAACAATATTATAAAATTGATGCTCACGGCTTTCTACATCTGAGCTCTTAGTAAATGTTACCGTTGTGTTCAGTACATGCGGTGACATTCTACTAAGCGCCAAATGTAAAAATCATCAAAACGAAAAACAGAACAATGCCCATCAGCTAACTGATCCAACAATTTATATTTGTTTTAAACCTTCTAGATTATTGGTGTCCTGTTATGATTGGACATTATAAAAACCTTGAAACCAATAGTGCTATCACGCTGAACATTGTTTACGATGACGTAATTGGAGTAATCGTAAACAGACAAATAATCAATTCTATCAAAATGAGTCATGTTTATCAATTAAGTGTTAGATTCACCAATGATTTCCTATTGTATGAAATGATTATAAACTAATCACAATAGGTTGAACCCAAAAGGGTCGGAATGTCTTATACAATTAATCAATGATAATAACACCGTTCAGTCGATAATTCATATTATTTATCTGAAGGAAAAAAAACTTTATTTCCCTACTCGTTTGTTTATCTGATTTTTCGGCAACCTACGGGGGAATTCATACATTATCCTTTACTCTTCTTTGCCTGTTTATTTTTCAACTATTTACCAATTAAGGCTGAAAATATAAGAAATTAGATTTACTGCAATAACTCGACTAAGGTCCGTTTTTTTGAATTTATATATGTATGTTAACATGCAATCTTAAGCGGATATAAAGAAGTTGCATAATACTATTCAATTATTATTATTTCTTTATCTTACTTCAAGTTAGAATATTAGATCTCAAGGGAAAGTAGATGATTGTATAATTTAGTGTTAAAAGTAATCATAATTCAATCTCTATCATTTATTAATACAATACTTCAACTACTTCGGTTTGAAAGATCAGGTAATATATGTAGCAGCCAAATAGTAAGTCTGACTAAAAGTAAAATGAATGAGCCTAGACTTGATTGAATAATTAACTATGTGATTATTCAATCATATTCCTCTATAATTATAATTTAGTTAAGACGTAAATGTATTACTAGATAGAGTTGTTTGTGTTTATACGTTATTGATATGTAGGGTTGAAGTAATCACTATTGTCATATGATCTTCTTGGACAGATTCATGAGTCACAAGTTAAAAGGTTAAACCAAGAAAAACAATCGACATCAATGGAAGATCTAGATATAAATCAGGTGCTGGTGATATTGTTCAAAATGACAATGAAAGCTCCGCGATTAGTTCATCTGGCTTTTTGTTAAGAATATTAATTAGTGAATATACTTAAATCTCAGTATTATGTTCTCTTATAGACTCGAACTAAAATAAAATCAACCTGGGAATTCAGACAATTTCAAGTATTTGATAACCTAATAGAGACTGGTCCGTGAAGTAATGAATACCAACAATTGGTAAATAGTAACATCTGAGGTGGATAATAAATTTCTCAAATATTTTTCAAGCCATTTACCGTTGTGATTCAATAGCTTGAATGCTAACTATCTAATATGCAAAGTGATGAATATTCGGCTCAATCCAAAGTATAAAAATAGACAGTGTGTTGCAGATACACCTCGATGACGAGTCCTCAGTACAGATAAGTTCCTTCGAACAGATTAATAAAATTACTCGAAAATAAAATATTTGGAAATATATGAACATAAAGTTGATTGATTAAATAAAATTATTAACTTCCAGAGGATGAACTATTAATCTTGTTGCTATAATCGGTATTTTAAGTGTGATGACATCAGCTGTTAAATTTTATAGTCACTAAACCTCAAAGGGATCAGTGTAATAAGTGAATTCACTTAAACCTAGGATTTTTACTAGTTGCCACTTGCCATCAACATGTAAATTCAGTCATTGAGGAAGCCAATGTCTCCTGGTGGAATTTAAACCAAATCATCTAGCTTTACAGTATAAGATGTTACTATTGACTTAATGAGTTCACAGATGACCTCTCGTAGGCATGAGATATTTTGCGATCAACCGAATTTGATCAGAACTAAAACACAAGGGAAAAATGAAATTAGCCACCAGCCAGTAATTAGTGAGTTGTGAGTCCACCCCCTAATTTGCTGTCTTTATTGGCTTAAAGATAAATTACTGGATATAATTCTTTAAAAACAGTCAATTTTTTTCTTTGAGTTTTCGGATTTCCGTCACGAACTTTTTCTGATTCGATTAGACAGTGACTAATCATATTCTACTATCAGAAAAGTGTTTCAATATCCTAGTGTCACTGCTGAAAATTTGGAAAAATTAAGGAAAAGGATTCTCTCAAAACTGAAAAAAAAAACTAGTCTTTAAAACTAGATATCACGAATAAAAAATAACTTGGCAAACTAACTGGACATCGTTGAAAAGTAGATTTGCACCGAATTGTCGAAAAATTGATCTTGAATTATCGACTAATCTGAGAGTTATGTATAATCATAATTTGAGTTCTTGTTCATTGACAAATAGTACTATTTTGAATAATAAAAACAGGAAGATACAAGCCAAACAATACCAAGTGAATTTAAATTCACCCCATTGCACAAGCAAGTGGCTGTCAGGAAGCAGTAGTTAAGTGGACAACAAGATGGCGTTTGAAGCGAATGGTACTGGGTTTGAGTCTCAGAGTGAACATCAACTGTGAGATGCAGGTATATCCAGCTGACGAGTCCCAAGTAGGACGAAGTGACGCGCGTCCTGGATTCCACTGCTAGCCACTATCCATCATTGCTTAATAAAAATATTGCTTATATATTGAAATAAAATTTACGATTATTCAGTATAAAGTATTAAAACACTTCCATTTCTACTTAATATCAGAATTAAAAAAATAATGTATACTTACTAATCTAATTATACTTAATTTAGACTAACTTCCATTCAAATTGAAGTGAAGAACTATCTAACAAGATCCATCAAAAAGTTCAGATAAATGTCTATTTATACTCTGGAAATATTTAATTCCAAGAACTGAAATATGTTCAGTAATATGAATTATTATCTTACTGATATGTACTTGTATGCATCTTCACTTAAAAACAGAATAAATGAAATAAAATTAACATTTTAAAATAAGTTATTGGAATGCCACTAACATTTCTCTGTTGTTGTTGTTGTTTTCTAAGGTTAATAGAGGAAGATAGACCAAATGAAACACTTGGATTTGAATAAAGAACTGGAAAATACAATCTCAGTTAATGCAATATATATATATATATATATAGTTATTGTTGTAATCCAGTTATTTACACTCATTTATGTCAATTGTTTCACACTATCTCCATGTAAAAATTCTATCACAATATTGGTTTGTAAGCAGCTGACGAGAAACCTCGAAATAATATGAATTTATACTATTCTGCATCAATGTTTGTTCTTGCTCTATTTAAATAAGTATGTACTAAACAGAGAAAAAGGCTATAAAGATAATATGATCTTTCTATTTCAGTATTAAGTAGAAATATGATCATAAAGATCTTTTGAAACATCACAAATCATTCCTGTTCTTTCCTTTTTAAAAAAAAATTCATTAGATTTTTAGATTAATATTGTGCTATGCTTGAAGCGATTACCAGTTCACCTAATCGGAGAACGGAATAAAGACTCTGTGATACAATGAAAGAGAAGCTGACTATTCCGGCATGTCTCAGCCCTGCTAACTAGAGAGAGAAGTTCAAGTTCGGAAGAGGGAAATAAATTTCATAAGCAACCAGAAGCATGAAAAACCACGACAAGTCTAATCGGAAATACACTTATTTATATATTAATTCATACACCCTACTTTGCTTAATAATTAGTATAAAATCACATATATAAAAAATGCTTAGTTATAACAGATCATATGCTGAGTATAGTTCATGTTAACTTAATACAAGAATATCGTATGTTATTGCTATGTCTGAAGCGATTACGAGTTCACCTAATCGGAAAACGGAACGAAGATTCTATAACACAATGACAGATACGTTAGCTATTCCGAAACATCCCGTCATATCATATTGATGGTATATTATTCTCATAACTGATTTTTTTCCTTTGTTTGTTTTATAATAAACTCATTATGATGATCATACGATAATAAATTTCTTGGTGTACATTTCTCGGTATTGATAATAGTTCAGTGAATAAAGTCTAATTCATAGTCGAAATGAAGATAAAAATTTATAGAAACTATTGAATTGATATAGTACACCAGTGAATTTATTGTCCACAAGTTGGTTTACACACTTTGTAGACTGCTAATTACTAAAATTATGAAAACATTAATGTTTGTAATTAGAGTAATTAACTATAAAAATTGAGGGAAATTTATTGTAGCACTCTTTTAAATTTCACGTGATCATCATTCTTTTTTTTACCTCTGTCAAGTAATATTTTCAATTACGATGGTCATCTATTATGTAAATCTGAAATTCTCGAAACAATTTATCTATATGTGCAAATTTAATTACTTAATAACTTACGCCTGTTACCCCACAACGAGGAGCATAAGACGCTCATGATCCAACTCTGCCTGCGTAATCATTTCCAGTTCTTTCAAATTTCTATTCATCCTTTTCATGTCTCCTTCTAATTCTCAGTGAAGTGTATCCTACGACCTTCCTCTTTTCCATTTCCTTTCAGCATTCCAACTCAACACTTGCCTCATGAGGCAGTTCGATGTCTTCCTCAATATGTGTCCTATCCACCACCAACCTCCTTTCTTAATTTCCTCTTCAGTTGGAGGTTGGTTTGTTCTCTCCCACAGTAGGCTGATGCTGATGATATCTGGTCATCGGATGTTGAGTATCTTGTGTAGATATTTGTTTAAAAAACACCTGTACCTTTCTCGTGATGGTTGTAGTAGTTCTCCACGTTTCAGCTCCGTACATCTGGATTATCCTCATGTTCTCATTGAAGATTCTGACCATGATGTTGGCTGATAGTTGATTTGAGCTCTATATGTTCTTCAATTGTAGGAAGGCTGTCCTTATTTCCTCAATTCGTGCCTTCAAATCTGCATCAGATCCTCCGCGTTCATTTATAATGCTTTTGAGGTTCTGAAAAATTTCCCTCTCAATTGTTTTATGGTGACACCACAAAATTTGGGCAACACTTTCAATAATGATCCGTAACTTTTTAATTTGCTATTAATTTTGTATTAGTCCCCTCCTGAACAGCTCTACTCTGTTTGGTAATTACGGATTATTTTAAGCACATGGGTAAATATATCGTCAAACCGTTGATAATATCATGCACAAAACTCGGCTAAATAATTTTATGGATTTTAAGAACTTCTTAACAAATCACATGTGATAGAATCATTGTGGTATATTTCTTCATTTGGATACAAATTTTTCACAGACACCATTTTTTATCACTATATCTTACTCAACGAGCTAAATTATTTTATCAAGTCGACTATTGGAATGATTTTTAGCAGTACATCTACCAAAATATATCGTCTTATACATAGTTATTGAATGTTCAATTAAGAACACTAGTAATGACAAGCACTATGCTTCGTTATTTTCTCAGATGGTTACTTGATCAATCAGTCTAGCAATATCACTGTTACTTAAGAGATGCTGAACATAGTAGATTACTCATTAAATTTTTTGTTAAAATGTGATAACTTCCATATTCATTCTATTAACGATGTGTTAATAACAATATTTCAGGATAATCGATGCTTGTTCTCTAGAAACACTGTGTGTTTACTACATTCAAAGACAAGAT